>JAHRHZ010000273.1:7704904-7794904 GCA_024137785.1 Ginglymostoma cirratum | reverse complement strand
CTGGAAGTGTTTTATTGTGATTTGTAAATGTCACAATTCATAATGCAGTCACAGTTTTGAAAACTGTAGGTGGATTAATGCATTGCTCGTACTTTAGTGTATCAGAACATGGATTTCAGACAACAGCTGCAGAGAATTCCCCTGACTGAGAAGAATTACAAGTATTATCACCTAGATCATTAAACCAGGCTCATAGATTGCAGAATGGCTTCAATCAATTCATCCAGGATGACTTGAAGCCAGCTGAACCCCCTCCGTGAGAACTTGACTTAATTGGTCAATAAGTGGCAGGAAAAAGTGCATGCTATTTGATAAAATTACAGGCTGAGCAGGTGATTACACTTTGGAGAACCACTGAGAGAAGACTTTGGGTCAGCCCTTTTGAAGGGGGCCAGGATAATATTCACTGTTAAGTGCAGCCGTGAAAAATGTTGGCACACTTGGTGCTCAGATGTAAAGTGTATCCAGGTCATTCTTCAGCTGAGGGAGATGTGCACATCCATCATCCCCTGGCCTCATTTCTACCTTAGCAATGCCTGTTCACCAACAACATCTCATGTTTTATGGCTTTATTCATTATTCCTCATTCCAGTGGTACACCAAGACAAAAATTAATGTGTCAATAGACCTGTCTTACCAGAAACAGGCCCTTTGGCGCATTCATTTTTTATCTTCACATTACATGCATAAGCTTTCCTGTCCCATCTTCATTGATCATAAGTACTGGTGTAGTTAAACCACGGCAGGTAGAAACAGAATCCCCCAGAAAGCGATGTAAATCAGAAGGAAAAGCTAAGTGCAAAATTGTATTTTAGCTTTCAATCCAAACAGAGGACATCGCTCTTTGTATTACAATGGCAATTACAAATGTCAGCCTATCTAATAATCCAATTAGTTTTACATTCTAACACAAAGACATTGTGGTGACCAGTACACTTTAATAATGAGTTGTAATTTCTTTTCATTTCAACATCATGTTGGTTTAAATAGTGAAACTGTCATAGAAAGCAACAATATGCAACTTGCTACAGATTGAAATAATTAATAAGTACAAAAAGTACGAAATATGGTATCAATGCTATAGTGGAAAAGAGCTTTGTTCTACACAGAACTGTAATTACAAAGGCCACGCTGTCTAGAAAAATGTTTAAGACTGAAGGATAATTCTGGTTAAAAATTATTCTGTTAAGTTTAATTTATAGTTAAAATTAATCCAATAAAAACCTAAAATTCCTATCAGGTATTTTTTTTTTAATTGTTGCTTCTGTTTTATTTTAAATATATAAAACCTTCTTTCTAATTGCAAAAGCAAGCCTATAGCACTTCCTTTAATTACAACTTCAGAGTGTGCATCAACTCTATTCCTCACAAAATGTGTTGTGCATTAATTCTGATTATGTACAAAACCCACCTGCAAGGAAAATATCTTTGAATTAGTAATGCTGATAAAATGAGCAGCTCACCTGGGGATTTACTGGGAAACAGAATACTGGACAGAATTAGAATCATGTAGCCAAGGCTATTCATAATGTCATTAACATAAAGGCAATTAAATGAGTTTTTAACCTACAACCTTTTATTGTTATTAATGAACATTGGAAAAAAAACACGTGAGATGGGTTTGGTAATTATATGTGCACCAAGCTATGCAGTAATGGATTTAAATAATAAAAGCAAAACAAATGATTATTGTGAACATTTGTAGTGGTGAAAACCCAAAGGAGCATCTCAGCCATATTTAGTCACATGATGCTGCACCAAGAGGGTTAATTAAATGAGTTTTTACTATCATCAGACAAGACTGTTAAATCTGATATTACTGGCATTGTCAAAAGTAAATGTGGATTTTTATTTCGAGATTCAGAAAAGCTGTTTGTACCTGCAAGTGAGCAGCCTTTCTAAGAAAACACAGGGAAGATACTCTTGGGGTCTAGTTTCCATTCTTTTTGTCGAGCTTTTAATGCACTAAGAATCATTTAACAGGGTCTGTCGTACTCCAGGCTCAACAGGCACACTTTTTAAATACAGATCTGATGGTTTTCATGCAAATATTCTGTCATGCATTGGTGCACAGTGCATGAAATTTATGTTCCCATTCTGCAATCCTATGCCACTTTTCTTAAGGAGGTGACCTCATTCCTGTGTCCACAGAGCAAAATATTCTCATCTTCTACGCTGTTAATGTTCAGTCCTTTTTATTTATTTAAACAATCAACTATTTAGCCCATAATACAGATGGGTTACACCAGCCAACTTTAACCAGCCAAATGTTCCAATTACAACAAATTCAACAGTTTAGTTATATGCTCCTCAATGGTATGTCAAAGCAACAAACATAAATAATTTTAATATGTGCGTGGTCTGTTGCTGCATTGTGATACATTGTAAAGTGTGTTTTTAAAGTTAATGGCAAGTAAATGAGATCAAAGGACAATGGATGGAAATTATTGCCACACAAAAAAGATGTTGTTTATAACTATGTAAAAAATTGCTGGTGCTTTTTTTTCTGGCACCAAGTTCAATAAAGTCAAAAAGTGACAGCAACTCTTCCCTTTGCGTTAATCATGACTTTTTTCCCCAAAAGATATGGCTGTAATTACATATTATTTCTGCAACTATGTTTGGGAAGGGGAGATGTATTGCTTTTTGGATGTGTTGCCAAGACAACAATGCCACCAGCAAAAGTTACGTACCTTGTAGTTACTCGAGGATCAGTTAGCTCAGATGGCTAGATGGCTGGCGAGCAATGCAGGATGATGCCAGTTGAACAGCATGTGTTCAATTCCAATATTAGCTGAGGTTACCATGAAAGAATCTCCTTCTTCACCTGTCCCCTCACCTGAGGCATGGCAATCCTCATGTTAAACCACCACCAGCTATCTTTCACTGCTGAGACAGCAGCCCTGGAGCCTTATATGACTATGGTAACTTTAGTTCATACTTAGCAAATGATCAAAAGAAGGGACATGTCCAATAAATTATGTCTATGATGTATATCTGTGAAAGTTGACTAAAGCTCATATTAAAATAATGCAAAAACTCTAACTGAACACTCAGATAGATATAGTTAACGGTTTGTATCTTTAGTTTGTGGTGAAAGATCAATTTCCATAAGCAAAAACATAGAATCATACAGTACAGAAGAGATCCTTCAGCCCATCGAGTCTGTACCACCATTGTGCACAGGAAATCATGTGGGATACTTACCACTCTCTCCCATTGAGAAACACAGCAAACACCCATTAAAATATTTCAGTTGGACTGAAAATAATTGTCATATTTCTCTGCATGTACAATAACTACATTAGAGAAAGAAGATCAGTACAATACTCAGACAACAAATGCTTAACCAACAGAGAGATTGAATTAATTCACAGAAGTTAAAATATCAACTTCAGAATGCATTTCTCATATAATCTAATGACAGTCAATAGCTTTCTGAGTCTAGCTGCTGCAACTGGAGTCCAGCGGTTCAAGAAGGCAGCTCATGACAACCTTCTGAAGGGCAACTAGGGACAGCCAATAATTGCTGGCCCAGCCAGTGATGTCCACATCCTATGAATGAATTTAAAAATGTGTCTTCCAGAGAATTTGTCACGTAATTTTCAAAATGACATTTGTCAGAAATACCCCCTGATTTCTTGGGCCAAGTTAAATAGAACTAGAATAGTTAGGTGATTGTTTCTGACCAACGCAGATCTGGTGGGCTATAGACCTCTATGACTCTAAAGCTATACTTTCCTCTGTTAGCTGACACTACACTAGGTGCAATTAACAATGTAGGTAAATAATATGGCAAGACCTATTTTCATTGCAGACTTTAGTTTCCTCAACCAACCCCTACCTGGGAAGACCATCAGACCAGACTTCCATGACAGTTATGTGAAAATGAAGGCAGGAATTGTGAGCCATCAAATTACTTAATTTCCATGCCTTCTACTAATAGTCCCACTAATTAGGAACCATGAGGTTCATGGATTTGCTAACATTTTGACAAAGTATAATTCAGAAAGCACAAAAGCACACAATGAAGATGGCTATACTCTTGCAGACATCTGATCCCTGTCTCCATCTTTGTAGTTCAATATGAAACTCCATCATTTGATTTTTTGCTCAGTGAATTAACTCTCGTTATGTTACCTAACACACCTCTGATTCCAGCTCATTTCACACAGAAAGAAATTTCTGCTTTTGTCATAGACGCACGCCCTTTCAGAAATGTGGAATTAAAATGTTATAGGAAACTTGTTATTGATGAGCTAACAAGCTGGACTGTAGAAATAAAATGCCAAAGGTAAGTTGTGAATGTTAGTTTATAAGTATGAAATGTTAACTAACGTCAAGTGACTGAAACTGAAATAATTTGGATTTGTTCATGAATAGCCTCTGCAAAATTCAGTTGATTTGGGACTTATACATGACCTTAAAGTGGTCGACTGCATGTACAGAGGGGCTTTCTTTTTGACACTAAGAACTGAACCTTCCCATTTGTTGCCATTGTTATTGTCATTTAGTGTTATTGTTGGAGAGCTTCACAAAGGGTTTTCTGTCATGACTGACAGAATCGTCTGCTGCACACCACATTAATTAATAGGTAGCACAGCGGCTCAGTGGTTAGCTCTGCTACCTTACAGCACCAGGGACCTGGGTTCAATTCCAGCCTTGGGTGCCTGTCTGTGTGGAGTTTGCACGTTCTCTCCCTGTCTGCCTGGGCTTCCTTTGGGTGCTCCAGTTTCCTCCAAAGGTATGCAGCTGAGGTGGATTAGCCATAGAAATGTAGGGTTACAAGGCATGGGGGGCATCCTGATGGGATTCAAAAATTATATGAATTATGTATCTGGGTTCTACAGTGCCCACCTTGTGCAATCACACAGCAGCAGAGCTTTAAGTCCTCTGGATCTTGTGCTGTTTGTGCCACAGGCGTTATATTGAAACTCTAGCTGCATACTGCTTTAAATGCTGTGAACTAGGAATTGCCGTTCGAACTCTACTGCTCAACCCATGTTTGGAAGGAACATGCCACAGAAAGGGCAACTGGCATCCTGCTTCCTCAAAAGGAACTTGGAGTTGCTGGCAGATGGGACAGTGAAGAAAAGGGGCATCTGCTTTCTTGGAGAATGGCAAAGGAGGCCATAGCACCAGGCGCATTCAGCCTGGAGCAGGTAGTGAGATGGATCAGTGCAGCTTCACTTTCCAAGGGAAATGATGAGCAGTGCCAGAAGAAGCTTAATGATCTTCTATGCTCCACAAAGGCAAATCCCACTATTGTCTCTGCTTCTTAATTCACACTCTAACTCTAACAGTAACATCACCCAGGTTAATGTTTAAAACTCTCACCAATGCATGCAGCACCTCTACTCAACAGCTCTCACCGTCCTAAACTGATAATGTCACTGCACTCTGTGCTTCCTTGGGACTCTCACATGGGTCACCTCTCCTGCTACCGCACCACTAGCAACAGATCCCCAATCCACTTTCATCTCATTCAGTCCTTACAGTCATATCATTATAGTAGAAAATGTCTCAGGGCCATGCAAAGAAGGGCAAGATGGGCAGCATCTCCTCACCCCCTATAAGGAGATGATCCTAGGAATGAACAGAGAAGATCTTGACTGCTCATGTGGGGATGCCAAGACATCCTTGTTGAGTAAGTTGCATATTGCTGTGCTGCTTTGCTCTCCCACTGTTGTTAACTTGTTCTTAAGATGCTCAAGCTCCTAACCCTACTGCCCAACAAAGGGCCTCTCTTTTCTTCTGAAGGTGCAAGTGGTGCCCACACAGACTGCATCCTGAAGAGGCCAGTCCTTCAGCTCCTCCTCCCCCCTCTGAGGACAAAGCCATGGATCCCTCAGAAGATGCATCAACAAGGCTGCACCCTGCACCCTCCATTAGCTCAGAGATTTGCCCTGGCTGGGTTTTCTGTCCAGATCAGACTGGGGAGCATAACCAGGGAGAGGCGATGGCCTAGTGGTATTATCACTGGACTGTTAATCCAGAGACTAGACGACATTCTGGCGACCCAGTTCGAATTCTGCCATGACAGATGGTGGAATCTGAATTCAATAAATACCTGGAATTAAGAATCTAATAATGACCGTGAACCCATTGTCAATTGTCAGAAAAATCCATCTGGTTCACTAATGTCCTTTAGGGAAGGAAACTGCTATCTTTACCTGATCTGGCCTACACGTGACCCCAGACCCACAGCAGTGTGGTTGATTCTGAACTTCCCTCAGGGCAATTAGGGATGGGCAATAAATGCTGCCTAACCAGCGACACCCTCATCCCATGAATGAATAAATGATAACCTGGTGAGCTCTTCAGTGCCACATCTCTTCAGCTAGACAAGGAGATCACTGGCACTTGGAAGACTGTGAGAGAACAGACACCTGCTCAGACCTGAGCAAGAAATGATCCCATAGTGTCAGTCATTAGCAACTTTGTGCAAATGCACAAATAGGAACAGCAGGCATGTAAACTGGATGGTAGGTAATAGAAGTCCACCAATGTGATCTGACACTGTCAAATGTACATCTCACTGTCTCCATTGACAGGTTGCTGACCATGGAAAGCCATGTCCAGCAAAACGCCCTGTGACTCCTGGAAACCTGGACCAACCTGCACTTCATCACATTCACCATTACTGCTCAGCATCAGCAGCAAAGCAAAAGGAAGACAAGGGACTTTGTCCATAAACATTTTCACAGTCTCATTGATCTTACTCAAATTCAGCAAAATGCTGCAAAAATGCTGGAGCACCAACGAACCTGGATGCAGACCAATAGCACAAGCTTTGGAGGACTTCTTTAAGTCTCATTGTATCAATGCAGGTAGTCATGTACACTTGGCCATAAATTCCATGTTTGCCAATTAAGCATTACACAAGTATTCAGTTTGCCTAGAAATCCATCAATATTTCAACATGGCTGTCTACTGACCACTTTCCTTGTCAACTGAGGATGGGCTATTGAGCTTTGAATGTTGCATTAGGAGGCACAGTGCATCCATTCTCTCGAAGAAGCATAGCAAACTGTGGAAGCTGACATTCTTACCAGTCAATGTGATTCACTTCCTTCATAATCAACTTTAAAGGACCTTGAAAAAGAAGCCAAAAATTCTTCAAAGAATATCTTTTTTGTGTCTCTTGCAGGACTGAAGATGTTGTCTGAAAGATACGGCTCGGGACTAAATTTCAAACGTGTATGGATTTTTTGCCCTATTTACTTCTGAGGCACTAAATTCTGAATAACAACACTTTTGTTTTACCTATAAATATGTTGTTTTCTTCAGCTGCAGCACACCACAGTGATTTAAGGTGACCTTGTACCCTTTTTGTACTGTTGTCTTTCCCATTAATCATCCATTAATAGCCTATAGTCACATAACAAAAGCTTCAGAACGTGTTAATAATCTATTCATGAAATGTAAGAAGAAACTGATATGCCATCTTACTTAATACCATATTGCTTATCATTAGGGCTAAAGGGTTTCTTAATGTGATTGTCTATTTAAAAGAATGCATTGTGTTTTGTTTTCTTGATTAACCACGCTCTATGCCTGCTTCTAACTGTGTACAATGAACAAGACATCCTTCTTTCAAAGTAGATAGCAAGAATAGCTGATGCTGGAGTCAGAGTCAATACAGTGTGGAGCTGAAGGAACGCAGCAGGTCAGGCAGCATCAGAGGACCAGGAAAGTCGATTTTTCGGGTCTGGACCCTTCATCAGGACAGGGTCCCGACCTGAAACATCGACTTTCCTGCTCCTCTGATGTTGCCGGACCTGCTGCGTTCCTCCAGCTCCACACTGTATTGACTTCTTTCAAAGTAAACACAGATTAGTTGTCTTGCATATTAGCAGGGTCCTATCCCGGTAACGTAACTGGAAACAATTTAACAAAATATATTTGAGAAGGAGAAATTGGCAGGGCTATGAGGAAAGCCCAGTGGAATGGGACTAACTGGTTAGGTCTCTGGACAGTACAGTGGGCCAAATGGCCTCCTTATATAGTGTATCATTCTACAATCCTATAATGTGATAATTAAAATATGTCGAATGCTTACAGGGGACAACATATCAAATTTTGCAGAATTGTCAAGCAAATGGCCAATAGCAAAATGAAAACAAAATAAACATATTGGTTGAGAATTTACTTTCAACATGGAATAGTTGAGGTGAGTAACATAGATTCATTTGCAGAGAAATCAGATAAGCACAAGGAAAAATAATAGATGGGTTAGCTGAAGGGTAGGGTTGGGCAGGTGAATAATTAAGAGGGGCGGAACAAAATCTAAATGTTGTTGTGGACCGCATGGCTCCAAATGGCCACTTTTGGTGCTGTAAGTTCTTTGTATTTCCCTGTATTCCAAAGGAGTTGATTATTTACTGTATATTCTTAAATCCTGATTCCTCTGCACAGTAGCAAACAAAATAAGCTTCTTCTCATGTGTATGCATTCATATAGAATGTAACATAGCGACATTCTAATAGAATGGCTTACCTAAGATCAACGCATAAACTTCACAAAGTATAATCTTCATTAGTAGTAAAATTATACACTAAAATCCATTATCATCTCAGATTCTTCAAGTAATTGAAATAATACTGGGATTTTGAAGAGTTGCACGTTTAACATTTATCGAGAGTAATTTCATCGAGTAAAACAAGTGAATCATTTTTCTGAATAAAGTTACTGTTTTGAAAAGTGGGAGGGAAGGTATTTTACTGTAATATATCTGTAGTAAGGCCTTAGAGATAACTCCATTTAACAAGGACTGTGAGCAGTCCTCTTATGTCCATCAGCTCAGTAAGGGCTGCCACAGAAGTGCACTTCTATGTGAAAAGAAGAACATGTTAGGTGGACTCAAGGGAAACAACATCTGGCACAGAAATCTCCCTGTGTTACGTCCAAACTTGTACATTGAATCAAAATTCCCATGACAGCTAAGACAGGTCAAGGGTTGTTGTCATTGGGTACAAAAGGGCTGAAAATGCCTCATTAGTCTGGAGGCTAATAGAGTACAATAGACTTCACATAACCAAACATAAACCATCATGAAGCGTACAGAAATCCTAATCATTGTCTGTGAAAAATTTAGTCCAAGCATCCAGTTTTGTTAAGTCTTTAAATTTAATAAAAGCATTTCAAAAATATAGCTTGTTGAAAGCAAGCTGTTTCATTCCTGATTTTAGAAATAATCTTGACTGTAATCAGTACTGTGTTTACATCTACATCATGGTTTGTAATTATAACTTAGGGTCTTCTAATAAATTACAATCCAATTTTATTTTGATACTCAACACTCCAAAGCCTACTTTACGTGATAAAAGCAAACTGAATTTGGATCATGATGATTTCAAATTATCATGATTTGTTCAATTACCTCCTCCACTTGTAAATCAGTGATTAAAGGAAATTTCCAGGTAGACTACTGTTGTATTTCAGATCAGTTCATGAACAGAGCATTAGATATCAATTATTAATTTAATGGAAGTAGTTTCACAGTACTGTGGTGCTGTTCTATCAGATGCTATTTATTGACTTAATTTTGAAATATCTATTTACATGGGTCATAGTCCAAATAGAACCAGATTACTTATGATTGGATCTAAATCTATTCTTAGGTATTCAGTTTTCTCCAAATTTGACTCGAATGAGAAAAATGTCAGTTTCCACATGATGGTTTCGAAATGAATACATATATCTAAAAATCCATGGAACTGCACATCTGAATGAGAGACCTGGGCAAGAGAAATACATTTTCTCCTCTTAACAACACGCTTGTACGTGCACTGAAAAATGGAACATTTTGCAATTTTTGCGTTCAGTGTTGACTTTAAGCACTCCCAGGTCAGGTTGAGTGTGGGTTAAGTGCAAGGTGCTTTAACCCCAACCTCAGAAGACTACTTACTTCTCTTGCACCGGTATATTTTCATTTGATCAGCCTTCCCCAAGGCCTGGAGTAGAGGTGTAGAGAAAACCACAAATGAAGGAAGGCCCCTCTGAGCTTGAGCAGTTAGTGTCAAATACATGGTTGCATTTTGTTTTACTATTTAGTCTTGCATCTGGTGAGACTGTAATTGAAGCTGACATTAAATATATTTTAATTAAGCTTGTTATAGAAAGATGAAAAGTTACTGAACTATGCAGTTGTCATTGATCAACATGAGTTGGATGTGAGTACTGAATTCGACAGTAAAGGATATACTTTAATCTGGTGTATTTCCAAAACTCAATATCAAGTTTTGCTACATCAGAACAGAAAGAGCCAACCACAGTTCCGAAATATATACTATCACTTCCCCAATAATGCTGAGCTAGAATCATTGATGGCTCTGTCCAAAGTCCTCCCAATTTTCCATACTGAATTCACCATGGTCAGAAGTGTGGATGGGGTAATTCACCTTATCCCCCTCTAGCCGTTCTCAGCATCATAGATGCCATTTTCAACCAATTTGATTCACTCTATGTAATAGCAAGAAAGAACTGAACACATTGGATACTGCAAATGCAATGAGCCCTGATATTTAAGATAGTAGAGAAAGACGGGCACGTTCAATTCAGAACAAAAACACATCAGCCATGATTTTATTGAATGGTAGAGCACTTTGAAGAGTGAAATGTCTTACTACTTATTTTAACCATTTTGCAGCATGTGGGCATCACTGGCCATGCCGGTATTTATTGCACATCCCTGATTGACCAGAGGGCAGTTGAAAGTCAACCACACATTGCTGTGGATCTGGAGTCACATGTAGGTCAGATCAGATAAGGACAGCAGTTTCCTTCCCTAAGGGGCATTAGTGAACCGGATATGTTTTTCCCAACAATGGGCATTGGTTTCATGGTTATCATTAGACTCTTAATTCCAGAATTTTATTGAATTCAAATTCTACCCTCCGCTGTGGCAGGATTCAAACCTGGATCCCCAGAACATTAGCCAGGTTGCTGGATTAATAGTCTACTGATAACACCACTAGGTCATCACCTCCCGCTTCTGCTCCTAATTTGTGCACCCATTATATTCTAGCAATAGTATTGAAGGTGTGCGCTCCAGAATCTGCAGTGCCCCCAGCCAAGCTGTTCCAAAACAGCTAAAGCACTGGCATCTATCTGATAATGTGGCAAGAGATAAAAGGTACTGCAGATGCTGGAGAATCCGAGATAACAAGCATGGGGCTGGATGAACACAGCAGGTCAATCAGCATCATAGGAGCAGGAAAACTTGATGTTTCGGGCCTAAACCCTTCATCAGAAATGGGGGAGGGGAAGAGGGTTCTGAAATAAATAGGGAGAGGATACAGACAGGTTGAAGAGGCAGGGATGGAGCCAGTAAATTTTAGATTAGATTAGAATCCCTACAGTGTGGAAACAGGCCCTTCGGCCCAACAAGTCCACACCGACCCTTGGAGCATCCCATCCAGACCCATCCCCCCACAACCCTGAACACTATGGACAATTTAGCATAGCCAATCCACCTAGCCTGCGCATCTTTGGACTGTGGGAGGAAACCGGAGCACCCAGAGGAAGCCCATGCAGACACAGGGAGAACGTGCAAACTCCGCACAGTCACCTGGGGCTGGAATTGAACCTGGGACCCTGGCGCTGTGAGGCTACAGTGCAAACCACTGAGCCACTGTGCCACCTGTGAGCATAATTGTCCAGGTATGTCTCCTACACAAAAAGCAGGATAAATCTAATCTAGCCAATCACTCATGATCCTCAGTAAAATGATGGAAGGTGTCATCAACTGTTCTATCAACTACCAATCGTTCAGCGATGACCTGCTCATTGATGCCCAGGTTGGGTTCTGCCAGGACCATTCTGCTCCTGACTAAATTGCAGCCTTGGTTCAAGCATGGATAAAAGAGATGAATTCCAGAGATGAGCCATTGACACCAAGACTGCATTTGCTAATATGGCATCAAGGAGCCATAGCAAAAATGGAGTCAATAAGTATCAGGGGGCAAAATCTCCAATGGTTGGAGTCAAAACTAGTGCGAAGGAAGGTTATAATTACTGGAGGTCAATCATCTCAGCTCCAATGACATTCCTTTACAGAATCCCTCTGTAAACATCTGGGTGTTACCATTGATCATAAACTCAACTGGACTAGCCATACAAATACTGTGGATGTAGGAACAGGTCAGAGGCTATGAGTCCTCTGGCTAATAACTCATGACTTTTCATAGCCTGTCCACCATTTACAATGTATACATGGTGGGAATGTGGTGGAATAGGTGGCAACCCCCACTTGCCTTGGATGAATGCAGCTCCAGCAACACTCAAGAAGCTCAGAACAAGGTAGTCCTCTTGACTAGAACCACATCCACGGACTTTCACTCCCTTCACCACCAGACTTCAGTAGCAACAGGGTGCGCCATCTACAAGAAATTCACCAAGACTCCTGAGGCATCATCTTCCAGACCTACAACCAAAACCATCTAGAAGAACAAAGGCAGCTGATACATAGGAGTACCACAACCGGTAAGTTCCTCTCCAAGCCACTCACCATCATGACTTAGAAATGTATTGCTGTTCTTCACTCACACTAGGTCAAATTCTTGGAATTCTCTCCACAACAGCATTGTGGCTGTCCCTACACCAAATGAACTGTAACAGTTCAAGAAGATTGCTCACTGTCACCTTCTGGGGAAGAGCTAAAGTTTGAGCCATGATCATGTTGAATCATGGAGCAGGCTTGATGGGATTAATGGCCCTCTCCTGCTCCTATTTTTAATGTTTCTATGCTTCTCAAGGGCATTTAGTGAAACCCAGCCAGTGAAACTCACATCCCTTGAATGGATTAAAAAAAATCTATGTTTAATTGTAGTGTGATCGCTATCTACTAAAAAGGGAAAAATAAGAAAGGTATTTGTTGGCACTGACTGAGACAGGTTTAAAAAAAGAAAGGAGCCCTCCTAACCTGATCACAACAATCGGGTCTCACAAGTGGATATAACCAAGAATACAAGAAATCTCCCTGATGTCCGGGTCCATATTTATTCCCTATAACCCGAAACAATAACTACAATACGACAGTGACTACCTTTCAAAAGTATTTCAACGGATATAAGGAGCTTTGGCACATCCTGAGGTCATGAAAGCCAGAACATAAATGTAAGTCTTTTTTCTTTAACTGAGAACTGGATTTTGTCACGTGTGAGACCTGACTGCTGGCAGAATACATGGCCTGCTGAGGTTTGTTCTATTGATCTCTGTATGATCTTCAATTCAGCAAATTATCCTTTTCTATCTTTCAAATAAAGAATATTCCTGTCAGTCTAGGGAGGGAACAACACTTGGTGCAGCGTTGATGTTAGGTACAATATAAATCTTTAATAATTGTGTAACTGAACACTGTGTGAATTGTATTGTTGGACTACAGCACCCTCCCTCACTGAGACATAATTCTCTCTCTCAGTTCAAGGAGCAAATGCTCTGCAAATAGGTATCAGCAAAAAATAATGTTGCTTCGTCTTTCCTTTATGGGTGCTAATTCCAAGGAGAGGAAAATAGGGCACTGTTGATAATTCCCCATAATCTCCCCCACCTATATAGGTGGTGATTTACTGTCATCAGTACTGGGAGAACACATGTAAATCCTGCGCAAGATCAGACAGCAAACAAACTGCCCATGTGAAACTTCAAGCCTTGGCGTTCAGTACACTTCCAAGCAGTAAATCAAGTGATGCTCCAATGGGTCATGTGTATACCCAGCATTAACATATATATGGCATACATTGGGTTACTGTTTCTCAGTAATTGAAGGCCATTTTAAGACAAAATATTTTTGAACATACAACTTTAAAAAGCTTACCAAGCGTTGTTTATATATTGGAGCCACTTAACCACCTTCAATATTTACATCAACCTGCTGATCAGAGATCTCAAAGCATTATAATGTAGTTACATGCTGAAATTACATTGGATGTCTAAGTATTACAGAAATATACGAGACCGTTCTGTGGTTTTGTAAGATGATTACATTCCATGTTTTAAAATATTGACAGTATATCAGTGATCCTACTCCGCATGATCATATACCAGTGTTAAATTGACTAGCGATTGCTGTGTTTAATATAATTCCAGACAGATTATACATAAACTCAGAGATGGGGTTTTGATGCAGATAAAATAGTGTTACATTTGATCAGTACTGTAAAAATCCTGGGAAGACTTTCTCAAGGTCAGTAGTCCAAGATAGTATAAAGATATGTAGAACACAGCAAAAAGGCACTTATAAAAGCAAATTATCAGTATATATTATGCAACAACACAAATTATGTTTGTGAGAAAATGCTACATATTCAAATCTATAATATTATCACAACTTAGAGCTACTTTACTGTCTGACTGTTGTTATGAATCTGCCTATATTAAGACGCTTAATGATCCTGATCATCAGAATTTAGTGCAACTTAATTGGCATGGCTTTCCACACAGCACCTTACAGTAAAATTTGATACCATGTTTCAAATAATTTTAGCATAAGATCAGAAGAAATAAGAGTGAGAGTATGCCATTCAGCCCATCGAGTCTGCTCCACTATTTAATGAGATTATCTGACTGTGGCTTTAGCTCCGCTTTCGGGTCGGTCTTCCCCATGACCCCTGGCTTCTTTACTAATTAAAAATCTGTCCAATACAGCCTTTAATCTACTCAATGACCCAGCTCTCCTGTTCTCTGGGGAAGGGAATTTCAAAGATTAACAATCTTCTTAGACAAGAAATTCCTCCTCATCTACATCTTAAATGACAGACCTATTATTTCTAAGCTGTGCACCAACCCCACCCCACCAACACTCCCACCTCCAGTTGTCATAGGAGGAAATTTCCTCCCACTGCCCATTTTGTCAATCTACATCAGAATCTTACATGTTTCAATAAAATCACTCTTCTAATCCTCCATGCCCATCAAAACTCCAATGAGTATAGGCTCAACCTCTCAATCTTTTCATCACAATACAATCCTGTCATTCCAGGAATCAGCCTGGTGAACCTCAGATATTGGGCAGCTTCTATCTGTTGTAGTGGAAGCTCAGGCATCAGCCATCAGAGGTCACATCACACCTCCAAGTGCCATCCCGGAGTTGGCCACTAATTCCTTTCTGGAACAAATGAGCTCTTAGCTCTGCATGCAAAGTTGAAAGCCAGGTGCTTTCTTGCTCCTTGACAGTGACAACAAGCTCTGTGGCAGGCCTGCCAACTGTACCAAGCATTGCCTGAATGCATGACCATCAGCCTCTCTATCGTTGTTCCCCTCTGCACATGCTACAAAAGAGATGGGAGAGTGTCAGTGAGTTTGTTGTGTTGATTTAGGACAATGTGCCCATCACAGAAAAGTCCTGCACAAACAGGCCATTTGACCCATCCTGTTGGCATCAGCTAGTCCATTCCCACTTTCTAGCTTTTGGTTTGTAGTGTTGCAGGTCACAACAATTCAAGTACTCATTAAATTCTTTTGTAACTATGGTATCTGCATCTGCAGAATTTTAATTTCAGGCTTTCTGGTATTGAGTACCAGGTCTACACCACCTTCTATGTGGAATCATTTGGCTACACCAACAACCAATTTAAGATACTCACATGAGCTTGCGACATAGCGCGTTAGCTAGAAGTAATGTTCATTCATACACAGAAATCTGTTCTCTGTAAACAAAAGGAATATGTTTTAAAGTTGCCTGGGAGCTTGGGGAACCTATTGGTCCCAATTACTTTCTCCATACATTGCCTCGGCGTACCAGAATTGATTTGGAGAATAATCAGCTCCATGTAGAATAAATTGTTACGATGCATTCTTGCATTTGTCCTGATGAGGGCAAGTGAAAGCTATGACAACATGTCTCTCCTTTCAGCAATATTAAAGCATTTTTCATCAACTCCCCTCTTATCCTTACACCAATTACTTTAAATCCATATTGACAGTTAGTGATTTCTTTGCTACTTTGGTTCCCACCTCCTTGATGTCAGCCCTTAATTAAAGTTCCCCCTGGTATCCTCTGTTCTAAGGAAAACAATTGCAACTTACCTAATCTTTCTTGATACAGTAGCTAAAAATCTTCAATCCTGCCAATGTCCTCATAAATCTCAGTCCCATTTCCGTACAATCATTTTCTGCTTGTGATGTGGTGACCTGAAACGTATGTAATCCTCTAGTGGTCTAAAGAGTGTTAATACAACTCTAACATAACCTTCCCATACTTTCAGGGTTGATGGCAGGATTCTCAGCAGTGTGGAGAAACGGAGGGATCTTGGGGGTCCATGTCCATAGATCCCTCAAAGTGGCGACCCAAGTTGATAGGTTTGTAAAGAAGATGTACGGTGTGTTGGCTTTCATTGGCAGGGGAATTGAGTTTAAGAGCCATGAGGGTTTGCTGCAGCTCTATAAAACTGGTTAGACCACACTTAGAATATTGTGTTCAGTTCTGGTCACTTCATTATAGGAAAGATGTGGAGGCTTTAGAGAGGGTGCAGAGGAGATTTACCAGATGCTATCTGGACTGGAGGGCAGGTCCTATGAGGAAAGGTTGAGGGAGCTAGGGCTTTTTTCATTGGAGCGAAGAAGGATGAGAAGTGACTTGATAGAGGCTTACAAGATGATGAGAGGCATAGATAGAGTGGATATTCAGAGACTTTCCCTGGGCGGAAATGACTATTATGAGGGGGCATAATCTAAAGGTGATTGGAGAAAGGTATAGGGGAGATGTCAGAGGTAGGTTCTTCACACAGAGAGTGGTGGGCGTGTGGAATGCGCTGCTGGCAGTGGTAGTGGAGTCAGATACTTTAGAGACTTTTAAGCAACTCTTGGATAGGTACATGGAGGATAGTAAATTGTAGGGTATGCAGGGTAGATTGATCTTAGTAGGATAACAGGTTGGCACAACATCGTGGGCTGAAGGGCCTGTACTGTTCTATGTTCTTAAGCCGAGGCCTTGGCTAATGTCGGAAATTATCCCATTTTCCTCATTGACAACTGGTCGATCTGTCCTGCTGCCATCAGAGAAATTTGGGCATGTGCATCAAGGCTCCTCTACAGCTCTGAGGATCCTACCATTTGTTGTTTGTTGAATTTTGTTTGCCATTTTCTGTCCATTTGACGAGTCTGTCTACCATCTTCTTCTTCAGTATCAACCTTATGGGCAATCTTTGTATCCAAGAGTGATAGACCTAATATGCGACAGAAGGAGACCATTCAGCCCATCAAAAACATTCTGCTGTCTGTAGAATAATTCAATCAGTTCCATTCCCCTGCTTTGGACAGGCAGTCTTCCAAATTGATTTCCCTCCAATTTCTTGTTGAAATTATTCATCACCTTTGCATCCCCCACCCTCATATATGATGAGGTCCAGGTCATAACTACTCAATATGTAAAAATGCTCTTCATTACATCCCCCCCTACCCCTTGTCCAAAATCATAAATCTGTGTCCTCTGGTTCTTATACCATCAGCTAATGAGAAAAGCTTTTCCCTGTTAACTGTATCTAAATATGTCATAACTTTTTAAATCTCCCATGAAACCATACTTCAGCCTCCTTTACTCCAAGGGGTAAACCACCTGCTTCTCCATCCCAACTTTTTGGCTAAAATCATTGCACGCCAGAACTATTCCAGTAAATCTTCTGTGCACCACCTCAAGGACTCAAGTACTTTTTCTAAAGTGTGGTGAGCAGAACCAAGCACAATACTGTAGTTTGTTTTTGGCCTAAACAGAATCAGCATGATATTCTTGCTTTTGTACTCAGTGTACTCACATGCAAACTTCCGATTTTGCCTCCTTTTTTTAAATTGGAGTCATCCACATGTAACAAAAAATATTCAAGGGACCAAGCACAGAACCTGCAGAACCCCATTAGAAACAGTTAGCCAGTCACACAAGCCCTGTTGACCATTTTGTCTTCAACGCTGCCACTGACATAATTTTGGACCCAATTTAACACTTTCCTTTGGATTCCATGGGCTTTTACTTTTCTGACCAATTTAGCATGTCAAAAACCTTGCAAGAAATGCAAATAGATTACATCACAAGCATTTCTTTTATTGGCCTTCCCTTATACCTCTTTCAAAAATTGTGTCAAGTACATCATGTGTGACCTTCCCGTGACAAATCATTGTGGTCTGTCTTTGATGAATTCTTGCCTTTCTAAACGACGATTAACACTATCCTTCAGAATTTATACCAATAATTTAATCTGACTGGCTGTTAAGTGCTCAGTCCATCCCTTTTTCGATATTTCAATTACACTGAAAGGCTATCTGAAGGCTGGAAGCTCTGAAATGCAAGTATGAGGGTTGCAGCTGTGATGAGTAAGTGTGTGAGGGTCTTGTGGAGATTTGGGGTTTTAGGCATGACAGTTTAGGCTGGAGGTTGTTCATGAGTGAATGAGAGGGGAATGGAACATTTAGCAGCATGCATTCCTGATGGTGCAGTTGGCAGGATATAGCATTTGAAGAGTTTGCAGGAAGTCTATCACAACTACTTCCAATACATGCTACAGCCAGAATGAACATCCCTTTAAGAGTGGCAGTTTGGCTTTAAGGTCAAGCTAACATTGAGCCTTGCATGAACCTAATCTCCCTGTTAAGCTTGTAACTAGTCATCAGACCATCCTGATAGGTTTTTTCCAGTTCTTACTCAATGATATTTAAAGAATTCCTCCTGTACATACGGTAGGAGTTCTTCACTCCCTTTACTATGTTCTCCGTCCAAGCTAAGGTAATCAAAGCCCCTTCCAGTACTTAAGGTAAACATGGATAGATTTTTAAACAGTAAAGGAATTAAGAGCTATGGTGAGTGGGGATAGGGGGGTGGTAAGTGGAGCTGAGGCCATAAAGAGATCAGCCATGATTCTGTTGAATGGCAGAGCAGCCTTGACGGGCCAAATGGCCTACTCCTGCTTCTATCTCTTACGTTCTTTCATATCTTTTACATTTTCTAAAGTATACTCACAAATGTGCTTCTCCAAATCCTTCTTACTGTTTGCAGGTCTATAGCCAACTTTGAGACTTTACGCGGCAATCAAGGGATGTACGAGGAAGTGCTACACCTGCTCCTACACTACCCCCAAACCAGGCCCCCAGAAAACCTTCCACATGAAACAGATGTTCACCTGCAAATGTGGTATACTGTATCCACTGTTCCCGATGTGGCCTCCCCTACATCGGGGAAACCAAGTGGAGTCTTCGAGACCGCTTTGTGGATCACCTACGCTCGGTATGCGACAAACGACTGCACCTCCCGGTCGCGAACCACTTCAACTCCCCCTCCCACTCCTTGGACAACATTTCCATCCTTGGCCTCCTCCAGTGCCACAACAATGCCACCCAAAGGTTGCAGGAACAGCACCTCATATTTCGCTTGGGAACCCTGCAGCCCAATGATATCAATGTGGACTTCACAAGCTTCAAAATCTCCCCACCCCCTGACCGCATCCCAAAACCAGCCCAGCTTGTCCCCGCCTCCCTAATCTGTCCGTCCTTTCTCCCACCTATCTACTCCTCCCACCTCAATCCCCACCCCCACCTCCTACCTACCAACCTCATCCCCGTCTCCTGGACCTGTCCGTCTTCCCTGGACTGACCAACCCTCACCCTAATTTCCCACCTACACTTACCTTTACTGGCTCCATCCCTGCCTCCTTGACCTGTCTGTCTCCTCTCCACCTATCTGCTCCTTTATCCATCTTCCATTCGCCTCCCCCCCTCTCTATTTATTTCAGAATCCCCTTCCCCTCCCCCATTTCTGAAGAAGGGCCCAGACCTGAAATGTCAGCTTCCCTGCTCCTCTGATGCTGCTTGGCCTGCTGTGTTCATCCAGCTGTCCACCTTGTTATCAAGGGATGTACAAAGTTGCTCGACCTTTACCGCCTGGTGTGCTGTGCAGTGTGCAAACCTGCCTGCCAAAACTGGAGAATAATTACCAGTCAGGACGGTGCCTGGCTCACAGGGCCAGTTTTCCAATCAAGCCACACACCATCCCGGGCTTCTCTGCCACTGTCCCCAAGTCAATCTCCAAGAACTGCCTTCCTACCAGTCCTGTGGCGGCACCACCCAATCTGCAGCCCACTTTGAAAAGGTAGGTCACCACCTCTTTCTCAAGCACCATTAGGGATGAACTACAAATAGTCACCTGACCAGTGACAGCCACATCCTGCAAAAGAATTTTAAAAATTAATAAAGGTGCAATCATTTTACTATCACTTCAAATTCGTCATGTTTATAAATAATATAAAGCTATTGCGTTCCATGTCCGTCCTTCCTCCATAATGAGAAGCTACTAAAAATATTTAACTGTTGAACAAAAATCACTTCTCCTTTGTGAAAACATTCAATCTTTCACAGCAGAGATGCATTTCAGTAACATGTCCATATACTCAATACTGACCTCTAGTCTTCAGCCCTGAGTTCCAGCTGTCTTTGAAAGATACCCTGGAACAAAAAGCAGAGAATAGCAGCATGTACACATAAAAATGTGCAACGCAATTGATTAAAAAAATGAAGAAAGTTAAAGGGCTAAAGACATGAGATTACCAAGTTCCTTTCTAAGTGGACCTATTTCAGTAGTTACACATATTTATTAAACTGTATCGCTGACAATCACGCTATCTGACAAAGAATCTTGTATTGTTTAGAGTCTTTTGGCTGCTGTGTCCTTTTGAATTCCAGCAATAAAAATCAATACAACTTCAGATGGGTTAAAACAGAAAGAGGATGAAACAATCAAGAAATGAAAAAGAAAGCAAAACTGTATGGAGGTAAGTGTAATCATTGGAAAAGTGAAGGTTACTAAAACGTTTTATGACAGATAAGAAGCCAGTGCCAATGACACTTGAGTGTCATTAGGGAATAGGTCATTTATACGCTGATGTTTGTACAATAATAGTCAGTTCGTCTCATCTCTAGATCAACAGTGATGGGCAGTGATGGAGCAGAGGTATAGCTGCAGTCTCTTAGGATTAAAACTCCTTTATCTTAACGATCTGATAATCTATGCATACAGAAACGTCAGCCAATGATATGGTCCACATTATGCATCACTCGGTCTTAGGTCTACTCAACTTTGTCTGAAACTTCACTTGGTTAGAACAGCTTTAGACTGCTGAGGGCTGTAGTTTACTGTCCCCACCCTCCAAGCTGCCACCACCCCAAACAGACCTTCGACAGTCAGCCAGTAGAATACTAAAGTGATTGAGCATCTCAATGTGAGGACCATCTTGAGCATAGAGTCAGCAAACTATCAACAGAGAGTGATATGCTACATAGTCAAGCAGCTCCAGGTTTTCAGGGTGTTGGTAGCTTTCGGGCTGAAGACAGACAAGTAATAAAAGGGGGAGATCATCATCCTCTCCTCACCTCCCCCCAGCTACCCCCACCACCATCAATGAAGGGAGTTAGCCACGTGGCTGATCTCATGATGTCAGAGAGCTGATTTTGATGCTCATAGCACCAGAGAAATGAAGAGAAACTCGGATGTGGGATCTGCTTCATCTTGTCTGCTAGATGGTGAGCAGAGTGTGCATGATGCAATGAAGTGCCCCCACAGCAGCTGCTGTATGGTAAATCATTGCCCATCATCTTCTGGGCACAACTCGTCAGGCAAGAGGTCTGAAAATTTGCCCCAGTGTTTCCTGAGCTGGGAAGACAGAATCTTTCTTGCCAATTCCAATTAGTAGAGCTGGACATGGCAAAGTCCTACACTTGCCCTCAGGGTTAGTAGCATTTTGAGAGAAGAATATTTTTCATTACTTCCATGTATGGCATATGGAATGATAACATCACAGGACCATACAGTAATTATAATACACTGATGGAGACCATTCACCTGATGTGTTGGTGCTGGCTGTCAGTACAGGGATCTCAATGCTAAATGATATGAGAAGAACTAATGATGTGGCTAAAGGGTTTTTATATTGCTGGCAGCACGGAGTGAATTGAGCCTTCTTTTTAATAATCATTCATGGGATGAGGGTGTCACTGGCCAGGCCAGCATTTATTACCCATCCCTAATTGCCCAAAAGGGAGTTAAGAGTCAACTGTATTGCTGTGGGTCTACAGTCACAAGTAGGCCAGACCAGGTAAAGATGGCAGTTTCCTTCCCTAAAGGACATTAGTGAATCAGATGGATTTTTCCTCAAGAATCAGCAATAAACTCTTTGATGATCGTGAAACTCTTATTGAACTCACATTATTAACTTTTAATTGAGCTCACTATCCACCACCTGCTGCGTGGGACTTGAACCCAAGTGCCCAGATCACTGCAGGGTTTCCGAATTCACAGTCACATGATAATACCACTAGGCCATCACCTCCCATTTAGTGCATTAATGCACTTCATCTTTAATCAACAACGCACCCACCATTATTGAACGCATGGGAATATGATGGGCAGGTGATCCTGACTGAGAACTTGTTAAATTCACAAACACTATAAGAGGAGTTCAGAGAATACAGTTAAGGCTCAGCAAGATTTACAGCTGTTATACCCTTAGAAAGGCCAAGAAATAAAATTTAATACTGATGTAAGTGTATTGAAAGAAAGAGCAAAATTGTCTATAAATCTTGGAAGGATTGTAGACATTGTCTGGTCACCACTGATAGGACTCTGATTCCAACCCTTTTCCTGGCTACTATCTGAGGGTGGACTAGACATTTGCCGCTTCAATGACCTATTAGACATTGAGCTAAGCATTGACTCCATTTTGACTCCCTTGACCACCAAAACCACCTACTCCCACCGTTGTAACCATTCCCAACTCTGCTGTGTCTCAGCTTAAAAACTGTTCAAACACTCATCCATGGCTTTTTCTATCTCTACAGCCTTCACTCTTCCAATGTTCTCCTCTTGGCCTCCCACAATGCTCCATCTGAAAACTGCATGAAATCATCCAAATCTCTGTTGCTCACCAGCCAACTCACACCAAGTCCTGTCCATCTATCACTCCCATGTCTCTGCTCATTATTGCTGACTTCCAGCATGCAATTTTTTGCCTCATTTCAGCACTGCTGTGATACAGCCTCTTAAACTCATTGGGCTTGTCCTGTGAACTGTTCAATATTAAACAAATCTACACTACAACACATTGACCCATTGGCATCATATAGCAGTGTAGTTTTAATGGTGTGAATCATTGACCAACTCTCTCATTTGAGAACATAGGCATGAAATTCAGGTGCATAATTCCTTTTATATCAGGGTAATAACGGCTTCCCTGAGTTTCCTAGGGGCCAGGTTACCGTGGAATTAGTTCCTTGCTGGGTCTGAGTGATGTTCACTGAGGAAGTAGGCAGAACGTGTGGAGCAAAACCTCTCTAGTCCCTGGACAATGTGGACATTGGTGAAAAACTTGGGAGAATCGTGTGAGATAGACAATGAGATGAGTAAAAAAGCAAATAGTTTCATTTTCCAACCCAGATTTTGAATAGTGAGATGAGAATTTCATGAGTGAGTGTTGAGTTGTCTATTTGTAGGCAAAAGCATCCTCACTATTATGTCATCTTGCCTCAATGGTATGTCTGTTACCGTTTTTCCACTTGCTGGATGAAGACTTTGACTATTCTCAACAGAAAGGTTAAAACAACAACTTCAGGTCAATGCTTGCTCCTCTATTAGACCATAAGACATAGGAGCAAGAATTAGGCCATTCAGCCCATCGAGTCTGCTCCACCACACAATCATGGCTGATAGGTTTTTCAACCCCATTCTCCCACTTTATGCCTGTAACCCTGATCCCCTTGACAATCAAGAACCTATCTCTCTCTGTCTTAAATATACTCAATGGTCTAGCCTCCACAACCCTCTGTGGCAATGCATTCCACAGATTCACCACTCTCTGGCTGAAGAAGTTTCTCTTTATTTCCCTTCTAAAGGGTCTTCCCTTTACTTTAAGACTGTGCCCTCGGGTCTAATGGAATTCAATGGAAACATCTTCCCAACGTTCACTCTATCCAGACTGTTCAGTATTCTGTAAATTTCAGTTAGATTACCCGCTCATCCTTCTAAGCTCTATAGGCCCAGAGTCCTCAAACATTCCTCTTATGTTAAAGTTTCCATTCCTGGAATCATTCTCGTGAACCTCGTCTAGACTCATTCCTGAGCCAGTACATCCTTCCTGAGGTACAGTGCCCAAAATTCCTCACAGTACTCTAAATATGGTCTGACCAAGGTTTATAAAGCCTCAGAAGTACATCCCTGCTTTTATACTCTAGTCCTCTCGAGATAAATGTCAACATTGTACTTGCCTTCCTGAATACTGACTCATCATGCAAGTTTACCTTAAGAGAAACATAGACTAGATCTCCCATTTCCCTTTGCACTTCAGATTTCTGAATTTTCTCCCCATTTAGAAAATAGTCTATGCCTCTGTTCTTCCTATCAAAGTGCATGACCTGATACTTGCCCCTGTTGCATTCTATCTGCCACTTCTTTGCCCACTCTCCTAATCTGTCTAAATCTTTCTGCAGCCACCCCACCTCCTCAATACCACCAGTCTGTCAACCTATCTTTGTATCATCTGCAAACTTAGCCAGAATGCCCTTGGTTCCTTCATCTAGATCATTAATGTATAATGTGAAAAGTTATGGTCCCAACACTGACCTTTACGGAACACCACTTGTCACCAGCTGCCATCCTGAGAAGAACCCTTTTAACCCCACTCTCTGCTTTCTGCAAGACAGCCAATCTTCTATCCATGCTCGTACCTTGCTCTAATACCATGGGCCCTTACCTTACTCAGCAGCCGCCTGTGCGGCACCTTATCAAAGGCTTCTGGAAGTCTAAGTAGATAACATCTATTGGCTCTCCTTGGTCTAACCTGCTCATTAGCTCCTCAAAGAATTCTAACACATTTGTCAGGCATGATCTCTCCTTGGTGAGACCATGCTGACTTTGCTCTATTCTACTATCCACTTCCAAGCATTCAGAAATCTCATCCTTCACAATGGACTCCGAAATCTTACCCACAACTGAGATCAGGCTAATCGACCTATAAACTTCCTGTCTTTTGCCTTACTCCCTTCTTAAATGGGGAGTTAAATTAGCCATTTCCCAGTCCTCTGGGCCCCTCCCTGACTCCTGTGATTCCTGATGGATCATCACTAACGCCTGTGCTATCTCTTCAGCTATCTCCTTCAGCACTTATTGGGGGGTGGGAGTGGGGGTGGTGGGTAGCCCATCTGGTCCAGGGGATTTATCAATCTTTCAGTTTTTCTAGCACCTTCTCCTTGGTGATGGTCACCATACTCACCTCTGCTGCCCGACTCTCTTGAATATTTGGGATATTGCTCGTGTCTTCCAACGTGAAGACTGATGCAAAGTACTTATTCAGTTCCTCAGCCATTTCTTTGTTCCCCATTACTACTACTCCACCATCATTTTCTAGCTGCCCAATGCCTACTTCTTTGTTTCGGTAGATTTGAAAAAACAGCAAGAAGCAGCAGACATTAGTCAGTTCATAAATGTAGGTGTGGGTTAGGTTTAAATCAGGAGATGAGAGAAACTTGTAGCATGTGCAACACATTTGTCGAAGGTGACTTTAAACTGCATGTAGACTGAATTAAACCAGTTGAGCACGAAAGCTGTGGAGGATGAACTTCTGGAATGTCTTCAGGATGGTCCTCCACAGTAGCATGTTGAGGGGCCAATTAGACAACCCACTACTTTAGATCTAAAAGAAATCTCAAAGTCTGCGATGATTTCCTATGACTTTTTTCTATGAATCAGTCAATTGTGGCTAACAAAGGAAGTTTGGGGTTATGTAAGAGTAAAAAAAAAGGCCTATAATGTTGCCGGGAATAGGAGTAATTCTGAGGATTGAGAGTCTTACGCAAATGAGGAGCAAGAAACTGATAAGGAAAGCACGAACAGAATATGAATTCAATCCAGCAAAAAATAATCATTAAAATGGACTGTAAAAGCTTCTATAGGTTCATAAGTTGGAAATGTTCAGCTAAAATGAATGTAAGTCCATTGTAGGCAGAGTCAGGAGAACTTATAATGGGGAATAGAGAAATGGCAAAGAAGCTAAATTATTACTTTGTTTCGGTTTTCACTGATGAAGATACAAGAAATCTCCCAGAATTAGAGATTCAAGTGACCAAGGAGAATGAGGAGTTGAAAGAAATTAGCATCAGTAAGAAGTTTAAACTGGAGAAATTAATGGGGTTGCAAGTTGATAAATTCCTAGGACCTAGTGGTCTATATTTCAGAGTGTTGAGGAAGGAGGTGGCTATAGAGATAGTTGATGCATTGGTGAATATCTTCCAAACTATTATAGATTGTGGAATGATTCCTGTAGATTGGAAGATAGCAAATGTCACAAACTAATTCAGAAAGAAGCGAGAGAGAAAAGAGGGAACTGCAGACCTTAAGGGAACTGTTAGAATCAATTGTAAAGGATGGGATAAATGAGACCTGTTTGATAATGATACAATTGGGCACAGCTGCAATGGATTTGTGAATGGGAAGTCATTTCAATAAACTTACTGGAAATTTTTGAAGGTATTACGAACAAACTTGACAAAGGACAGCTGATGGATGTGATATACTTATACTTTCAGAAAGTGTTTGATAAAGTACCCCACAAAAGGCTGGTTGAAAAATTAAAGCAAATGGTATAGGAGATAATGTACTGGCATGGATTAATGATTGGATAATATGCAAAAAAACAAAATAGGAATAAGTCACTCTCAGGAATAAGTCTCACTATTCACAATAGTTGGGTACTACAAAGATCAGTACTAGGGCCTCAGCTATTCACAACATATATCAATAATTTGAGTCAAATATAGTATTTCCAAATTTTAGGATGATACACTGGGGAAATGTGTTGTGAGGAAGATGTGAAGTATACAGGACATTGGTGATGTCACACCTGGAATATTGTGTGTAGTTTTGGTCTCTTCCTTATCTGCGGAAGGATATCCTTGCTATCGAGTGCAGCAAAGGTTTACCAAATTGATTCCTGAAGACAGATCAAGTCAGTTAGGATTGTATTCACTGGAGTTTTAAAGAATGAGGGGAGGATCTTATAGAAACCCATTAATTTCGAACTGGACTAGACAGGTTAGATGCTAGAAGAATGTTCCTGATGTGGGGCAGTCCAGAAGCAGGTCATAGTTTAAGGATAAGGAGTAAACACTTTAGGACTGATAGATAGAACAATACAGCGCAGAACAGGCCCTTCGGCCCTCGATGTTGCACCGACCTGTGAACTAATCTAAGCCCACCTCCTACACTATCCCATCATCATCTCTATGCTTATCCAAGGACTGTTTAAATGCCCGTATTGTGGCTGAGTTAACTAAATTGGCAGACAGGGCATTCTACACCCTTACCTCTCTCTGAGTAAAGAACCTGCCTCTGACATCTGTCTTAAGTCTATCACCCCTCAATTTGCAGCTATGCCCCCTCGTACTAGCCGACGTCATCATCCAGGGAAAAAGACTCTCACTGTCCACCTTATCTAATCCTCTGATCACCTTGTATGTCTCTATTAAATCCCCTATTAGCCTTCTCCTCTCCAATGAGAACAGACCCAAGTCCCTCAGCCTTTCCTCATAAGACCTTCGCTCCAGACCAGGCAACATCCTGGTAAATCTCCTCTGCACCCTCTCCAATGCCTCCACATCCTTCCTGTAATGGGGCGACCAGAACTGTACGCAATATTCCAAGTGAGGCCGCACTAGCGTTTTGTACAGTTGCAGCATGACATCACGGCTCCAGAACTCAATCCCTCTACCAATGAAACCTAACACACCGTATGCCTTCTTAACAGCATTATCAACCTGGGTGGCAACTTTCAGGGATCTATGTACCTGGACACCAAGATCCCTCTGCACATCCACACTACCAAGAATCTTTCCATTGACCCAGTATTCTGCCTTCCTATTATTCTTCCCAAAGTGCATCACTTCACATTTATCTGCATTGAAATCCATTTGCCACCTTTCAGCCCAATTCTGCAGTTTATCCAAGTCTCCCTGCAACCTGCAACATTCTTCCACACTGTCCACCACTCCACCGACTTTAGTGTCATCTGCAAACTTACTAACCCATCCACCTATGTCTGCGTCCAAGTCATTTATAAAAATGACAAACAGCAGTGGTCCCAAAACAGATCCTTGTGGCACACCACTAGTAACCGGACTCCAGGCTGAATATTTTCCATCAACCACCACTCTTTGGCTTCTTTCAGAAAGCCAGTTTCTAATCCAAACTGCTAAATCTCCCTCAATCCCATGCCTCCGCATTTTCTCCAATAGCCTACCATGTGGAACCTTTTCAAAGGCTTTACTGAAGTCCATGTACACCACGTCAACTGCCCTACCCTCATCCACATGCTTGGTCACCTTCTCAAAAAACTCAATGAGGCTTGTGAGACACAACCTGACCTTGACAAATCCATGTTGACTATCTCTAATCAAATTGTTGCTTGCTAGATGATTATAAATCCTATCTCTTATAATCCCTTCCAAAACTTTTCCTACAACAGATGTAAGGCTCACTGGTCTATAATTACCTGGGTCATCTCTACTACCCTTCTTGAACAAGGGCACAACATTTGCAATCCTCCAGTCCTCTGATACTAAACCTGTAGCCAATGACAACTCAAAGATCAAGGCCAAAGGCTCCGCCATCTCCTCCCTAGCTTCCCAGAGAATCCTCGGAAAAATCCTATCCGGCCCAGGGGATTTATCTACCTTCACACCTTCTAGGATTGATAACACCTCCTCCTTACTAACCTCAATCCTTTCAAGTCTAATAGCCTGTATCTCAGTCTTCTCCTCTACAATATTCTCCTTTTCCGGAGTGAAAACAGATGAGAAATATTTGTTTAGAACCTCTCCGATCTCCACAGGGTCCACACACAACTTCCCACTTCTGTCTTTGACTGGCCCTATTCTTACCCTAGTCATCCTTTTATTCCCCACATACCTATAGAAAGCTTTAGGGTTCTCCTTAATTCTACCTGCTAATGACTGCTCATGTCCCCTCCTTGCTCTTCTTAACTCTCTCTTTAAATCCTTCCTAGCTAATCTGTAACTCTCCATCGCCTCATCTGAACCATCTTGTCTCAATGTCACATAAGCCTCCCTCTTCCGCTTAACAAGAGATACAAATTCTTTTGTAAACCAAGGTTCCCTTACCTTATCACTTCCTCCCTGCCTGACAGGGACATACCTATCAAGGACATGCAATATCTGTTCCTTAAACCAGCTCCACATTTCGATTGTCCCCATCCCCTGCATTTTGCTACCCCATTCTATCCCTCCTAAGTCTTGCCTATCACATTATAATTGCCCTTCCCCCATCTATAACTCTTGCCCAGTGGTATATTCCTATCCCTTTCCATCGCTAAACTAAATGTAACTGAATTATGGTCACTCTCTCCAAAGTGCTCACCTACCACTAAATCAAACACCTGGCCTGGTTCCTTACCAAGTACCAGATCCAGTGTGGCCTCCCCTCTTGTCAGCCCTTCGACATACTGTGTCAGGAAACCCTCCTGCACACACTGGACAAAAACTGATCCGTCCGACGTACTAGAGTTATAGCATTTCCAGTCAATGTCGGGGAAGTTAAAGTCTCCCATAATGACCACCCTGTTCCTTTCACTCCTGCCCAGAATCGTTTTGACGATCCTCTCCTCCACATCCCTGGAACTTTGCGGAGGCCTATAAAAAACTCCCAGCAGTGTGACCTCTCCTCTCCTGTTTCTGACCTCAGCCCATACCACCTCAGTAGACGAGTCCTCGTCAAAAGTTCTTTCAGCCACCGTTATACTGTCCTTGACTAACAAAGCCACACCTCCCCCTCTTTTACCACCTTCCCTGATCTTTATGAAAGATCTAAACCCTGGAACCTGCAACACCCATTCGTGACCCTGCTCTATCCACATCTCCGAAATGGCCACAACATCGAAGTCCCAGGTACCTATCCACGCTGCAAGCTCACCTACCTTATTCCGGATACTCCTGGCGTTGAAGTACACACACTTCAAACCAGTTTGCTGTCTGCCAGCACACTCCTGTGATGGTGAAATCCTGTCCACGTCCTCCCTACTCTCATCCTCCTGTGTACTGGAACTACACCACAGTTTCCCATGCTCCTGCTGAGCCAGTTTAAATCCACCCGAATAGCACTAGCAAATTTCCCACCCAGGATATTAGTACCCCTCTGGTTCAATTGAGGACCATCCTGTTTGTAGAGGGCCCACCTTCCCCAGAATGAGCCCCAGTTATCCATATACCTGAAACCCTCCCTCCTGCACCATCCCTGCAGCCACGTGTTCAGCTGATATCTCTCCCTGTTCTTACCCATGCCACGTGATAGCAAGGCAAATAAACCAGAGATAACAACTCTGTTTGTTCTAGCTCTCAGCTTCCACCCTAGCTCCCTGAAATCCTGCCTTATATCCCTATCTCTCTTTCTACCTATGTCATTGGTACCTATGTGGACCACGACTTGGGGCTGGTCACCCTCTCCCTTCAGGACCCCAAAGACACGATCCGAGACATCATGGACCCTGGCATCTGGGAGGCAACACACCAACCGTGAGTCTCTCTCATTCCTGCAGAATCTCCTATCTGTCCCCCTAACTATGGAGTCCCCAATGACTAATGCTCTCCTTCTCTTCCCCCTTCCCTTCTGAGCAACAGGGATAGACTCTGCACCAGAGACTTGTACCCCATGGCCTACCCCTGGTAAGTCGTCCCCCTCAACAGAATCCAAAATGGTATACCTGTTATTGAGGGGAACGGCCGCAGGGGATCCCCGCACTGTCTGCCTGTTCCCTTTCCGTCCCCGACTGTAACCCATCTACTTTTTTCCTGTACCTGAGGTGTGGCTACCTCCCTGTAACTCCTCTCAATCATCCCCTCAGCCTCCCAAATGATCCGAAGTTCATCCAGCTCCAGCTCCAGTTTCCTAACGCGGCTTCCGAGGAGCTGGAGTTGGGTGCACTTCCCGCAGATGAAGTCAGCAGGGACACTAGTGGTGACCCTTACCTCCTACATCCTACAGGAGGAGCATGCAACTGCCCTTGCATCCATTGCCATTGTTCTGAATTGTAAAAAACAGACTACTGGAAAAGAAAACACTCGTAACTTGCCAAATCAGCACTCAGAACCTTTTTGGTTAGAGGGGGAGGATGGGTGGGAGACACTACTTTAGTAGTGTTTCGGGTAAAGCAACCACCCAAATATATTACCTCACTTACTCAACCGTCCCGTGTATGCACTCCGCCTATTCACGAGGTAAGACCTTTATACTCCTGAAGCTTACCTTCCCAGGCTGCCCTCGCGCCTCCTTCCGGACTCCCGCCGCTGAAATGACTGAGATGAGGAGAAATTTCTTCACCCAGACAGTGGTGAGCCCGTGGAATTCACTACCGCAGAAAGTGGTTGAGGCCAAAATATCATGTCTTTTCAACAAGGAGTTAAATAAAGCTCTTGTGGCTAAAGAGATCAAAGGTTATGGAGGAAGGGCAGGATTAGGGTATTGAGCTTGATGATCAGCCATGGTCATATTGAAAGGCAGAGCAGTCTCGAGGGATCAAATGGCCTACTCCTGCTACTATCTTCTTTGTTCCTATGGCTTCAGAAGAATTTAGACAGCCTCAGTGAATGGACAAGAATATGGCAGATGGAAAATAATGTGGAAAAATGTGATGTCATCCACTTTGGTAGGAGAAACAGATGTGCACAATATTCCTTAAATGGCAAGAGGTTGGAAAGTGTAAGTGTGCAAACAGATTTGGGTTTCCTTGTCAATAAGTCACCAAAGGCCAACATGCAGGTGCAACTAGTATTAGGAAGTCTAATGGAATGTTAGTCCTATTTGCAAGAGGAATTGAGTACAGGAGTAGTGAAGTCTTGCTACAATTGCATAGGAGCTTGGTTAGATCGCATCCGTAGGCAAATCTCAGGAAAGGCATTGCCAGACAGGGATCACAACAATGATTTACCAGAATTGCTCCCAGGAAGGTGGGTCTGTACTATGAAGAGAAATTGGGAAAACTGTGTTCTCTAGAGTTTCAAAGAATGAGAGGTTATCTCATTCAAATACACAAAATACTTAAAGAGACAGGCAGGGTAGGTGCTGGTAAGATGTGTCTCCTGGTTCGGGCTAGGGGGCACAATTTAAAACTTAGGGGGAATGTCACTTAGGTCCGAAATGAGGAGTAATATTTTATCTGAGAGGATTGTGAACCTTTGGAATTCGCTGGCATAGAGGGCTGTGGAAGCTCAGTCTCTGAGATAGAGGTTTGCTAGACTCTGACTATTTGTGGCGTACAGGGTTATGGGGGTGAGGTGGGTAAAATACATTGAAATGGTCAATTGGCAATGATTATAATGAATGGTGGGGCAGGCTCAACAGTCTAAATGACCTATATTCCTAAACTCACAAAAAATGACACTGAGAGGATTTCTGGTAAGATTCAGCCCAATAATATGGTGCTCTCCTCGCATTACAAAAGCTGAGCAGATGACATGGCACCAGGATCCCAAGTTTGATCAATGGGATGTGCATGGAATTTACTGCCTAGAAAAAGGTGTTAAGATGCTAGCCAGGACATGTAATTTCAGACACCAGCCCCACCGATAGAAGTTGTTACATTTTAGGAATCCTTTCTATTGCACATTGTCTGAAAGTACTTTGGTGTGTTTTCATAGAAATTTTTGGTGAATTCCTGTATTTGTCAGTGTGTTGCCTCTTCTTCATCAGAAGGCAAAGTGGTAGCTGACCTGTGCACACAGTGTACAAAAGCTGTGAGAGATATCCGGGCAGTAGTGGCACTGCCTCTGGGTCTACAGGGCAAGAGGCAGCTGAGTAGAGTTTGCTATTCCATCTGCCAAGTTGGAGCAAAACTTGTCCATGCTTCTTGACAATGACATTAGGCTGTGTGGTCATTCAGTCAATGTCCGTAGCATCTCAGTGTCCATAGCCGGCCCTCATTGGAGTCTTTTGTGGCAGGGATCAACTGCAGTCTTGGCCTCTGGCAAGTTGACAAACAAACTATCTTTTATCCCAGATAACAAGCATGGGGCTGGATGAACACAGCAGGTCAAGCAGCATCATAGGAGCAGGAAAACTTGACGTTTCGGGCCTAAACCCTTCATCAGAAAGGGTTTAGGCCTGAAACGTCAAGTTTTCCTGCTCCTATGATGCTGCTTGACCTGCTGTGTTCATCCAGCCCCATGCTTGTTATCTCGGATTGTCCAGCATCTGCAGTACCTTTTATCTCCGATATCTTTTATCCCAGGCTTAGTTGTAATATATTCGTGTCCAGCATTCCAACTCTATACTGGCCTCTGATATAAGTGTGATGTTAGTGTCTGAGCTTGTGTCTGTGTGTGCTGTTAAATCACAGACACTCACAACATAGAGGAAGGCCATTTGGCCTATCATTCTTTCTGTAGCCAAAACATAGTCATCCAGCCTCATCACACTTCCCTGGACTTTATCCGTACCCAGTAAGTTATGACACTCCAAGTGAATATCCAAGTACTTTTTAAAACTGAATGATGGTTTCCAGCAACAACCACCATCATGTCATGTGACAGGGGTCTCTTCATCAGTGCTGTACCTGTGCTCTCCCGTTCCTCCTCCATGAGTCTGGGCAGGTGGTAGTTTCTGGTGGTGGTTCTGAAAGCAAGAAGGCTGAAGGGGAGGCTGCTATGAGCGAAGTGGGTAGGACGGGATATAAGATGCCCATGGTCACACCATCAGCAGCTCACTGACCAGCCCAGAATGAGGGTGAGCTGGGAATTACAAAAGGGGTATAAGGCTGGAATCAATGTCTCTTGCAACATTGGATGTTACAGACTGCATTACAGACTGCAGCATGAGGCAGAGAGCAATTCCTGTTTGTAGTGCTCAGGTGATGCCAGCGGTTCTGTTCTGCTTTGTCTTGCCTGAACGTACAAGATTTGGAACACTGCATTTTTGGTTAAGATCCTGCCTTGCTGAATGCTGGGAGCTATGCAGGGCAGCAACATGTGGATTTGAGCCTGGCAAAATTGGTTAGTGTCTGAGGGTAAGTTGGAGTATCGAGATGTTAGGTGTGAGCTCTGAGTACTAGCTGCTCAGTGAGTAATACGGTGTGGTTCATTAGGAGTATGAGAGATTATTACTGTAATGGTTTTAAGATGCACTCAGTGACCGTGAGTACCCGTATGGGACCATTAGATATCTGGTGGAACTGCTGCTAGGTCCTCAGGTGTAGACTGTGGACTTTGAACTTCCTGGCCACATTGTTCCCTACTAACAGTGCTCTCAAGAGTTGCCTGTGCCCTCATTGTCGATGGTGTCTCTTCCCCTGCTGAATCACAACATTAGTCCTTATGAATCACATCCGTCACTATAGACGCCCTCTGTCTGCCTTATTGTTACATTTCCAACATTTCAGCAAGCTTTTTATGCAGCTTCTCCTTGAGACAGCATGCCATTAGGAAGTGCAAATGGTCTGTAGTATACGATTGGCAAACAAGGCTTCTGGAGCCGTCTGCCTTATGCAGAGGTCTCCTGTAGCATTGAGGAAGTGGGAAACAGCACTTGGAGGTGAACCAGCTTGTCAGAACCATGTAGATGAGGCGAATGTATAATGTATTAATTTAATGTTGAACTAAATAATTGTGGGCACATCCCAAACACCTATCACCCCATTCTCCCCCCAGATTTGTGGTGTTCCCCCAACAGAGACTATGGAAAGTGACCTCTTCCCAAGCTTTGCCAATGCCACTCTACAATCTGATGTGACAGGTGTCTGAGGGATTTAGTAACATAGCCCTCCATCCTGCAGAAGGTGTCCAGCCTTTGCTCACTGCCACCCCCTTGTGGTTTGATAGAAATGAACATGCCAATGAGCCCCGCATAAATTTTCTAGCGCAACCATCGGGTGAAATTCAACTGGAATTTTTGGGTAACAAGCCACTGATCTCCCATCTTTTGTACTCCTTTGAAATTGAATTTTATCATCGGAAGAGGAAAGTGCTGCTGTCTGCACGGTTCTAGAATGCTCAGCTGTAATTTGTTGATCCGATTATATTTGAGTTCGTCTGGTTTAATAAAGGATGTGGTTTCTTTTGAACATACCTCAGTACGGTATTCATTTGAAGTCCTAATGTTTTGTCCAGTATAGTAAGATAGTCATGATTGAATTTTCTAAAGTTCACAACACTGGTAGGTGTAGGAGGACTACAATACCTCTGGTTTTCTGGCCTGTGTATACAGGATCAGAATGGTGTATTGATTGATCATTTAAAAGGTTTGATTTCCTTCTCCTGATTATACAGGATGAACCTTACATTCAAATTACTTAAGTTGTTTTCCATCATTTTACATTAAAAATAAAACTAGCAGTTAAATATAAAACTGTTTTTGTAATTTTATGGAATTAATTTTTTCAAGCTTCAGCTAAACTAGGACATTACAGAAGCAAGCTTTCACCTTGATACAAAAGGTAACAATTTTGGCACCGGAGATTATGTCTTTTTTATACCTCCCTATTAGAGATGGTGCAATAATTATTTCTGAAATAACACAACAGGGAATGTTTGCTGTGGGGGATGGGCTAAGAGTGGGGAGCGGGAGGTCCAAGAACTCTGTTGCGATCAAAACCTCTAAATTTTGCAAATGTTCAGAGAGTCTAATGGTTTAAGGATGCGATTTGGAATGGTGTTCCCTTCCCATCACAATGATCTGTAATGGCGCAAGCAGCTTTTCATTATTCCAAATTGTAGTCAAATGTTAATTTCAAATATTAAAACAGCTGTGCTGATTAACACAGTATCTTGTCATATAAAATACAGAAGTAATTGCTATTAGCATTGAGTTGGCAACTCTACTAATAGTGAATATAAAGGCAAGCTCTATATCTAGTCTTCTTATGTGTATACCCCAGAGAAGTGTAGAAAACATTGCAGATAATTACTTATACAGTAATAGAATTGTCCTGCACTATGCCTGCTCCTGTAGGGTGTGTGCAGAATGAATTCATGATGTGAATTTTACACTATCTACCATAACCCAATTTTTTTAACTCCCAGTGCCTTCACAGCTGCATAATCACATTCAGATCCACTATCCTATTTCGATTGATTGAAAACTTCACCAAACCTTTTGGAGAAACAGACTTTTTAAGAAGTTCGTCACTGTCCTGTCACTCCTTTTTGCTGTTTGCCCCTTGTTAATGCTCAGTTAGTGCAGTTTGCTCTTTGATCCTGTATAGAGCTCAGTTACTCAAACTTGTTCTATTGCTTCATTCTTGAAACTCCATTATACAATATACCTAATTTTTTAAAAATCTTATAGGTCTCCAGTATTTAGTTAATTTGAAATTTGACTATTATAGCCTAATCTGATATTCAAAGCAGATGTACAAATTTTTTTTACTGCTATGCTATTAACTTACCCCTTTTCATGGTATGCTACTATATAACCAATAGTGGATTCAAAACAATAACTCGATTATTCTCAAAGTTCCCAGTCGGTGTTGATTCATTATGAAAGCCTTTTCAATTAGGTGCTATAACTCCTAAATTTTGTCTTCTGACTGTGTTGCATTTCTGCATTTTTCACCACTGCACAAATTAAAATCTCTGACAGATTGCTAATGAGCTGATGTTGGAATTACTGAATATTCTGTTATCATTTGTCCATTCACAGTTTCTTCACCAGCCCATCTGTGCATGAGCTGTAGTGTATTGCAGAACAAGCAAGCTGGGACAGCATCTCCAATTACACCTTGTGCCATCACAGGCCTTGGGGAGAGGTTTTTACTAATTAAACTTTTCAACAAACACAGTGTCAACTTCTTTGACTGTAAAGTAGCTGAATTTTGTTAGATGCAAAAATGTGTTGGTCAGGAATCTGAAAGATTCAAGGATTTTTATGTAAATATTGCTCTTTTTGGAGCTACAGTTATCCCATTTGTGATGTGTTGCTTCACATTGGATAACATTCATTCTCCAAAGTATGTTAGTTTGTTCACAAATTATGTATAGCAACCACATATTTACTTATCCCAACATACTTTTAAAAATGCGATCCTTGTAGTTGAGGGTAGATGTGCTTGTTTTTGCAAAACTAACATTTCAGGATGTAAGGACTAACCACTGTACTTGAGTAAAATGTACCACATGCTACATGTTGGGCCTGAACACAGTAGAACCTGTTACAAATGTGTTTGGAATCATCTTATTAAAATGCCTCATTAAGACGTGCTAATACTGTTTGAGAATTATTGTGTACTGGGTATAAATTCATAATGCCATTTTTTAAAGCTGATAATATATGTATGATGCATTCGCACTGATTTATTTACAAAAAAAACGCTATTATGCACAATAAGGATTTATTTAAAAACTGCTCAGAAGGCTAAAGAACTGAAAGCCTGCCAGTCTCTTAATGCAGTCCTCTGGTTGAAAGTATTAGAATATATTGTCATTAGCAATACAACCACTTCTCTGTTATACAGTTTCACTTATCATCTTTAAAAGGTAGTGTGTCTCATTTCATATGCATCTTCTTCTCTCTCCCCATTTATTAGTCTACTCTCTCTCAGGCTTCTCTTTGCCATACTGTTAGACTGCTAAAGACCATTTGAGCTTCTACTGATTCGTCTTCATATTACATCTAAAATAAACATCATTAGGTTATGACTTGTTTTTTCAATAATTTTGAGAAACAGTTCCATTTGTCTTCCAGACTGTTCATTTTCATTACAAACTGACATTTAAAGATGCAAAACTAATCGCTGTTTTTGTGCAAGTAAAACATAACCTGTGGCTCATGTTGGATCTGAACGCAGTAGAACCTGTTACAAATGTGTTTGGAACCCAACTGAAGTCTGTTTATAATGATGACACTTTGCTTTCTGCTGTCATGCCACACATCCTGTTATTTTTGTACAGCTATATTTCATCTGCAAAACACTGCTAGGTCTGTAACTACAGTTTGTAACTTTTTTCCCTCTGTATTGTCTAAATCTCACACAAAAACAGGGCTTAAAATGTTGCAACTGTTCACTTCTTCTTTGTCGTTTCATTGGGGTTCCCTCTACACACAAGGCCAATGGCAGTCTGTGCTCCACTGATAGGACCATGCACCATTCAGCCAATTACCCCAACAATCCTGACTGTCAATTGTGCATAACTAGTAGCACTTGGGTTTCTCCTGACATTCTGCAAATCCTGTTAGTTATTCATTGTTACGTATTAATGGTGGTCTCCTAAGTTCAGAACTAGCTATAAAATAAGTCTATATTCCTTATGGACCCATCCTTGGACCTTAAGAATTTTGTTTCATGATAACAAAGTATACGCTACAATGAATATCCTCGAATGTAACCTAAAATGTAAAATGAAAACCATGACAGTGACAGTGCCATGATCGAGAGCCTCATACTGATGTTGGGGTGTGTTCTAAATCATGGATGGCGCCGGCAGCCACTCATTGCCATATATTCTCCATATAAGACAATACCCACATGACAGGACCAGTGCATGTCTGGCAGCATGTTTTCTACTAAGGGAGATATAGAACACGAATCTTTAAAATTGCACAGATAAGAAAAAAAAACCTGTGAAGATATGTATTAAGGTTTATTCTCCTCTTGTGGTCTATTTGAATTACAAAAGAGACTTGAAACTCTTAAGTGCTGCAGTTATAATTCCTAACAATCACTTTGTTCTTTTCCAAGTGAATGACAAAGGTGATGACTGTCCGGCCCCTTCCCATTTGCATGTTATTCTTTTAATGCTTTACACCAGTTTCAGAATTTCCAGTTTGCTGGCTCCAGATGCCTCGTCTTCACCACCATGGACATACAATCCCTTTTCGCATCCATCTCCCATCAGGATGGTCTCAGGGCTCTCGGCTTTGTCCAGGTAAAGAGGCCTAAACATCAGCACATATACCAACCTTTTCCTAAGCTACCATCAGTTCTGAAGAAGAGTCACTGGACGTGAAACATTAACTTTGCTTTTTGTCCACTGACACTACCAAGCCTGCTGCATTTCTCCAGCAATTTCTGTTTTCGTTTCTGATTTCCAGCACCTGCAGTTCTTTAGGTTTTTGGAACTGAGGTGATGCCTTGTCCCATGTCAGCATGAAAAACTCACTTCTGCATCACTTCTATACTGTTCCCTACCTTAGGATCTTTTTAAAGAAAGCCATCAGAAACACCATTGTATTTGACCAACAGCCCATTAACACAAGACAAAAAGGTACAAATAATTCAAGAGTGGCAAAGTTACAAAATGTATAAGACACTTTTTAGACATAAACTGGAGGATTGTGTACAGTTCTGGGTGCTACACTGTAGGAAGGATGTGAATGCATTGGAGAGAGTGCAGAAATAATTTACAAGAATGACTCCAGTAATGTTCACTAGGGTCAAACATTATATTAGCTATTCAAATGCAATCCCCAAATTAGATCAAAATGCATGTAATCTGAAAATTAACTGCTTTCCCCCAGATTTGATTCATTTAGATGGATGGATTTCAAAATCAAAATGTGACATTCATGCACAGAGGAACAAATTGCTGCTTCATATGTAACTCCCAAATTAGCTAGTGGTATTTTAAAAAAATAAGGTTCAGTCATAGTCTAGTCATGGTCTATGCATTCAGTGTTCTGATTTTCTAGCGATGATGCACACACTCAATTCTTTAATGCCACAGTAAAATCTCTGTATCTAGTTCCTTACATACAAACAAATGAATTACGGTAGATCATTTGGTCCTTTGGGCCTACTGCACCATTCAATAAGATCATAGCTAATCCGATGATGAACTGAACTCCAGCTTTCACCATCGCCTCCACCCCTCCCTGATAATCGTTGACTACCTTGTTAGTCGAGAATCTAGTTGCCTCTGCCTTAAAAATATTCAATGACCCAGCCTCCACCAGTCGCTGGTGAAAAGAGTTCCCTAAAGACTCACAAACCTCTGAGAGAAAAGATTTCTCTGCAATTCCATTTTAAATGGGACACCCTTACTTCTAGCCTCCTTCACAAGGGTACAATCCTTTCAGCATCTGCTCTGTCAAGGTTCCCCAGAACCTTACATGTTTCACTAAGATCCCCTCTGATTATTCTAAACCCCAATGGATACAGGCCTAGCCTGTCCAACCTATCCTCATAAGACAACATACCATCCAGGTATCTGTCAAAGTTTAAAACCGAAAGAACTGCAGATGCTGTAAATCAGGAACAAAAACAGAAGAACAGAGAAATGTTCAACAGGTCTGGCAACATCTGTGAATTAAAAATCAGAGTTAACGTTTCAGGGCCACTGACCCTTTGATCTGTCAAGTTAACCTTCTCTGGCAGTTTCCACCACATTTATAACCTTTCTTAAGTAAGAAGACTAAAACCGTTCAGTACTCCACAGATGGAGTCCCACCAATTCTCTGGACAGCTCTCGGAAAACATCTTTATTTTTATATTACATACCTCTTACAATGAACAATATGTTTCTAATGTCCTCTAGGCTTCATTCTCTAATATCTATATTTCCAATTCCTTATTTTTCTCAGTGCCCCCTGTTACTTTTGTGACTGGTTATATTCAATCCCTTGGCAATGTGATGTTCACTCTTACTACTCCAAGTATATTGAAATCTGAATCTCTCAACATACATAGTGATCTCTTTTCCTGTTCTTGCTTCAAAACTCGCTTTCACATTTTGGACTTGTCACATTTTACAATTGAGAAAGTCATAGACCTTCAGAAGGCTTGTCTTGACTGTGTGTAATATTGATGCCTCATTAGCTTCTGCATTTCTGTGTTTCATCAAACTGACAGTAACACTTGTTGTTGAACAGCACAGACCTGATGGGCCAAATGGCTTTTTTCTATGCTGTAGATCTCTATGGCTCCACCACTTCATTAAGTGACTGTTGCTCTAGTTTGATTGATTGATTTATTGTCACGTGTACCAGAGTACAGTGAAAAGTTTTGTTTACGAGTAGTACATGCAGATCATACTAAGCAAGGATGTACAGATCAAAGGTTGTAAAAAAGACTTAGACAGAGGCATACAGGTTACATTGCACAGGGCTTGCACTAGGCAAGATCAATCTTCGCAAGATCAGCATTATTTGAGTCTAGAGGATCCATTCATCAGTCTGATAATGGCCAGGAAGAAGCAGTTCCTGAACCTGCTGGTGTGAGTCTTCAAATATCTGGACTTTCTGACTGATGGAAGACATCATTGCAGGGGTGTGATGGGTCTTCGATGATGTTGGCAGCCTTTCCAGGCAGTGAGCTGTGTAAACAGAGTCTATGGATGGAAGGTTGGCTTCTGTGATGGTCTGGGCTGTGCACACCACCTTCTGTAGTTTCTTACAGTCCCAGGCAGAGCAGTTGCCATACCAGGTCATAATGCATTTGGACAGTATGCTTTCAATAGTGGATCCATAGCAGTTTGTGAGGGTCCCTATGGACGTAGCAAATTTCTTGAGCTGCCTGAGGAAGAAGATGCATGTTGGGCCTTCTTGACTGTTGCATTTACGTGGGAAGTCCAGGGGAGGTTGTTGGTTATCGTCACTCTGAAGAACTTGATACTGTCCACCTCTCAACCTGAGTTCTGTTTTTGTAGCTGTGGGCGTGTTCTCCTCCTCTTTTTCTGAAGTCAATGACCAGTTCTTTATTTTTACTGACCTTGAGAGAGAGCTTGTTCTCATTGCACCATGTCACCAAGCCCTCTATCTTCCTCCTGTACTTTGACTGATCATTGTTAGATATTTGTCCTACTAAAGTGGTGCTGTCAGTGAACTTGCAGATGGCATTTGTTCAGAATTTGGCAATACAATCATGGAATTACAGAGAGTACAGTAGGGGTCTGGGGATGCAACCTTGGGGAGGTCCAATGTTGAGTGTTATTGTAGAGGAGGTGTAATTATCTATCTTCACTGATTATGGTCTGTCAATCAGAAAGCTAAGGATCCAGTTGCAGAGGGCAGAGCTGAGACCAAGGTCACAGACTTTTGAGATCAGTCTGGAGGGCATAATGATGTTGAAGGCTGAGTCTGACGTAGGTGTCCTTGTTGTGCAGATGTTCCAGGAATAAATGAAGGGCTAGGGATATGTCATCCGCTGTGGACCTGTTACATTGGTATATAAATTATAAGGGATCGAGGCAGGCTGGGAGACTAGACCTCATATGGGCCATGACGAGCCTCTCAAAGCACTTCATGATTATTGAGGTCAGAGCCACTGAGCAGTAGTCATTAAGGCACATTGCATGTGCTTTCTTGGGGACGGGGATGATGGTGGTCTTCTTAAAGCAGGTGGGGACTTCGGCTTGTAGTAAGGAGACGTTGAAGATGGCGATAAACACCTCCACCAGTTGGTCCGCACAGGATCTGAGTTCTCGACTGGGGGCACTGTCTGGGCCCATTGCTTTCCTTGGGTTGACTTCCAGGAAGACTGATCTGGCATCTGCAGAGGTGACAGTGGGCATAAGTATGTCCAGGGCTGTCGGGGCAGGTGTCACCACGCCGCTGGCATTCTGCTCAAACTGAGCATAGAATGCATTAAGCGCATCAGGGAGGGATGTGTCTTTGTCCTTTATCTTGCTCAACTTCATTTTGTATCCCGTGGTGTTGTTTAGGTCTTGTGATAGGTAGCAGGAGTCTGTTTGGTAGGTTTGGGGCTCTCATTTGGTCTAGTTCTGCCTCTTGGCATCCCTGATGGTTTTGCGGGAGTCCTATCTGGATTTCCTGTATAGGTCTAGGTCATCCAACTTGAATGCTACATGTTTGGTCTTCAGTAGACAGTGGATTTCCTGGTTCATCCAAGGTTTACGGTTGGGGAACACTCGGATTGACTTCTTTGGTACACAGTCCTCCATGCATTTGTTAATGAAGTCTCTGACAGTGGTGGTGTACTCATCTAGGTTTTCCACTGAGTACTTAAAAACGGTCTAGTCCACCAATTCAAAACAGTCCCAGAGACAGTCTTCCACAGCCTCGAAACTTTGTCATTGAATTATTGAACCCCGGGGGAATCAAGGAGCAAGAGTCCCATAGCATCAAATTTCAATATTTATTTTTCGTTCATGGGACATGGGCATCGCTGGCATTTATTGCCCATCCCTAGTTACCCCTGAGAAGGTGATGGTGAGCTACCTTCTTGAACTGCTTCAGTACATGTGCTCTAGGTAGACCCACAATGCCATTAGGGAGGGAATTCTAGAATTTTGACCAAGCAACAATGAAGGAATGGTGATATATTTCCAAATCAGGATCATGAGTGGCTTGGAGGGGAATTTGCAGATGGTGGTGTTTTGCTGTCCTTGCCCTTCTAGGTGGAAGTGGTCGTGGGTTTGGAAGATGCTATCTAAGGATCTTTGGTGAATTTCTGCAGTGCATCTTGATACAGTACACAGTGCTGTTACTGAGCGTCGGTGGTGGAAGGAGTGGATGTTTTTGGATGTGGTGCCAATTAAGTGGGCTACTTTGTCCTGGATGGTGTCAAACTTCTCGAGTGCTGTTGGAGCTGCACTCAAACAGGCAAGCGAGTGTATTCCATCACACTCCTGTTTTGTGCCTTGTAGATGTGTGGGAGATCAGTATTCCAAGCTTCCAGTCTGCTCTGCAGCCTCAGCATTTATTTAGTGACTTCACTTCGGTTTCTGGTTAAAGGTAAGCTCCAAGATGTGGATAATGCAGGAGTCAGTGATGGTAACACCATTGAATGTCAAGGAGCTGTGGTTAGATTCTGTCTTAATGGATATGGTCATTGCCTGACATTTTTGTTGTGTAAATGTTACTTGTCACATTTCAGCCCAAGCCTGGATATTGTCCAGATCTTGTTGCGTTTGAACATGGACTGCTTCAGTATCTGAGGAGTTGCGAACGGTGCTGAACATTGTGCAATCATTGGCAAACGTCCCCCGTGCTGACCTTATGATGCAGGAAAAGTCATTGATGAAGAAGTTGAAGATGGCTGGGCCTAGGACACTAGCCTGAGGAACTCCTTCAGAGATGCCCTGGACCTGAGATGGCTGACCTCCAACAACTACAACCACCTTCCTATATGCTAGGTATGACTCCAACCAGCAGAGAGTTTGCCCCCGATGTTTATTGAGTTCAGTTTTGCTGGGGACCCTTGATGTCACTGTCAGTCGAATACAACCTTAATATCAAGGGCTGCCACTCTCACCTCTCCTCTGGAATTCAGCTTTTTAGTCTATGCTTGAACCAAGGGTGTAATGAGGTCAGGAGTTGAGTTACCCTGGCAGAACCCAAACTGAGCATCACTGAGCAGGTTATTGCTGAGCAGGTGCTGCTTGATAGCACAGTTGATGACATCTTTAATCATTTTACTGATGGTCAATGGGACGGTAATTGGCTGGTTGGATTTCTCCTTCCTTTTTAAATGAGTCAAACCTTAATATATTTAAGTTTAATAAATGTATACAATAAACTGTTTCAAGTTTTATAGATGGCGCCTTGCAGCATTAGTTAAAAGCTTATTAGATTCATGCCCTTGCAGTGGAATGAAGCAACCCTTCCTTTGAACCTAGTGACAGCGTCAAATGAAGCTACAATAGCCATAACGCAACTCACATGCAGTGCAGAGTACTCACTTTTGTAAAGTCTCTGAACCCAGAATGCGAGCTAAAATTCTCTTACCACCATATCATTCTCAAATAAAATCAGAAGTTATTAGAAAAATTCAGCAGGTCTGGCAGCATCTGTGCAGAGAAAGCAGAGATAACGTTTTGGGTGCAGTGACCCTTCTTCAGAATATCATCCTCCTATTTTCTAAATCCTGTACCTCTGAAAACAGTGCGCAGAATATTCCAAGGTCCTGAACGGCACAAGGCATGGCGAGAAAGTTTGGAAAATTGAGCGAGATGGCTAACGAAAATCTTCCAGACATTGAGAATAAAGCATTCAATTTTTCAACCAAGTTTGGAATGCTGGTATGAGCTCCTCACTCGTGAGCAGCGAAAGGCCTATTTCCTGGAGTGTCACTCACAAAAACCTTAATATTACTTTATCCCACCTCATTAATATACTGTTACATATTTTCCCACCCACCCACTAAGCACAAGCTAGATGGTGACAATTCCCGAAATGAAAGTTTTGAGTTGGTAGCTGGTGATTCCATGTCACCACTGGACCACCGTCATGGACACCAAAGGCATGTTCCATGGGCAGCAGGTGCACTCATCCCACATCAAAAGATATTGGCATCTGACACACACCAGCCTCACCATGTCACCATGGCACATCTAGTCTTGGTCTAGTCTAGTCTAGTCTAGTCTAGTCTGGTCTAGTCTAGTCATGGCACATCTAAGATCTAGTCTTAGTATGTCCTGCACTTCAACGCTGTACTTTGGAACACAGTGGGTACCTCTTATTGCAATGCCGCTACAAGAACACTGTCTGCACAGGGACAGGCAGACATCATGGATTGGACCAGGCTGCATCTCAGGCTTCTTCATTTGCTCTCTTAGTGTTCACTCACTTTGAACTGACTTGGATGTTCGCAGCCTCCCTGCTTTCCGTAGCCTTGCCTTGCACTTCTGCGCAGTACCCCTCTCAGCCACAGTTCGCAGGGTCATAATGTTTCTACCTTGTCTTTTATTGCAGACACAAATCTGGGCACTTTAGGAGCAAATCACTGCAGAAGCTGGAATCTGTACTGAAAACAACAAATGCTGGAGTTCATAGCAGGTCAGACAGCATCCATGGAGAGAGCAAGCTAACATTTCGAGTCTAGATGACTCTTCGTCAGAGCTGAAGTGAAGTGTGGAGGGGGCAGCATTTATGCAATAGTTGGGGGTGTTCTGGGGGTGGTGGGATGTAGAATGCTGGAGGAGAAAACATATTGATAGGTGATCGGAATGTGAGAATGGCAGAACAATGGTGTGTCTCCTGCCAGATGTGAAAGAACAGACAGTCCCACTGGAGTGGGGGGAGGGAAGTGAGGATAAGGTGACAGAGAATGTAACATGCAAAACTAAAAGAAAGGGAAGAAATGGGAGTTGGTTCACAATTTGAAGGTGTTGCACTCAATATTAAGACCAGAAAGTTGTGAAGTGCATAGTCTGAAGGTGAGATGTTTTTCCTCCAGTTTGCAATGTTATTCGCTGGAACATTGCAGCATGCCGAGGACAGACAAGAGGGCATGTGAGCAGGATGCTGTGTTAAAATGACTGGCTGTGGGAAGGTCAGAGTCATGACTGCACACAGACCGGAGGTGTTCTGCAAAGCGTTCACCCAGTCTACATTTGGTTTCTCCAATGTAGAGTAGGTCACATTGGATTCAGCAAATACAATACACAAGATTGGAGGTGGGTACAGTTGAAATGCTGCTTCACTTGAAAGGACTATTTATGCCCTTGGATGGTGAGCAGGGAGAAGGTGAAGGGGCAGGTATTGCACATACGGCGGTTACATGGGGAAGTGGGGATGGTGCTAGTGGTCAGTGAATAAACTAAGCTGTCCTGGAGGGAACAATCCCTGCAAAATGCAAGGAGTGAGGGGAAGATGTGTTTGGTAGTTGCGTTCTGTTGGAGTTGTCTGAAATGGCAGACTATGATCCTTTGAATGCAGAGGTTGGTGGGATGAAAAATGAGGACAAGGGGAACCCGATCACGCTGTTGTGAGTGATGGGAAGGGGCAAGGCTGAAGCACAGGTGATAGGTCTGATGCAGTTAAGGACCCTGTCAACCATAGTGGGTGGGAAACCGTTGTTATGGAAGAAGTAAGCCATGTCAGCAGTGCTGTTTTGGAAGGTGACATCATCTGAACAGATGTGATGTAAGTGAAGGAACTGGGAGAATGGGATAGATCCTTGCAGGACATGGGGTGTGAAGAGCTGTAGTGAAGGTAGATGTGGGAGTCAGTGGCTTTGAAGTGGATGGCAGTGGACAGTTTATTCCCCGCAATGGAGACAGTGAGGTCAAGGAAAGGAAGGGAAGTGTCAGAAATGGATGATGTGAAAGTTACAGAGGGGTGGAAATTGGAGGCAAGATCAATACATTTTTCAAGATCCAGACAGAAGCATGAAACAGTCGTCCATGTACCACAAAAAGAGTTGTGGCAGGGGGACAGTGTACGACCGGAACAACGATCATTCCACATACCCTATAAAGAGGCAAGCATAACTGCGACCCATGCGGGAGCCCATAACCACTCCTTTGACTTGTCAGAAGTAGGATGAATTAAAGAGAAATTGATCAGCGAGAGAACAGGTTCAGCCAACCAGAGGAGAGTGGTGGTGGATGGGGAGTGTTCAGGCCTTTGGTCAAGGAAGATGCCGAGAGTTTGCAGACCGTCCTGTTGGTGAATGGAGATATAGAAGGATTGGACATTCATGGTGAACAGGAGAAGTTAGTGCCAGGGACCTGGAAATTGTCAATATGGTGGAAGGCAGGAATCGCAGATGTAGGTGGGCAGGGTTTGGATAAGTGGGGAGAGAACAGAGTCAAGGTAGGAGGAAATGAGCTCGGTGGGGCAGGAACAGGCTGATACAATGGGCCTACTTCTGGTTTGTGGATTTTGGGTAGGAGGTAGAAGCAGCCTGTCTGGGGTTGGGAGACTATAAGGTTGGAGGCAGTAGTGGGAAGATCTCCAATAAGGTCGGGTCATACCTGGCAACAATAGCTTGATGTTCAGACGTGGGGGCAGAAGGAAGAAGTGTCTGAGAGTTGGTGTTGAGCTTCCACATGGTAAAGATCAGTGCACCAGACTACAACAGCAACACCTTTGTCAGTGGGTTTGATAACAAAGTTAGGGTTGGACATGAGAAAGCTAAGGGCAGCAATTTCAACTTCTTGTGGTTGTCAGCAGTCATCAGTCATGGGGTGGATATGTTGCTGGATGGCACTTTCCCTCTACATTTTCCTGCCACCATGCAGAATTCTGAGGTCCATGCGAGGCAGCCACTTCCAGAACCGGAAGTCAATGTGTCCACACTTCAATCAACATGAGCAGAATCCCCTGAGCAAACACTGGAGCACTGGTGTACTAACCACATATGTTCCAAATGCACTGTAGGTACAACAGCCAAATGGCCATGTCTCTAAGGGGAGTAGTCCTTAGTTAATTCAAGGGAGACCTTCTTCAGGCAGGGGATCCTGGCACAGGAAAGGAAAGGAAAAGGAGAACATCTATTATGAGTCCAGGGGCTTAGACACATTTAGCCAGTTGCTCAGGGAGGTCACAGGCAGGGCCCTTAGAGCATGAGGAGCCAACTGTCAGGCAGCCCACCTTGGTTTTTCTTGCCTCTTTGTGCCCTACTCTGGGCTGTTTTCTCCTGGAATGAAGCAAAGGGTGGGATTGAGCAAGATGAAATTGGCTGGCACTGCCGTTAGTGCTGGTGCAGGTGGGGGAGAAGTGGTGAGGTGTCCTGAATGTGAGTCGGAGGTGCAGAGGGTTTGTAGTGTGGAATGATTGGCTGGGTGAGGATGAGTGGGGAAGAGTTGCAAGAAAGAACAAGATTGGTAGAGCATGAGCCTTGGTGGGGTTGTGTGCAGTAGCAGAGATAGATTAAGGGTGAGGTAGCAGACAGAAGATAGTGGCACTCACCCTGACAGAACAGAAAAGTCATTGACCTTCTTCCTACACTGTTAGGCATTCCAATGGGCTCTTAAGACACCACTGGCCTGAACATAGAACATAGGAAAGTACAGCACAGTACAGGCCCTTTGGCCCACGATGTTGTGCCAATCTATTATCCTACTCTAAGATGAAACTACCCTGCATACCCTACATTTTACTGTCATCTATGTGCCTATCCAAGAGTCGCTTAAATGTCCCTAATGTATCTAACTCCACTACCACCGCCAGCAATGCATTCCACATGCCCACCACATGCCCACCACTCCCTGTATAAAGAACCCACCTCTGACATCTCCCCTATACCTTCCTCCAATCACCTTCAAATTATGCCCCCTTGTAATAGTCACTTCCGTCCTGGGAAAAACTCTCTGGCTATCCACTCTATTTATGCCTCTCATCATCTTGTACACCTCTGTCAAGTCACCTCGCATTCTTCTTCGCTCCATTGAGAAAAGCCCTAGTTCCCTCAACCTTTCCTCATATGACCTGCCCTCCAGTCCAGGCAGCATCCCGGTAAATCTCCTCTGCACCCTCTCTAAAGCTTCCACATCCTTCCTATTATGAGGTGACCAGAACTGAACACAATATTCCAATTGTGGTCTAACCAGGGTTTTTCAAGGTGCACCATAACCTCATGGCTCTTATACTCAATTCCCCTGCCAATGAAAGCCAACGTACCAAATGCCTTCTCAACCCTATCAACTTGTGTAGCAACTTTGAGAAATCTCTGGACGTTGACTCCAAGATCCTTCTGTTCCTCTACACTGCCGAGAATCCTGCCATTAACCCTGTATTCTGCATTCAAATTTGACCTTCCAAAATGAATCACTTCACACTTTTCTGGTTTGAATTCCATCTGCCACTTCTTTGCCCTGCTCTGCATCCTGTCAGTGTCCTGTTGCAACCTCCAACAGCCCTCCACACTATCCACAACTCCACCAACCTTCGTGTCATAGGCAAACTTACTAACACACCTTTCCACTTCCTCATCCAAGTCATTTATAAAGATCACAAAGAGCTGAGGTCCCAGACCAGATCCCTGTGGAACACCACTGGTCACTGAGCTGCAGGCTGAATACTTTCCATCTACTACCACCCTCTGTTTTCTATTGGACAGCTAATTCTGTATCTAGACAGCCCAGTTTCCCTGTATTCCATGCCTCCTTACTTTCTGAATGAGCCTACCATGGCGAACCTTATCAAATGCCTTCCTAAAATCCATATATACCACATCCACTGCTCTGCCTTCATCAATGAGTTTTGTCACATCCTCAAAGAATTCAATAAGGCTTATGAGGCATGACCTGCCCCTCACAATGTCATGCTATTTTGAATTAAACTGTGCTTTTCCAAATAATCATAAATACTATCTCTCATAATCCTCTCCAATAATTTGCCCACCACAGAAGTAAGATTGACTGGTCTGCAATTCCCAAGATTATCCCTATTCCCTTTCTTGAACAAAGGAATAATATTTGCAACCCTCCAATCATCTGCTACTACTCCAGTGGACAGTGAGGATGCAACGATCATCGCCAAAGGCACAGCAATCTCTTCCCTCATTTCCCGTAGTAACCTTGGGTATATCCTGTCTGGCCCAGGGGGCTTATCTATTCTCATGTTTTTCAAAATTTCTAGCACATCCTCCTTCCTAACATCAACATGTTCGAGCATATCAGCCTGTTTCACACTGTCCTCACAAAATACAAGGTCCCTCTCACTGATAAATACTGAAGCAAGGTATTCATTAAGGACATCCCCTACCTCCTCCATGCACAAGTTCCCTCCACTGTCCCTGATCAGCCCTACCCCCTGGCCATCCTCTTGTTCCTCACGTAAGTATAGAATGCCTTGGGGTTTTCCTTAATCCTACCCGCCAAGACTTTTTCATACCCCCTTCTAGCCTCCTAAGTCCATTCTTCAATTCCTTCCTGGCAATCTTGTAGCCCTCTAGAGCCCTGTCTGATCCGTGCTTTCTCAACCTTAAGTAAGTTTCCTTCTTCCTCTTGACTAGATGTTCCACATGTCTTGTCGTCCAAGGTTCCTTCACCTTACCATCCCTTCCTTGCCTCAGTAGGACAAACCGAATATATTAGTTCACTTACACGGCTGCCCCCTGGCTCATGGTTTCACCTCTCCCACTGCTGAAATTAAGAAGGAGAGGCAATCTCAGACCAGGCTGGCACGGTCTGATATCAAGGTCTTCTCTACCAGTCCTGGGGGAAGTGGACAGCCCTCCTCTGTACCACACCATCCTCCAGCCTTTCCAGGTCACAGTCCATTAAGCAGGGCACCAATTTCCCTTAATCTGCCATGTCCAGGACAAATGGCACGAACCATGCAGGGCAACTCCAGACTACCAGCATTTGACCAAGTTCACAAAGGTCTTTTAGATATGGAGCTGGTTCAGAATCTGGGAATATCCCTGCAATGGATATTCACCTTCCTGACTATTCACGCAGCACACCCACCTTCAACAAGTGGGAGAATCAGGTTAGCATTGGACGAGTGGAGCTCCATAGGAGCATGGCGTGTGAGATGAGTTTGGTATATTATTGTGGGATTACTCACTAGGCCTTGAAGGGAAAAACCTTATAAAAAACTCAAAATCAATGACACCTAGTTTACCTCTGGTAATATTTATTGTCATATCTTACAAATAGTGGTCAGTGATGCCACATATAAGGTCAGTCATAAAGCTGTTTTTTTTTTAACCTGCTATGCCAAATCAACAAACAACAAAAGCTGCCCACCACCGCCCTCAAGAAGAATTTGATGGCAAACCCTTAAAAATTATCTGAGCTGGAGACCTTCAGATGGTACATTTGAGCCTGTTTCAAAATAGCAGCCACCAGTGGACAAGAAATTCCATTTTAAACCACAGTGCCATGCAGCTTACAAAGGACTCACAACTTTTTTATATTAAAAAAAGAAACATTATATAAAATAAAATTGCAAGCAGCTTTGCTTTTCCATGGCCTGTGATTTTAGAAGGCAGCAAATAACTACTTAGATAAAAACTGCAGTGTCAAATTGTATACAAATATTAGCAGCACAAAGCTTTGTCAAGTTCAAACCTTGTCAATCCAGTGGCACACCATTTACTTTTAAATAAGTTTTTGAAAAATTGATCAAACAAATGAATATATAATTAAATAAATGTGGGCAGTATAAACCGAAAGTACAGACAATGTCAGAAGTTTGTCTTAAAGTATTACTAGCTGTCAATGGTGACCACTTCTTATTGCAACAGCAAGCTTACAATTTGCACAATAAATCAAACAAGAGAAAGAATGTCTAACGTAGCTGTTTTAATAGTAACATAAAAAAAACTTCCATTGACTGTATAACAGCTGTGTCACCTACACATGGGTGATCCATTTTTGACACCTTCCCCCAAGAGTATTGCAAGGATAAACATATTCTGTTCAAACGAGACCAATGACAGCAAAATTGCCTGCTTGTCTCTAAAAAGACTCTAATAATGTGTATCGAGGGAGAGGCCTGTGTTCTGACAGTAGACTTTTTCCCCAGTGTAAGTCTGTGAGGTTCAAATTTTCAAGAAACTTTAATCTTGTGCAACACAACTGAAATACAACGCACCACACATCATTGTAGCTTGATGAATGATCGCTGGAATAGAACACGTAGGCAAGGATATCTTCAGGACCAAAAAACAAATCTAGTTGTGAATGCAAGTCCTGACAAACAAGTTCTTTCGCTCACCATATGCAGATTGTATTAAAGAAATTTTTTAAAATTACATTTAAGCACATAGTCCTTAATATTCTGTGGCTCCTTTAAAAAGTCCAAATGGAAATCTACATAATACTATAACTTAACTCAGGTTTACAGCAGCAATTTGAAAGAAAAAATGGATGGTTGCCAAGATTTGCAGTATTTATAAAAGGTGCTGTCATCTAAGGGGGATAATTTAAGATTTCATGACATCTGTATCTGTCTGTGCTTTTACTTACCTAAAAAAGGTCTAGTTTTGTATTTTCCTTAATAATTACTGTTGAAGATCCAAGACACCAACAAAATGATTATTTTTTTTTGTAATTTAATTGGTTAACATGATAAGGTTAAAATCATCATAACTGCAGCATACTACATTTCAGAATCCAATTTAATTTCAAGAGTGTTATTTCACAATGCAGTTCAATTCTTGCATAAAATCAAGGCAAAGGGAATTAAATGTGCTTCTTTAATTCCTTCCCTCCTTCTCACTCCACAATAATTTTTAATGGGTCAGTGAGCAAGTGAAATCTTACCGGATGAAAATCAAGTCATTGTCATTTTAACCATTGACCATTAGCAAAGCCCAAAGCATGCTGTTTCTTGCTTGCTTTGCTAATACTGAGAGGTTGGAGAACTTCATTCCGTTAGAAGTTTTAACACAGAAGGAGTGTCTATTTACTAGAGTTTAGAAAAATCAGGGTGATCACATTTAAACTTACAAAATACTTATAGGGATCGACAGGGTATATGCAGGTAAGCTGTTTCCCCTGGCTAGGGAGTCTAGAACTAGGACTGGCTGTTTAGGACCAAGATGAGGAAAAAGATTTTTACTCAGAGGGTTGTGAATCTTTGGAATTCCGCACCCCAGAGGGAAGTTCGGACTTTGAGTATATTTGGAGAAGAGGTTGATAAATATTTGATATTTAATCAAGTAAAGGGTTATGGGGATAGTGTGGGTACATGATATTGAAATGTTTGATCAGCCATGATTGCAGATTCAGTTTGATACGTCAATGGCCTATTCCTGTCTCTACATTTCTATATTTGTGCTTACTTATATTGGAGCAGCAATATTCCCCATTTTTTCTCAAATTACCTCCAAAAATTAGAATCTGTTTTTATTTTTTAAATGATACAGTTCATTCCTTATGCAATTCCACCTGTACAACGCTATTAGTGCGCTATCTACATATTACACACTACCTATATAACTTACATCTCAGGCACAGCACTATCACACTTGTCAAGTGTCAAGGTTCAAAGGATACTATTGTCCTTTCCTGACTAGTTCCATTTTCTCAAGGCCAACCCAAAAACAAAAATGCTTTGGTGATTATTTCATTGTCTCTGACCACATCACTTCACAAACCCTTTCCAAGTCCCGAATCTTGGTTGGCATCTCAGAGGCCCTTTGTTCTCCACATATGAATTGTACTCTACAATGTACCCCAAACCTATCATACATCATTATTGCAGTATGCTAAATAATTTGGAAAGACTCTTTCATACTAAGGGAGTGCACGTTATGACTCACTGGTTAACTGCTCTGAAAATCAAGCTTAGCTACTCACGGAGTCATCTCAAAAGTCAAACATTTTAAAACAAGTGCACAAACCCTTTTCCTCCACCCCAGTTTACTTGATTTTCAGACCCAGGTTGATGGAAGGTGTGGACCAACTTTCTGTACTTAGCAAGAATTACTATTTATTACAAGATTACAGCTGCAGTTATACAGGTATAAACAGTTACCATATAACACTACAATTTAAAAATCCAATCAGCAGTTAATAGCTAGAGGAAAGTTGAGAGGCAGTTCAATTGTACCAATTCATGGGCTGCTGAGTTGATCCTGATGATTCTTATACGGGTCAGAATATTGCTTTTCAGTCATCTTTCTCTGGATGCTTCCACTGAATTACAGGAGATACACGTGGCTGCTTCACTTATTGTCAGTTAAAAGTCACAGTTTACAACAACTGTTAAAGGAAAGACAAACCAGTTTTCTTTGGGTTTAGAATGTGTTTTGACTGCAGAAAATATGGAAACAGCTTTGGTGTTGGTGGAGCCCAAAACACTTCTCCCAATCTTGTTTCCAGCTCCAAGATGCTCAGTTACCTGAGAATTAATCATGTGGTTGCTGGCAGGCAAAGGCTTTTGTCACTGATATCTGGTCACCAGTCTATAGATCAATTAACTTCTTGTGGCTACCCAGCTGCTTTGATATACAGAACCCCTCAACTCCAATTCATCTGCAACCACATCAATCCTTACTGTTCAAGCAGCTGTTTACTTGCCATATGCACAAAGTTAATTATTTTTCAAAACATACATCAATCCTTTAAACCACTGGTTTAAAAACAGTTCTTCCTCATTTCAGCCCTCAATTATAAAGAGCATGAAAAGAAAAATACAGCACCTTTATACGCAGCACAGATTTACAAGAATGAGACCGGGGCTAATGCTGTTAAATTCTGAGGATTGATTCCACAGATTTGGCTTGTATTCCACTGATCATAGAAGGTTAAGGTGTGATTCAATTGAGGCATTTAAAATCAATAAAGGGAGTTGACAGAATGAATGGAGGGAATCTGCTTTGGCTGGTGGGGCAATCAAGAACAAGAAAGTATAAGATTAAAATTAACAATAGGCAAGTCAGGGAAATATCAGGAAGCACTTCTTCACAGCTAGGACACGGAAATCCTAGAATTCTCTGCCCAAGAAGCTTGGCAAATTAAAAATTTCAAAACTGAGATTAATTACTTTAATTATGTTAATTAGTTGTTAATAGTGACAGAAGCAAAACAGGTACATGAAATTAAGACACTGATCAGTCGTGATGCAATTCGATGGTACAACAGGCTTGAGGGACTGAATGGTGTTCTCCTATTTTTACTATCTTATTAAGTGATGCAATTTACATTGTACCCTTTAAGCAGTGCAAACATCACAAACATAATTTCCTAAATTTGTCAACGTACCTGATTCATTTGATTTCAAACCATGTCTTAGCCGAGATAATCACAGTGTTATGTCACAAACATTTATATTCCAAATATACTTCATTACCTAAACCAAAGGACACTTACTCCAAAGGAAAGAGAAACCAAAAACACCAGAGGGAACATTTTATCAAAACTATGGGTGCGCATTTCTTCTTACCATTACAGAGAAATGAATGGCAACTTTGACATTGTAAACCACCACTAGTCACATTATATCATTGCTTTTCTATTAACATGGTGTCAGCCAAAGATAGATCACAAAAGAAAAACAACTGATTAGGATGTTTTGCCCTTAAAGATTATTTTCATGGATTGCATTAGTTGAGTTTAAAGAAAGTACTTAAGATATTGCAATCAACAAGGTATTCGCATGGCAATTGGGAAAAATAATTGGTGCATTAATCTTTAAATAATGCTGGGTAATTTGAGTGAGAAAGTAAACAGGTGTTTAAAGTGGGGCTGCCTAACTGCCAGTCGAGTCTGCTTTTTTGCTAAAATTTGTGACTGGAGGTCTTCAGGGCACTCCAGTCAATCAGAAGTATTTGCACTGGGTAACATTAACTGATTAACAGAGCAGCAATATATTTTAAACAAAAGTAGAAATTGCTGGAAAATCTCAGCAGGTCTGGCAGCATCTGTGGAGAGAAATCAGAGTTAATGTTTTGGGAAACGTTAACTCCGATTTCTTTCCACAGATGCCTTTGTTTTCAGATTTCCAGCCTCTGCAGTTCTTTCGCTTTATCAGCAACTTATTTTCCCTGACTTTGTTTTGTAACAACAGATAAAAGTTAGTAAAATCAAACCCAGAAGGAATAAAAAGAGAAGGAACAAATATATTTCAACCAAGTTTATGAAGACATCAATGTACTTTACAACCTATTGGTAACATATGCAATTTAGCCAAGTCCCATAAACAGCAAAATAATAATGACCAAATTGTTTGCTTTTGTGAATTTGATTGAGGGATTAAATAATTGGCCTAGATACCAGGGAGAATACTTCTGTTGTTCCTCAACATAGTGTCATAATTATACCTTCTGCATCCACCTAAAAAAGCAGATGAGACTTCAGTTTAGCATCTAATCTAAGAAGCTGTGCACTAAATTTTCCCAAAATTCAGCTGAGTTTCAATTTCTGCATGTTTCATGGAGGGTTTCCCTCCATGATACCCAGCAAGTTTTCTCAAGCAACCTTATGCTGCTCAACTCACCAAATATGCATCATGCCTACATTACACTACTCTCACACAATTTTGCACTCATGGATACACAAGCCTATAACCCTTTTGAGCAACACATTCCCTCTGTCTTCTGCAGGCACCAGTGACATCTAAACAGCCTCCCCCCTCATGAGACTAGTCCCTCCAGACATCAGCTCCACCTCCACCTCTGAGGAAGAACTTTCAAATCCCTCAGAGAAAGCAACAGCAATGGTGTATCCTGCATCATCCACTAGCACAAATGCTGTCGCCTCGCTGGGTACATTATCTAGATTACATTCAGGAGGACATTGTGATGAGAACGTCACCAACATATTAATATTCACAAGAAACAGCAAAATCTCTAGCACACACTGGAAACAAACTTCTAGTCACAGAAACATTCTTTTACCATCAATCTCAATGTTAGATCGAATGCACCTCTTTGCCTTGGATCACATGGGCTCTTACTGCTTTAACCAGACATCCCATGAGGGACCTTACCAAAAGCCTTGCTAAAATCTGTGTCGATCATATCAAATGCCCTCATCAACACTCCTGGTTACCTTCTCAAAAAATTTAATCACATTTCATAAACACGGCCTTCCCTTAACAAATCCACGAAGACCATCCCTAATTAATCTGCATCTCTACAAATGTAGATTTATTCTGCCCTACAGAATTCTTCCTAATAATTTCATCACCACTGAATTTAGACTGAATGGTCTGTTTTTTGCTGGTTTATCCTTTCCTTTCTGGTTTAATAATGGGACAATGTTAGGAGTGCTCCAGCCCTCTGGCACCTCCTCCCTTGGTTCCTTCAGCACCATGGGATAAATTTCATCAGGTGCACGCAGATTTATCCATTTTTAAGGTTGCTAAACCCAATGGTACCTCCTCTCTCCATCTGTTAATTCAATCAAATACTTCACAGTGCTCCACCCTGATGTCTATAACTGTGCAGTCCTTTTCCATTCTGAAAACTGATGCAACGTATTCATTGAAGACTGTGTCCACACTTCTCATTGCTGCGGAAAGGCAGCCAACATCATCAAATACCGTTCCCACCCTGGTTATAATCTCTTCCAACTTCTTCCATCAAGCTTAAACACAAGTACCAACAGGTTCAAGGACAGCTTCTTCCCTGCTGTTATTAGGCTTCTGAATGGACCTCTCAAATTTCAAATCTAATGTTGATCTTGCTTTTTGTGCACTTAATTTGCAGCTGTGACTTTGTATTCATAGAGTCATAGAGATATACAGCACAGAACAGTCCCATCGGTCCAACTCGTCCATGCCGACCTGATATCCTAAATAAATCTAGTCCCATTTGCCAGCATTCTGCCCATATCCCTCTAAACCCTTCCTATTCATACACCCATCCAGATACCTTTTAAATGCTGTAATTGTACCCACCTCCACCACTTCCTCTGGCCGCTCATTCCATACACACACCACCCTCTGCATGAAAAAGTTGCCCCTTAGGTCCCTTCTATATCTTTTCCTTCTCACCTTAAATCTATGCCCTCTAGTTTTGGACTCCCTCACCCTGGGAAAAAGACCTTGGCTATTCACCCTATCCATGCCCCTCATGATTTCATAAACCCCTACCAGGTGACGCCTCAGCCTCCGATGCTCTAGGGAAAATAGCCCCAAGCTATTCAGCCTCTCCCTCCAACCCTGGCAATATCCTTGTAAATCTTTTCTGAACCCTTTCAAGTTTCACAACATCCTTCCTATAGCAGGGAGACCAGAATTGCACACAGTATTCCAAGAGTGGCCTAACCAATGTCCTGTACAGCCACAACACGACTTCCCAATTCCTATACTCAATGCACTGACCAACAAAGGCAAGCTTACCAGAGCATTCCTCGCTCTGTTCAATCACCATATGATCTTTGTATGTTATCATCTGCCTGTAGTTCACACAAAAGAAAACTTTTCACTGCGTAGGTGCTTGTGACAACAATAAATCAAATCAAATCACACTAGATAACTCTAAATTACTTCTAGAGTTCCTAATGGGCCTTATACTTTCCCTAGTTATTCTATGACTCTTCTTTTTTTCAAAAATGTTTGGGTTTTCCTTTATTCTACCTGTCAATGCTTTCTCATGCACTCCCTTTGTTTTCCTAATTTCATTTTTTTAAGTTCCTCCCTCCACCTTTTATATTCCTCTTCAATATCAAGCCCTCAATATTCACTGTAAGTTTCCTTTTTTTTTCTTAATCCTAACCTTTATATCCCTTGACATTCAGAGTTCCCTGGTCTTGGTCCTACCATTTTCCCTAATGGAAATATATTTGCTCTTTACTCATGCTATTTCCTCCTTGAATGCCTGCCACTGCACTGATATTTTTATTTGCAAGCAGCTGCTCCCAGTCCGCTGGGTCAAACGGTACCTTATCGTCATGAAATTAGCCTTTCCCAGTTTAGAAATTTTATTCCTGGCCCATTCTTATTCCTTTCCATAACTATCCTAAATCTAATTGAGTTATGATCACTATCTACAAATTGCTCCCCTGCTGATAGGTCTTCCACTTGATGGGCTCTTTCCAAAATTTAAGTCTGGAAATGTCCCCTCCCCATTTTTGGGCATTATCTGTACTGGCTAAAAACAATCTCCTAGGTGCAACTTAAGAATTTTGATCCCTTCCTCCAGTAAAACTCTCCCAGTTAATATCTGGGTATTCAATATCCCCTGCTATTTCTGCCTTGTCATTCTTACACTGCTCTGAAATTTGATTACATATATGATCCTCTATCTGTCCCTGACTGTTTAGGGGCCTGTAGTCACAACCCACACACACTCACATTTGTCCCTTTTGTGCTTTTTACTTCTAACCATATGGCCTCATTGATGATCAATTCCATGATAGCACCCCTTCCACGGCTATAATTGATTCCTTGATTAATATTGCAAAACCCATCCTCCACTGTACCACTCTCTATCTTGTCTCAATATCCGATAAACAGGAATGTTGAGCTGCCAATTCTGTCCATCTTTCAACTAAGTCATGATCATAGCTATGATATCACACTCCCATGTGTCCACTTGTGCACTCAGCTCATCTGTCTAATTCCTCAGTCTCCTTGCATTAAGTATATTTTATTTAGCCTTGCTAAACTCACTTCTTTCCTATGTAGCATACGTTTCTGCTGCCTTCCAAACTCACATATTTGTGTTTAAACTTATAATTCCATTTCAGCTTCTGTGTCCTCTTGAACTACATTTCAGGGTCCCATCCTCCTTTCAATTGGATTAAAATCCACCCACCGACATCACAAGGATGTTCGTCTCATGTAACCTATCCAACTTGTACAGTTCCCACCTCCTTCAGAAACAGTCCCAATGCCTCAGCAATCTAAACCCCTCCTCCTGCATCTTCTTTCCAGCTATGCATCTATCTGCTCTATCCTTCAATACCGATACTCACTACTGTGAGGCACCAGGAGTAATGTGGAGTTTACCACCTTTGAAGTCATGCTTTTCAATTTCCTACCTAACTCATTAAAATTTGCTGGCACAACCTCATTTCCTATTGCTCCTATGTCAATATCCTGAAATGTGCTACCTGCAAAACCCTTAGCCTTGAGAATGTACTATAGTAGCCCCAATTGCTGCCCAAGCTCCAAATCCCAGAGATTGAAGCACTCCAAATCCCAGACCTTAAAATGCTCCAACTCCCAGACCTTAAAATACTCTGAATCCCAGACCGTAAAATGCTCCAACTCCCAGAGCTTGAAGTGCTCCAAATCCCAGAGCTTAAAATGCTCCAACTCCCAGAGCTTGAAGTGCTCCAAATCACAGAGATTGAAGTGCTCCAAATCCCTGAGTTTGAAGTGCTCCAAATCCCAGACCTTGACGTTCTCCAAATTGCTGAGCTTGAAGTGCTCCAAATCACAGAGATTGAAGTGCTCCAAATTGTTGAGCTTGTATTGCTCTAAATCCCAGAGACTGTGTTGCTCCAGATCCAAGAGCTTGAGGTGTTTCAGCCAGAGGCACTTTCTGCACACATGGTCATCCAGACCAGCAGGAGTGTTGAGGATTTCCCACATAGAGTAGGATGTGCAAACTGCCAGACATGAACTCCCCAGACATACCTCAACTAAATAGACCCTTGCTTTTACCTTGCCCTTACTTCTACTAAGAAAAGTCTGATTTGTGTTTATGTCCTGAGTCAGGTCTGGCCTGATCTGTGTACTTCTCTGTGAGGGTCCTCACCGCACCCGCTCCTCTCAGCGATGCTGACTGCCCAACACAGAACCTTCATCTCACCCACTTCTCTCACTGACACTGATTGCCTGTCACAGAGTCATCACCTCACTCACTCCTCTCAAAGATGGTCACTGCCTGTCATAGTGTCCTCGCCTTGCTTTTACCCTCTATTTGGTGCTCTTCTCTTAGTAATATGGCCCTAACTACTTTACAAGGTGGGGAGAGGGTTTGCAAAGGTAAAGATGGACAGTGAGTATGAAGTGAAAAAACTTGCAGGGAGAATGAAGAATTGATCAAGGGATGTTTCTAAATGTTCTGAAAGAATGTGTAATAAGCGAGGCAACTCAGAAAAATAATTCCACTGGGCAGTAACGCAATGGCAAAAAAATTGATCCCAAATATGGAGTGAAAGAGATCAGAAGAAACAATAATCCTGATCTAATTTTCACACAATGTAAAAGGGAGAAACTGGTCTTCTCTCAGGCTTGCTTTATTTATAATGGCACTTGGAGAATCAATAAAATTAAGTTTGAAAACTGACGTGAAGGTACTCCAATGTATTTTACTACAAATCACACAAAGGCTCAATAAAATGTTACTCACTAAACAGTGAGAAAGCTATTCCAGAAAGACTGACACTTCACTGGGCAAAGTAACTGCATCTGAAGTTTTTTTTATTTGATTAGTGGATTTACATCAGAACAAATAATTTCGCTTCATGGATCAGTGAGCAATTGTCTTTTGTGGATAATAGGTGGCAGATACTGTAAAAGAACCAGACAAAAATTGTGCACTGGAGTGACAAGAGATGTGAAGGTTTTACAGTTAACAACATTAAAGGACAGAACAGCTGAGAAGATTATTGTGAGAACAGGAATAAAGAAAAACCATTGATAGATGACAGCTGAGGTTGACAGGTGAAACTGAAAGAAACTGCCTTATGAAGCTCAAAGCAGCAAATTGTATTCAAACATATGAAACCCTACCTTTGTAGTTTGTTAACACCAAATTCTACTATTATTGCGCTAATACACTTTAAAATGTTTAAATTTAGAGCCGTGATGTATAAATATATATATATTATACATATATATATATATATGTATGATATATATGATTAAGTCAGTTGGTGGGTAGATAGAGAGAAGTTCTAAGGAAGGGTCACTCGGCTGGAAATGTTAACTCTGATTTCTCTCCACAGACGCTGCCAGACCTGCTGAGCTTTTCCAGCAATGTCTGTTTTTGTTTCTGATTTACAGCATCTCCAGTTCTTTCAGCATTAGTTATTAGTTCAGATTAAGGCAAGGGCATTCAGGCTGATTAAAGGAAACACTTCTTCACACAAAGGAAGGGGAACATCTCAAACTTATGTCCCAATAAGCTCTTAAGGCTTGAATTGAGAATTTCAAAACTGAGATTCATAGAATCGTGGGATATGTTGTTTGAAGCTCAAAACAGCGAATGGTGTTCAAACACGTGAAATCCAGTACACAATATGTTTTTCATCCCATTAAGTCTGTATCACCAATGTTGCAAGCACGGTGTAAAGTAATATTGTACCAGGGTAGGGGGTGAGTGGTAAACATGCCACTTGAATTTTTCACCCCATCTTTGCTTTTGCACAGACTGTGACATTGCAGGTAACTTTGACCACTCAATTCCTCATGTACCTTGAACCCTGGCCTGCAGTCACAGAGCTGAATCAGTTTTTCATTTCTGAGGCAGTTGTGCGATCATCACCATCCTTTCACTTGCTTCCCAATGAGAATGAAAGTGCATTGGGATTTTGCTGAACATAAGTAATGTGCCTAGTAGCCATTATTATTGTATAACTTGAATGCACTTGTTGTTTCACTCTAAATAGCCAAGCAATCCAGGAGAAAACTGGAGCCTAAGTGACGTATATTTAAGATTTTATTTATGGTGACACACATTACAAACATGTACCTCCAAACCTGACATCCACAGTTCCATTTTTTAAGATTAATTTATAGGATGTGGGCATTGCTGGCTGAGTCGGCATTTATTGCCCATCCCTCGTTTTCTTCAAAGGACATGTTTACTGCTTGATCCATTGGAGAGTTTGCTGCCTTCCCTCCTCTGTCCTGCTTAAGTTCCACAGTGGGAAGGTATCAATAGGGCCTTTAATTGGGCAATTTATGCCCTTAGAGCCTGATCTGAGCATCGTAGCAACTGTTGGAGCTTTGTGTGTTCATTATATGGGGACCACCAGTAAACTATTACAAGTTCCCATGGTAGAAGAAACCTTTGTTCAAAGACAGTGAGTAATTCATCAAAGGGTTACTGTCTCAGAATAATCTGCAGCCTATTTCTGACAGAGGTTAAGATAAATTTCTTCACTCAGAGGGTGGATAGAATTCTCCACAAAAGGCTGTGGAGGCCAAGACACTAAATAAGTGTAAGTAAGAAATAAATAGATTATTTTGTAGAGACTAGAAGTGTTTAGAAGAATGGGAAGGGAATAGGAAGATGGCTTTGAGATACAGGATCAGCTATAATCGTGTTGAATGGTGGAGCAGGTTTAATCGGCTAAATGGCCTACTCCTGCTCCTATTTCCTATGTTTCTATGTTGCTGAGGCACCCACCGAGTGTACCTCTGACCTTGATACCAATCACACCCACAGTCCTCTGTCACCACATCCCTGCTCCTGTACCCCAAAACTCTATCCCTTCCCCAGGACACCTATCACACAACACACCACTTGATGTTAACTCGTGAAACTATAGTGCAGGAAATCACCAGTACTAAACAGCAGGAGAGGCATCTGTCAGACAAAACAAAGTAATCTGTTATGATAGAAAAAATTAACTATTAATTTTCAAGTTTAATCATCTGATATTCAATTTCTAAGGCCTTTCATTGTCAGAAATGGACTTAGAAAAGGAAAGGCACTAATGTAAAATGGCCATTGGTATCTCCTGACCTTGTTGAGCCAAACTCATTAAGCTATCAATAAAAAGGTGCCATTTCACCTGAAATTATGATGTCAACAAAATGACTGCACCCTGAAATGGCTGAGATCTGAATCTCCAGTCTGAGTGACACTTTTCTAGAAATCTCATAAATTAGGATGGAAGACTTATCTACAGATTATTAAACCTGAAAAAATCAAAGAAGCCAAACACAATAATATGTAAATGAACTATATTTCAGCTTTTGGGCAGACTAGAGACAAGAATGATAGATTCCGAATGATAGAGTTAGTCGTCTTGTTCTTCTTCTCTTCCTGTTTTCTTGGGTTCTTTGAAGATAACACCCAGTGAAAAGCAAACTGGAAAAATGATCCATTCATTGATGACTCAGACATCTACAAATTTCACTATAGCTGAGGGTACAAGGCATCAAGTGAACAACCTGTAATTTCAGGTTAAAGCTAAAACCTCGAAGGATTTTTTAAACCATATATTCTTTATCCTCCTTTTTGCACTGGATAGTCTTCCCTTTTAAAACTTCGTACCTAAATTTGATGCCAAGTTTTATTAATTTTCTCATGGTTAGTCAGCAATAAAGATGTTTTCTTTCAATCAACAAATTGGTTTCTTATTTGATTCTGATCAACTAGTGAGCTGCATTTTTATTAAAACCTTTTACTGTGGTGAACCAATGGTATTACAATGAGAGGAGCCAATTCTATGCAAGTTGTAATAAACCACAATCAATGAATCATATCTAACTTCCACAGTCCTGCCACACCCACTCATAAATGGTGATGAATAATTAAACAATTATTTGGAGTTGAATGGTGAATGTCCCCATCCTCATTGATGGCACTGCACAGCAGGTAATTGCAAAAGACAAGACTGAAGATTTTGTCACCATGCTCAACCAGAAGTGTTGAGAGGGGCAATCCAACTTGACCTCTTCCTGTAGCCCCCAGCATCATAAGAGTTAGTCTTCACCTACTCCAATTCACGTCATATATCAAGAAATGGCTGTAGGCACTGGATATTTTTAAGGTTATAAGCCCTGACCACATTCAGGCTGTAGTATTGAAGGCTTGTGCTCCAGAACTAGCTGTACCTTTAGCCTCACCACAACACTGGCATCTACCCAACAGAGTAACAAAGATTGTCTGGGTAAGTACTGACCATAAAAAGCAAGGACAAATCCAACTTGACCAGTTACCACCCACCAGTCTATTTCCAATTATTAGAAAAATATCTCTATCTTTAGTTCAGCATTTACCTCTTTCATTACTCTGTTTGGGCATTTAACTAGATTAATGCACTCTAATGTCGATGGACTACAGACATATACCCCCAGCGGCTGTATCGATAACAGCAAAGGCAAAGACCAGAAACCAAAGTCAGGATTTTACCAGTTCTTGAGGGCTTAGGTCTGAGATACAAGGGCTGGTAAAATTGAAGGAGTCAGGCCAGATCAGCTTCCTGCTGGAAACTGTCAACTGGGACATTTTACCAGCCATGGGACCAGAGGCGAGGAGGCTGCCCAATCCAAGGAGGCAGGCAACTGATGCACATCATTAAATTAGGCACCACTTGGTCCTTGGCATCTTGCCAAAGGTGGTTGTTGTAAAAACCTAATTGATTCACATCTGGTCTTTAAGAAAAGAAATGTGCTGCGCTTATAAATTCTGGTCTATGCATGTGTCCAATTCCACCCAAAAATGATTGACCCTTAATTGTTAATGGAGTGGCCCAACAAGCCACTCAGTTGTACCAAATCATTACAATCAGATCTTCTAAGAATGGACAATAAATATCAGCATTACTAGAGATGCTCAAATCCCAAGACTGAATTAAAGAAGAATCTGGCACAGTCTCTCAACTATCTCAAGGTCAATATTATTGAATGTTTCTTCTATTTTATGATCTTCGTTATCAATACTTCAGTATTAGGATTACATATCTTCTATATGGTCAATGCAAACACATGAATCAAGTCTCACCTGTTCTAATTAGGTGTTTATAAAAAGTCCTTTGCAAAGGGCAAAGAATTCCACCAATCATCCAGACAGTCGTTCTCTCTGGGCGAACAACAGTCGAAGGTCAGGAACATGTTGAAAAAGCTGTTAAAGGAACACATTCATGACTTTATAGGTAGCTATATAAAGTACAAAAGGTTATGTTCAATCTTCATAAATCACCAGTTGAGCTTCAGCTACTGTACTGTGTCCAACTCAGGACACCACAATTTATGAAAGATATTGAAGCCTTGGAGTAGATGCAGGCAAGAGTTACAAATTTGGCTCCAGGGATGAGAGACTTCAGTTATGAAGAAAGACTAGGGAAGCTGGAATTGTTTTTATTGAAGCAGACAAAATCAAGTGAAGATGTAATAGAGATGTGCAAAATGATGAGGGATTTAGTTCGCATAACTAGTTTCCATAGTGCTTCCACTGGAAAGTCATTAACCACCAGAAGACACAAGTTTACAACATTTAGTAAAAGTGAGAAAAGTTTTTATACAGCAAATTCTTCTGACAGAGAATATATTACTCGAAGGTTTGGTGGAAGCTGATTCCACCATTTACCCTTCTTAGTGCCCTATTGATTGATATTCGTAACTAACAAAGATCAGTTGGTCTAAATCTTGAATGCTCTAGATTGCCCAGCAAAGAATTTCAGATTTCCCTTAGTATTTGTGTAATCAGGAGCTTCCTGATTTTATACTTGAATAGTCCAGCTTGAATGGTAAGATTTTAAGTAAAACCTTCACAGCCCTACAGAGAAGGTTAATCCTAATCCTACTGCAGGAGCAGGAATAAATTTTGAAGACAGCACATTAGGTCAGCTCTTGGACATGCCTCCTATCTCTGAGCATACTTACTGGAGATAGGATCAATGCAGCAGTGACAGTCAATTGGAGTCTAACTGGGGCAAGACATTTGATCTGCCAATGTCTCTGGACAGCAGCATGAGTCCGTCCTGAGGTACAAGACTGAAAGATCCCTGGAAACAGATCAAGAGTAGTTAGCCAGTTGGGATGAAGTTGGGTGTTATTCGTGCCTCCTATCGATCTCCTCATTAATAAATCCATAGGCATCAAAAGACTACATCCTCAAGTAATCCTAATGAGCTGACCCCAGGGCCATTTTTTTAAAATTTGTGGATGTTTTAAGGAAGTGCCTTTATCTTGACGCACCCTCAAAGGTGTCAGCTCTTCTCAGTCACACACAGAGAAGGCCAACAAGGACAGAACTGATGTTGAGTACACATGGCTTGGGTGTTTGGTTAGCGTGGGAATTCGGTGAAGTGGGTGGAAACATATGAACATCTGTTTATTCCTATCCTATTTGGAGCACATTTTGAGCTGATTGGCCTGTCAGTGCTTAGTATAAAGTATTATATAAGTAGCTTGCTTAAAAAAATAACTAAGTTAGGGAAAATTAATAAATAGAAAATACTAAAACTTTAATAGAGATACCTAAGGTAGTTACCTCTTTTATTAAAGAGCCTATAACCTTCAGTTCTAAGTGATTTCAGCATTTAATAGATATAGTAAAATTGCAGTTGGGATTAGCAATTAATTTCACATGAATGATTAAATTAATGAATTGCATTTAACTAATTATCACACAGATAATGGTGGTACAGGCGTCATGTTGCAGCTGTGTAATGTGGGAGCTTCATGGACCTGGAAGTGATCCAGAGCAATGTCTAAATCCACAGGAAATCCAACTCAGAGTTACTGAATTGCAGGCCAATTGAAGACATTGTGACATATCAGGGAGGGAGAAAGATACCTGCAATTTTGTTCCAAAAGTCAATCACACCCCTCAGAATAGGGCAGTCTAATTTTATCATTGGTAAGGACAGGAGTATGTAACCACTGATGAGGAAGATAAGGGGTCAAGGAATTCTATAGTTCAAGAGTCTCTGCCCTTGCAATCATCAAACAAGCTTAAGGTGGTAATTTACGTGACTGAAATCAAAGTCTTGAGGGAGGAGGAGGGTACTGACCAGGGCACATTGGTTCAGGTTACCTTTCAAGCAGAGAGGAATAAAAAGGAATGTAGTGATACTATATACTATACTGTACTACAGTGAAGGGGATTGAACACTGTTCTGTGCAGCCAAGAACATAAATCCAGAAGGCTACGTTATTTCTTATGTTGTATCAATGCTCTGGACATCTATTCAGGGCTGGGCAGGAACTTGCAGTGGGAGGATCCAGTTGTTAAGCTTCATGTATGTAAAAATAACATAGATAGCACTGTACCCACTGATTTGCTACATCTACCCTCACTTGATCCCTCACCCCATTGCTTATTTTAAGGGCCTCTATACTTTCCTAGTTATACAGTTTGTAAGAACCCTGACCCCAGCACAGTTTAGGTCTTGGCTATCCAGTTTCCACTTTCCCCGGTACTGAAACCAGTGCTCACGAATCAGCGAGATGTGACAAGTGGAACCCTTCAGGGTCTTTGTCAGGACAATTTACAATTTATTTCAAAGATTTAATTCAGAGGAGGAACAAAATATGGTAGCTAACTTTGCAGATGACATGAAAATAGGTAGAAAAATATGTTCTGAGGAGGACGTAAGGAGTCTTAAACAGATTGAGTGAGTGGGAAAGAATCTGGCAGGTGGAATATGATGTAGTTACATGTGAACTTGTTCACTTTGACCGGAAGAATAATAAACAAAGCATTACTTTAATGGAGAATGACTGCAAAATTCCAAAGTGCAGACAGATCTTTGTGTTCTAGTGCATAAGTTGATGAAACGTTAGTATGCCGTACAACAAATAGCTACGAAGTTTAATGAAATGTTATCCTTTATGCCTGAGGAAGGAGTAGGTGTAGATACAGTTACAATGTTTAAAGGACATTTGGACAAGTACATGAATAGGAAAGTTTTGAAGGGATATGGGTCAAACGCAAGCAAATGCGACTAGTTTAGTTTGGTAAACCTAGTCAGCATGAATGAGTTAGACTGAAGGGTCTGTTCCCATGCTGTATGACTTTATTATGAGAGGAATTGAACATAAAAGTAAAGATGCTTCAGTTCGACAGAGCTTTGGTGAAACCACATCTTCTCAAACATTGCAGTATTGGAGAAAGAGGATGCCTCAGAGGGTCCAAAGTCAGTTTCAATTTGGCTAGAGCTAAGGAACAATTGCACTGCAATGTGTTATCTATAGACCACGCATTAGTAGGAAGGATGTAAAGGAACAAATCTGCAGGGAAATTACATAAAGATGCCAACATTATAGAGTAGTTATGATGGGGGACTTCAATTAACTAAATATAAACTGAGACACGAGTAGTGTAAAGGGCAGCGAGAGCAAGGCTTCCTATGTTGCATTCAGGAGAGTTTCCTACAGCAGTGTGTTCAGTTCAACAAAGAAGATTATACTGTTGACAAGGCACTTGGAAATGAGATAGGCCCAGTAACTGTCACTGGGGGAACAGCTAAATGACAGTGATCATTGCATTGTAAGGTTCAAGATGTTGGAGAATGACATTAGTCAATCTAGAGAAAGAAAAATCATTTGGTAAAGATCTGACTTCAGTGGGGCAAGAACATAGTTGGGTTGAACAGATTGCAATGAGAGTTTTGAGGGAAAAACTGTAACTGAACATTGGGCTATCTTCAGAAGGTATGATTCAGGTACAGTTGTGGTATGTTACCTCGGGTAGAAAAAGTAGGCCGAACAAATCCAGACCTCCCTAGATGTTAAAAGAAGTAGAAATTAAGATACAGAAGAAAAGTTAATGACAGGTGTCAGATAGATAATACAACTGAGAAGCAGGAGGAATGCAGAAGGTACAGAAAGAAGGTCAGAAAACGATTAAGAGAAATAAAGAGAAATTAAGAGTTAAATGTGGCAGCCATAATGGGATGTTCTAATATCATACAGGCATATAAATAGTAAAAATGTAGTTAAAGGAGAAGCAGGGTCACTTAAAAATCAAACTTGCGCACTTTCATCTTTCCTTCCCCCATACAATCCTATACAATCTCTGAATGTTTCTTAAATGTTTAATTTATTTCAACATTCCACACTCAAGTGTAGAATGGTTAAACCATCTGTGATCATATTAGCTTTTTCAGTAATGTAAATAACATCTACATTAAATGCTTGAAACAATAGGCACCACCTGAATCATTTTGCATTTCGAGTTTTAAACTTTTTTATGAATGACAGCAGATCATGGTTGGTATGGGTTAACGTTTCTTTGATATTGTGTGGGACATAGGCTCCAAAGTATTGAGGAACCAATAATAATCTCAAAGTCTCCTTATCTGCTGTAAAGTACTTTCTCTGATATTGGTTTAGTTTGTAAGAAAAATACTCCTCTGACTTTTCTATTCTTGACTCATCATCCTATAGAAAGCATGCTCCTATCTCTATGCCATAGGCATCAATACTATGAAGAGTCAGGGCTGGCCAACACCATTCGTTTATTAGGATTGCCTTCAGCTTCTCAAAAGCTGCTTTGTATTTTGCTGAACATACCACTTAGAGTCATAAAGTTATAGAGATGTAAAGTACGGAAACAGGCCCTTCAAAACAACACGTCCATGCTGACCTGATATCCTAAATAAGTCATCTCATTTACCAGCATTTGGCCCATATCCCTCTAAACCCTTCCTATTCATACTCCCATCCAGGTGCCAGTTAAATGTTGTAATTGCACCCACCTCCACCACTTCCTCTGGCAGCTCATTCCATACACACACCACCCTCTGTATGAAAAAGTTGCTCCTTAGGTCCCTTTTATATCTTTTCCCTCTCACCTTAAACCTATGCTGTCTAGTTTTTAATTTCCCCACCCTCGGGAAAAGACCTTGCTTAATTACTCTATCAATGACCCTCATGATTTTATAAATCTCTATAAGGTCACCTCTCAGCCTCCGAAGCTCCAGGGAAAATAGCCCCAGTCTATTTAGTCTTTCGCTATAGTTCAAACCCTCCAACTCTGGCAACATCCTCATAAATCCTTTCTGAACCCTTTTGAATTACACAACATCCTTCCTTTGGAGGGAGACTGAATTGCAAGCAATACTCCAAAAGTGGTCAAACTAATGTTCTGTACAGCTATAACATGACCTCCCTACTCCTATACTCAATGCACTGACCATTAAAGGCAAGCATATCAAATGTCTTCTTCACTATCCTATCTATCTGTGACTCGACTTTCAAGGAACTATGAACCTGCACTCCAAAGTCTCTTTGTTTAGCAACACTCCCCAGGACTTTACCATTAAGTGTTTAAGTCCTGCCCTGATTTACATTTCCAAAATACAGCACCTCACATTTCTCTAAATTAAACTTCATGTGCCACTCCTCAGCCCATTGGTCAATTTGATCAAGACCCTGTTGTACTCTGAGATAACCTTCTTCGCTGTCTAATACACCTCCAATTTTTATTGTTCATTCCCCTAACAATTTTTTTAAAGAGACAGCTATCACGCTGAAGTTACACACAATTCCTGGTAAACCTCCTCGCATTTCCAAAAATGTCATACTTTCCTATTTAGTTTTAGTTACAAGGAATTCTATTTGAGCTTTCACTTTTATTGTTTTTGGCAACGTGTCCTTGTGCTATGATACGTCCGAGGTGAGTTATTCTTGCTTTGGCAAATTTACTTTTCGCTAAAGTAATTACTGAGCCTGCTAACTGCAATTGCTTAAAAAGGTCTTCTAACTGCCTTACGTGCATTTACCATGTTTTACTGTCTAAGTAGACGACACAGTTAAGTACTTCAACTGCAGCTTGATTTAAAGCATTTAGAATATAGCTTGGATATTTTATAAACCGAATATCATTACTTGACATTGGTATAATCCATTTGGTGTGACAAAAGCAAATATCACTTTAGCCCTTGACATTAATGGCACTTGCCAGTATCCCACCAATAGATCAATCTTGGAAAGAAACGAATCACTGTACAATCCTCTAGTCGAGGAGTCGGATATGTATTAATATTTCTGTAGTCTATACAGAATTTAATGTGTCAATTCAGTTTTGGAACCACTACAGTAATGCAACATAACTGATTCCTCTTTCTACCAATCAGGAGTATCTATTCGTCTCATATTTACTAACCTTCCTTATTACCTTTAATGGACCACTGAAATTCACTTTCAGATGCTCACCTTGAAAAGGCAATAAGCCCAATACCTTGTTCCCTGCTTGAAATTTTCTAGTTGTAACATGTTTGTCTCCCGATTCTTGCATTTTAGCCTGTGGAACTCTTAAATGTCCTTGCGCTCCTTTACATACTCCTATGAATCTTTCTAGAAACATGCACCTGTAATTCAAAATTGAGAATTCATCTTTACATCTTACAACATTTTCTTTATCAATTTTAATGGATCTCTTGCCTCAAGGCCATAGATCAATTCACATGGATTAAGCCCAGTAGATTCATTTGGGGAATCTCTAGTGACAAATAGTAAGAAATCTAATCCTTTGTCCTAATCCTGTGGGTATTCAATGCAGCCCATCTTAATCACGCTTTTGAGAGGCTGATAGTAAGTCTCCAAAGCTCCTTGTGTTCGCAGATGGTATATAATTGACTCCAATTATCTTATATCTCAACTGGCAAAGTTCAGACACAAATTTAGAACCATGATCAGATTGTATCTCAATTGGTAGGCTATAATGAGTGAAAATCTGAGTTAACTTTTCCACTAATACCTTAGTTGTCATTGTCCTTAAATAAATAGGCTCTGGAAAACAGGTTGTCGTATCCATATTTGTAAAGATATATTAGTAACCTGCGTTCATTTTTGGTAATGGTCCTGTACAATTTATTAACAGTGACTGAATAGCTATTCAAAAACTGGTTTGGGTCACAAAGGCGTTACCTGTTGATATTTTCTCACTACCTGGCATGCATGATGACATGGTTTATACAATTACACTATGTTCTTATGAAGTTTTAGACAGGTAAAATACCTATTGATCAATGCTTGCATTTTTTTAAATTCCTACATGTCCTACCCTAGGAATTTCATCTGTCACTCACAATATCTTCTTACAATATCTGAGCAGTACCAATATTTAATGAACAATCACTCATTCTTCATCATGTTCCTCATTAGAACTTCGTTTTAAATATAATCACACTCCAGATCTCCTTCAGTCCTAGCTTCAGTATAAGCTGACTGTGCTAGCTTGTTACCTTTCTGAGGCTTTGAGGCTTTCCATGCCTCAAATCATGAAGACATGTCAAATACTTCTTGGGAACCATCCTCTTTCTTGACTAATACAATTTCAGCTATATTGTCATCAGCTCGGTGTATGGCTTTGATCTGTACTGATAGACTTTATTTAGCCATGGCTCTGGTCACAACACACAGTGGAAAAATGCCCAGAATCTGTTCTTGCAACTTCTTTAACCTTACTCAAACTTTCCATGGTCATAGGCAAAGTTATGTTCCAGCCAAATGATTTCTCAAGAGTAAAGCAACTCATCCACAGGCATTTTTTTATTAACCTTATTACCAATGGTGCAGACAATGAGTCACCCCTCAAGTTGACTTTACACAATGGCACCAGGATAAACTCTTCACTTATGCCTTTTACTAACATATTGGTTTTCATTGAAATCTCTGGAGAAAAAAAAGCAAATCTTTCTCCAGCCAAAAAGTTTGACTTCCCTCTGTATGCCTTCATATAGTTATGGGTTTGGCTGCATCAATGGACAAAAAAGGAGGTTATCTTCACTGGAGACAAAAACTTCTCTCTCCTATACTTACTTCTACCACAATCACAGCAGTGTCTACCTCTGGTCTCTTGGCTATAGTTAATGCTCGATAGAAACAGAAAATAGGAGCAGGAGTAGGTCATTCAGCCCTTTGAACCTGCTCCACCTGCTCCACCATTCAATGTGATCATGGCTGATCATTCAACTCGTTTCCCACTTTCTCCCCATGCCCTTTGATGCCTTTAGCCCTAACAACTGTATCTCGTGCTTTCTTGAAAGCATTCAATGTTTTGGTGTCAACCACTTTCTGTGGCAGAGGATTCCGAATGATCACCACTCTCTGAGTGAAGAAATTTGTCCTCATCTCAGTCCTCTCCTTAGAATGTGACCCCTGGTTCTGGATTCTCCAGTCATCGGGAACACCCTTCCTGTGTCAAATTTGTCTAATATTGTTAGAATTTTATAGGAGGGAGAAAGGGATCTGTCACCCTTTTCTTCTGAACTCTGTTGTCCTGACCAATCCAGTCTCTCTTCATACATCAGTCCTGCCATCCCAGGAATCTTTGTTGCACTCCCTCCATAGCCAAAACATCTTTCCCTAAATAAGGAGACCAAAACTGCAGGCGACACAGTGGGTGTGGTCTCACCAAAGCTGATTGCAACAAGACATCCCTGCTCCTGTACTTGAATCTTCTCACTATGAAGGCCAATATACAATTTGGCTTCTTCACTGCCTGCTGCACCAGCATGCTTACTTTCAACGACTGGCCACTAAGGTCTCACTTCCCCAATCTATCATTGTTCAGATAATAATCTGCCTTCCTGCTTTTCCTGTCTTGATACACAGCATTTTCTTTTTGAGTTCCCTTTTCAGACTAATTCTTATGAATGTCAATATGTCCCTTGGGCTTTCTTCACAACCTGCAGAATTCTGAACGAATGTTTTATGCAATGGAAATACCCAGTCTTTCAATTTTCACCTCCACCCTCAGTACCTTCCTTGCTGGTCTGATGCTGAGGTCTTAGGGCATTCCCAGCTATCCACTCTTTACCTTGGCTACTTGTCTTTGTCTTACTTTCATACCTTCTTCCCTTTCAAATTTATGGGAGTGATGGTAAAAGGTTTAGTTTGAAATATCAAGTCATAATTGTCAGCCATTAGGATTGCCTGTCGAGCAGCTGCCATACTTTGGTCTTCAACCTGGGTTCTCAGTGAGCTTTTAAATTGTTCCTAGAGAATGATCTCCAAAAGGGCATTGTACTTGGTTTCAATTTCTAATGCTCATTTCAACCTGTCAAATCTACTTCACTTAAACATTTCAAACTCAATGTAGATTTGCCCAGACTATTTCCTTAAATTCCAAAACCATTGCTGATATGTCTCAAGCACTAACTTATATGCAGCCAGTATCACTGTTTTTACAGCATCATAATCCCTAGAAACATCCTTTGACCTTGAAGCATAAATTTCCTGTGCTCTACCTGTCAATTTGCTCTGCGTGTGCAATGTTCTTCTGGCCAGTGTAAATGCCTCCATATCCTTTTCATCAAATTTTGGCAGGACCTGTACAGACTTAAATGTTTTCTTACTTATCAGCTCCTACTGCTTTAAAATCTTGCAGTTTAAGCTTATATTTGTGCTCTCGCTCCTTCCCTTTCCTCTTGCAATTCTAATTCCAGTCTTCTCATTTCCTCATATCTTTCAATTTCCCAGTCTGTCAGCAACTTTTTCATTCTCTCTTCATGTTCAAGCTGCTTTAACTGTAACTCAATTTTAATTGAATCCAATGTTTCACTGTCCAGGGTACATGGTGTCTACTATATTTCTGCCATACCCAAAGTCTGCACTGGCCCTTGATTATGCCTGCTTTCTTAGCATGAGCAGACAATTCCATTCTCACTTTACTCAGCAACTTAATTAACCTGACTTCCGTAACTCGTTTCAAGTTCATCAGGAATAACTCCGCCACCTGCAGGAACTGTCTAGCAGTTTTGACTGCTATTTCATTTACAGAGCTTGGTACTTCTTGTACTTTTTTCTCTTTCGACTCACTTGTAGGATGTGCGAGTTACTGGCTGGGTTAACAATAATTGTCCATCCCTGGTTGCCCTTGAGAAGATGGTGGTGAGCTGCCTTCTTGAACTGCTGCAATCCATGTGCTGTAGGTAGACCCACAATGCAGTTAGGGAGGTAATTCCAGGATTTTGACCTAATGACACTGAGATATATTTCCAAGTCAGGATGGTGAGTGGCTTGGAGGGAAAATTGCAAGTGGTGATGCTCCCATGTATTTGTTACTCTCGTCCTTCCAGATGGAAATGGTCATGGGTTTGAGGAGGTGTTGTCTGAGGATCTTTGGTGGATTTCCGTGCTTCCTCTTGAAGATGGTACACACTGCTGTTGCTGAGCATCAATGTGGAGGGAGTGGATGCTTCTGGACATAGCCAATCAAGCATCTGCCTTGTCCTGAATGATGTCAAGCTTCCTAAGGGTTGTTGGAGCTGCACTCATCCTGACAAGTGGGAAGCATTCTATTGCAAACCTAACTTGTGCCTTGTAGTTGGTGGACACTTTATAGTGAGTCAGGAGGTGAACTAACTCACTGTAGAACTCCTAACTTCTGATTAGGTGACATGGTGGCTTAGTGGTTAGCACTGCTGTCTCACAGTGCCAGGAATCCGGGTTTGATTCCAGCCTCCAGCAACTGTCTGTATGGAGTTTGCACGTTCTCCCCACATCATTGGATAATCCTTTTCCCTCCAAAAGTCCATAAATGTGCAGGTTAGGTGGACTAGTCATGCTAAATTGCCATAGTGTCCACGTATATGCAAGCTAGGTGGATTAGTCATGGGGAATGCACTGTTACAGGGATAGAGCAAGGGGTGGGTCTGGGTGGGACACTCTTCAGAGGATTGGTGTGCATTCAATGAGCCAAATGGCCTGATTCTACACTGTAGGGATTCTATGATTCTGTCAGCTTTTGTAGCCATAGTATTTATATGGCTAGTCCAATTCTGGTTTTGGTCAATGGTAACCCCCAGGATGTTGACTGTGGGAATTCAGTGATTGTAATGTTATTGGATGTCGAGGGGCAATAGTCGTCCCTAGTTGGATACAGTCATTGCCTGACATTTATGTGGTGCAAATGTTACTAACTTTTCAGCACAAGCCTGGATATTGTCCAGACCTTGTTACATTTGAACATGGACTGCTTCAGCATCTGTGGAGTTGCACATGATGCTGAACATTGATCATTGATTGCAAATTGACTCCAACCAGCAGAGAGCTTTCCCTCAATACGCATTGATTCTAGTAAGGTGCTAGGAGTCCTTGATGCTACACTCAGTCAAATGCAATCCTGATGTCAAGGGCTGTCACTCTCACCTCACCTCTGGAATTCAGCTCTTTTGAACCAAGACTGTAATGGGGTCAGGGACTGGGCAGCGCTGATGGAAGCAAAATTGAGCATCACTGAGCAGGTTATTGCCAAGCAGATGCTACTTGATAGCACTGTTGATGATGCCTTCCATCACTTTGCTGATGATCAAGAGTAGACTGATGGGGTCGTATTTGACTCAGTTGGATTTGTCCTGCTTTTTGTGTACAGGGCATACCTGGGCAACGTTCAACATTGTCGGGTAGATGCCACTGCTGTAACCGTGTTTTATCATATACTAATACTACATCCCAAATCCTCACTGTATCTGTTTCAAGATAATACCACAAGAACCTCCACTCTCTTGTCATGACCCACTTGAGACACTCCAGCCCCATTACACCCAGGAGCATAACAAAAGATGAAGTCTTAATCAAATTTCTCAACATTCAACTTTTTTATTGTCTGATGGACTCAAGTTAACAAAGAACACTAAAAAGATTCTGCACTTTAAAAATGTCTACTATTATTTATTAGAAAGACATCAATTGTAACCACAGTCAAACAAAACTAATGATTTGTCAACACTTTCCTGAAACTAGCTACTAGCTGAAAATGTAACCCCTTCGTAAACCCTTGCATATACATATAAATTGATACTAACAAACATGGATGTTATGGGTGGATGAAAAAACACTGATGAACACAGCACTAGTCCACAGAATTTGAAAAGATGTCCCATTTGCTTTTTGCAAGTCCTTCTATTCTCCTGTCTCCTTATTTGCAGAATATTTCTGTTCTTTGCAGATTATTTCCGTTCTTTGCAGAAGACACAGGGCTCTTGTCACATTAATTGTTCAGTTTCTCATCCGCTTGCCAGGGCAAGAGCTTACAGCAAATGTTGGGAGAGACAAGCTGTCTTTCAGTTCTTGCTTATCTCACTGCAGAGAGAGATGTTGTCTCTCACAGTCTGGAAACCTTCTGCCTCTCTATTTTTCACACATGCTATGTTCACTGCCCAAGAGCCAATTAGAGAGTTGTTGCCATGTTAATGGCTCCCAGTTTTTAAAATTGGTCCTGATTGTACAAACCAATCTACACATGTGAACATGCTCCCTCACCATCCCCTCCAGTGATGAGCTGTGTGAGACATCTGTACCCACCCACCACCCCCCGTCACTGCTTGAAAAAAGCTACAGTGTAAACACAACTCACAATGAGATTCAGTAACTTGCTTTCAAAGGGGCAGCAAATCCTTCCACAGTCTGTGGTTTAGAGCAGTCTTTTCCCCATTTTGGCCCATCATCTAAAATAAAGAAAATTAAAAATGTGCTTTCTTTCCAACAGGGAAGGAGGACATCGAGGCTGTTTGGAAAGCTGGAGTCCAGTCTGCCAATGGAAAGAAAACACTAGAAAATTCTCATCCACTGCTAACAGGTCTTAATTGGCCTTTAGGTCACATCAATTAGTTTGTGTTCACCTCCATTGTCAACAAAAGGTGCTGCCCACGGACAGGGAAGTCAAAGGAAAATGATACCAATCGAGAACAGTGTCCAGCAATGGGAACATCTGGTTGCTGACCAATTCTAGTTTTGCCATGATAACCCACACAACTGTTCCCCACCTTTACTGAAACTCCAAGACCATCTTAGGTACTGGCTATATCAAGTCAAGCCTCTAGCTTGCAACTCTGCTTTCAAAATCTACCCAAGGTCCCACATAACAGGCACACAGAAATGACCAATCGTGCTTACTTTGTTACATCTAACCATCAGTCAGACCCATACTTTAAACAGGTAAGTGATCTTCACAAAAGAGTGCCAGTACTAACATTCGCCCCCACTCACTTTAGTGCATCTCTTGAAAAACAGGTACATAGCATTGTTTAAAATGCAGTAGAATATGCCTTCATGAAGGTATTTTATATTTTTGAAAAGCAGAAAGCCATAATTAAATCTAGTTTCAGGGCTAACACCAGGATGGGCAAAATAGGATGAATGGTTGTTATTCGGCATTGTAAGTGTTACAATTCTACTGAAAATTTTAATGATTTTTGCTTTTTTTTTCCTGTATCCATTCATAGGATGAGGGCGTCACTAGGGGGCAGCATTTATTGCCCATCCCTAATTGCCCAGAGGGCAGTTAAGAGTCAACCACATTGCTGTGTGTCTGGAGTCACATGTATTCCAGACCGGGTAAGGATGGCAATTTCCTTCCCTAAAGGACATTACTGAACCAGATGGGTTTTTCCTGACAATGGACTCACAGTCATCATTAGACTCTTAATTCCAGATGTTTATTGAATTCAAATTCCACTATCTGCCATGGCAGGATTCAAACCGAGGTCCCCAGAACATTATTTGGGTCTTTGGATTCAACAGTCCAGCGATAATACCACTTGGTCATTGCCTCCCCTAATAGAGCATTAAATGAGATAATTACAACATGTCAACACAGCTCATAGTCCAACAACCTGAAGACATCAAATTTTGCCAACAAATTTGGGCAGAGTAGCTTTTGGCTGCTTTCATCATGAATTAATAAATAATTTTGTTCTAATTTATCTGCATTTAAAGTGGTGTTAGCAAGAACTATATCCATATTCTTAATGGCCTCCTGAGGAAAGACTGAAAAATGTGTAGTGGAATGCACTTACTAAAACCTAGCCGGCTCTGATCATCCAACTCGCGATAACTTTATTCACAATCAGCTAAAAGTAGCAGCATTATTGCGATGTTTATTACATTTTACATTGATCACAGCAATCAGGACTTCTGGTACGACCTCATAAAAACTTTCTGTCATGTCACATCAGCCACTTATAACTGCAATGTAATATTAAGGCTATTAAACTTTGATTGGCATTAAAACAGCTTACAATTATAATACAATTGTATTTAAAGTACTATTAAAATCTCATTATTGTTTTCACTACCAACTGTCTTGGAAATAACATTTGAGGTTAACACATTGATTTCTGTGTAAGCACGGTGAAAATCAGTATAGGAATACGATTAAGCTCAGTTATGTGGAAATCTCTTTTAACAATTTTGATAGGAAGCAAAATGTTGAGTGGATAAATGGTTTAAGTTCTCTATGCCCAATAGCAGCTTCAGTGCTGTGCATCATGACAATGATTTTCCAAACATTACCTTAATATTATTGTGGTTAATACAGTAAGGAATATAAGCAGTTACTGGGCACTGGGTCTTAGGAAAGATGCACTAGCCTGGGAGAATGCAGCATAGATTTCCCAGAATGATAACTGGAATGCAAGGTTTAAATTACATTCTCTGGAATTTAGAGCTTTAGTGAGTAATTTGATGCAAATTTTTGGGATCTTAAGGAAACTTCGGTTGGATGGAGAAGAACTATCCACTCTTTGCAATGATAGGTTATCACAGATCTGGAATTACGAGGAATTGTCTACAAATGTCAGGGATGAAATGAGGAAACACTTGCACATTGAAAAAGACATTGCTTCTACAAATAGCAATTACATCAATTACTAATTTTAAGTCTGAGCTTGATAGAGTTTTGTTACCCAAATGTATTAAATGATATGGGACATTGGCACCATATGGAGGTGGGTCACAGATCATTCAAATTTCAATGCTTCAAATTGCTATCTTCAGTGAATTCCATCCTTTAAACTTCTTTAAGAAAAGATTTCAAAACTGCTTCATCAGTCAACCTTGACAAATTTTTTACATGACAAGATCAGAACCAAAAACTAATTCTCCAAATCAACAATATAGTTGTTACCTAAAAACTTGAATTTGGAATAATCATCCACCAGACTTGATCAAAAACAATGCTGTGCCAGTAAGAAAGCTTTGGAAGTCAAAAACTGCCTTGACTTCTAACAAATTGAGTGTACCACATATCATCACATTTCAACAGATTTCCAGTGTGTAAGACATTTTGATATTTTGTGCATTTGTGAAGCTGTACAGTCTTTTAAGCTGATTTTTGTCGTGTATTTCTGTCATTCTGTAATGTGAGGCACTTGTTTGCCTTTTGTAAATATGTTTTGTATTTATACTGTTGGGAATACATTGTCATTAAAAATAACTATGTAAAGGAAGCTGGTAAATGTGAAAGGAATTGGACAATTTCTGGGTTGAAGAGAGATCATCATGTCATTTATTGGAACTGAAAAATCAAAAACATTAAAGTGTGCTGGTGCTCACTCACTGTTTACAAAATTTCAGACGACTCTGTGGAAAGCACACAAGCAAAGCTTTTGGGAGAGAAAAGACATGAGTTTTACAACTTCCAATGTTTAAAAAACTTGAATTGGGGCCTACAAGATCATTAGACCATAAGAAATAGAAACAGAAGTAGGCCATTCAGCCCTTCAAACCTGCTCTTGATGGTGGCTGATCCAACACTTCTCACATCCATTTCCTAGCATTTCCCCTAACCCTGATTCCCTGACTGATCAAGAATATACCGCTCACTACCTTAAATATACACGAGGATTCTGCCCCCACAACTCTCTGTGGGCAAGGGAGTTCCAAAGTCTCACAACCTTCTGAGAGAAGAAATTCCTCCTCACCTCAGTCTTAAATAGGCATCCCTTTACTCTGAAACTATGCCCTCTGGTCCTAAACTCTCCCTTGAGGGGAAACATCCTCTCAGCATTTACCTGTTAAGCCTCCTAAGAATCTTATCTGTTTCTATGAGATCACCTCTGATTCATCAAAACTCCAATGATGGAGTCCCAACCTGTTTAGCCTTTGTTTATAAGACAACCCTTCTTACACAGGGATCAGTCTAGTGAACTGCCTTCAATGAAATGATATCTTTGTATTAATAAGGTGTTTGTTTAACAAGATCTTCCACAGTAAAGACTGATGCAAAATATCTTCCTCTGCCATTTTCCTTTCCTCCCCATAGCCATCTCACCAAATTCAATTTCTAAAGGGCCGATGTTCACTTTTTATATGTGTGAAGAAGTTTTTATTATCAGTTTTTACTTTCTTCACTGGTTTGCCTTCATAATTTATTTTCTCTGCTTTTATCATATTTTTAGTCCTCATTTTCCAGATTCTGGATTTATCCCAGTCTTCAGTGTGACATCGAACTCTTGCCTCCTATGTGCTTTTTCTTTCAACTTAATTTTCTCCTTAATCTCCTTGGTTAGTCATTGCTGGTATATTTCTCTCTTAAAACCTTTCCTTCTTATTGGGATATATTTTTACTGAGAGTCATGAATTTTCTCCTCAAATGTCTGCTACTGCTTGCTTACCATCATTCCTATTAGTCTATCTGTCCAATATGTTTTAGCTAACTGTATCATCGCTTCATTGTAATGCCCTTTAGTTAAGTTAAACACAGTTGTTTCTGGCCCAAATTTCTCACTCTTGAACTGAACATTAAATTTTATCATGTTATGATCACTACTTTCCAGGGAATCTTTTACTCAAAGGTCATTTATTAAACCTGCCTCATTACTCAATACTAGATCCAAAATACCTGGTTGGATTCATGATGCGTTATATGCATATAAACTGACGTTTTCCCAGCCACCATCAGTTCTGAGGAAGGGTCACCGGACCCGAAACGTTAACTCTGTTTTCTCTTCCACAGATGCTGCCAGATCTGCTGAGTTTTTCCAGCAACTTTGTTTTTGAACCATGTTTCCATAATAGTTATGAGATCATTTTCATTTACCTCAAAGTCTTTAAGTTTGTTCTATTCTTGAATTTCCCTCCACTTTTATGGTTCCTTAGAGCAATATGACGTTCACACATTCTGCCCCTTCCTTTCATTTTCTGGTAACAATTAGCCCTGTTACCAACCTACAAACCTACCTTCTCCTTTACCTTTAATTTTCTAATTTTCCATCTGACCAAGCCCAAAAATATTTTGAAAGTCGCCTAGCAACACCCTCTGAACTAAAGTTGCAGTTTTCAGTACACACATGGGTGTGTCAGTGGAAGGAACAAACCTCTAAGAAACTGCTAACAAAAAGGAAGAACTCTCTCCTGATAAAGAAGAAATCTTACAACAGAAAAAGTTGCACAGATCTCGCTCAGTAATGTATCTTCTGGGAACCTGAAAAAAATCCAGAATTTAGTATCTTTAACTTTCTCTTAAATTCAGAAAGTGAACCATTACTTCTAATTGACTGAGGTCTGATTTAAAGGTCTCTCACTGATTATACAGCCGTCAGCATTATGATTTTGGTGACAGGAAATCTATTGGATTGTGAGAAGTTTTCCCTTTATTCATCCTTTTGAGTTTGGATCCTTGACCACACTGGAGCATTAATTCTATTTGCTTTGTTTGAGAGCTGATGAGCCAAAGGGCCTTTTACCGTAACTCTACAATAACCTCTATGTGTATGACGAAGTGACAAATTATTCTCAGCTTGCTGGATAGAAATGCCCTGTTCATGTTCCAAATCATGTATGTTACTAATTTCAAAGTTGTTTCATGGCAGGATGTACATGAAGCTCTCAAAATATCTGGCTTTGAGTCAACACCGAAGGATTTCTGCACCTCAATTATGTGGTCAGGTATCATTGCCACTCAGTGATAAATACATTTCATGAATAACAACAAATGTTCTTGGATTATTTTCAGATTGCAACAAACTCCAGCAAGCCAATTGATGAAGGATAGAATTGGAGTCAATCTTTACACACTTTTATTTGCTGAGTTACATATTATAAGCATGCACCTTCTGTGGATTCAAATTCTGAACCACAAGTGCTAAATTGGTTTTTGGTGATGATATCATAGGGTCTTCCAATCACAGATTCATACAGCACAGAAACAGACCCTTCAGTCCAAATAGTCTGCGCTGACCAGAATCCCAATTTGACCTAGTCCCATTTGCCAGCATTTGGTCCACATCCCTCTGAACCCCTCCTGTTCATACATCCATCCAGATGCTTTTAAATGTTGTAATTGTACGCACCTCCACCACTTCTTCTGGCAGCTCATTCCATACATACACCACGTCTTGCATGAAAAAGTTACCCCACAGGTCCTTTTAAAATCTTTCTTCTCTCACTTTAAGACCATGCCTTCTATTTTTGGACCCTCCCACCCTAGAAAAAAAGACCTTGGCATTCACTCTACCCATGACCCTCATAACATGTTGTCCTTGACTACAGAAGATCCTCAATTTGATGGCCATTCAGTTACACCTAGGTTTTTGGTTGAGTTATAAGCTCTTTTCAGTGTCCTTGAGGGCTGTTTCTGCTCCTTTCAGAGAGAACAGCCTGGATTGCAAGCAGTCTGGACATTGGAGTGCAACTGCCCTCTCAATTCTGTGACATGGTGAAATTTAACTGCAAAAGCTGATTCTGGGCAGTTTTTTTCACCCAAAGACACCTAGTGGCAGTTTGTCTCACAAAAGAATCAAATCCAGCTTCATAAAAAGTTACCTGACCCCGTGTAACCAATGAGTGAACACCACACAGTCCCACTTCTCCTTCAAATTGAATAAAACAAGTACATTGTCTGAAACACTGTGAGACCCAAATTTCCATTTTTTAGATCCAAGTAAAATACATATAGTCCTTACATGCTTTCAACACTGAAGGAGGTGAAACACCATTTCTTGGTGAGTTTCATCACAAGGTAAATGTGAAATATATACAATAAAACACGACAAAATTACATTAATTTACCCTCACTCATTCTTTACGGGGATGTATACAATTTTTTATCACCTTTTCTTCTCAAATTTTTAAGCTATTTCAGTGTAATTATAAGCTTGATAATTCATCTACAATTACATTATCGTTTTCAGCAGGTCAGTGGCTGGGTAGCATGCAGTAATAAGACAGCTCCTACCTCCCCAAAGCATGTCCAGCGTCTACAAGGCACAAGTCAGGAGTGTGATGGAATACTCCTCACTTACTTGCATGAGTGCAGCTCCAACAACACTCAAGATGCTTGACACCATCCAGGAAAGAACAGCCACCTGATTGGCACCACATCCACAAGCATTCACTCATTCTACCTCTGATGCTCAGTGGTAGCAGTATGTACCATCTACAAGATGCACTGCAGAAATTCACCAAGGCTCCTGAGAAAGCACCTTCCAAACTCCCAACCATCACCATCTACAAGGGCAGCAAATACATGGGACACCCCTGGATCACTCACCATCCTGACTTGGAAATATACCACTGTCCTTTCAGTGTTGCTGGATCAAAATTCTGGAATTCCCTCCATAATGACATTGTACATACCTACAGCAAATTGATGCAGAGGTTCAAGAAGGCAGCTCACCATCTCAAGGGCAACTGGGTAATAACTGCTGGCCGAGCCAATGATGTCCATGTCTCATGAGTGAGTGAATTAAAATGTGAACAATGAATTTAGAGATATGCGTGCAAATACAAACATAATAGATATTAACTGGGGAACAGAAAGCCCTTAGAGCAACAGGGTGTGAAAAATGAACCACTCATAAAACCTCGTTGCACTAGTGTGGGCTGTACATGCGAAGAACTTGCCTCAGATATTTGGAAAATTTAGTCCATATCAGTTAGTTTTTGGTGTAGATCATAAAGTTCCTTCAGTAAGGGTGTACAATTAGTTCTACTTTTCTTGAGCATTTGAATGCATTGCATGCAGGCAGAAAGGCTTTCATTAAAGCTGAAGTCTCAGCAAGAATTCAGTAAGCCTAATGGCATAATATAAGGCCATTGGAAACCAGTTTTAATCAGTGTTTATGATTTTAAAGAGATGAGCTTAATGAACGGTGAGGCCCAGGAAAGTGCATTGGTAAAAATGGAAAGACTGTTCAGATACACACATCAAGAATGTTTGATAGAGATTTCAAATTTGCAGATTCTAAAGGAATTATAGAAAATAACCAAGAAACCAGATATTTCTTCAGATGTAACACAACCATGAGGATCAGACTATCATAATTGACCATTGTGTAATGAAGGACACATCCATTCTGATGATCAAATGCCATTGGTCCCAAAAGATGACTACCAAAAGAGGGTTTTAAAGTCAAGTATTTACCAGAAGGGACTAGTCAATGAAAAAATGTGACCATTTTACTTGGAGCTGGGAAGGTTTATGGGAAATATAACAACTGGCTGAATGTACAGGATCAAGGGCAGAAATTAAGGCAATAGATGTGGAAAATGAAATACAAAAATGAAAGACAAGAAAATGCAGTGTAGCCTCAGACAGTGGATCCAGAAACAAACCTTTGAAAGGAATTCCTTTAATAGAGGAGGCAGTTGAGACTCTTTCAGTCCAGAAAAAGGAAGAAAGCAAGATAGAGGATGTAGCTTAACAAGGTGAAGCACTTTGTACAGACCAGGAATGCCACCAAGAGTAGAAACCCATCTATCTGGGGAGCCTTAATGAACAAATCAGATGACAAGTTAATAAAGGTGTTAAACAGCTAGCATGACAAAGCTGGAAAGAATTTGGGGAGTATATAAAGGTGCCAGATAGGGGATAGGTGGGTTTGTCACATAGATGGAGATGCCCAGAAGACGGTCTCCTGATAGGACAGATAAAGATAAAGATTTGTATTGTGTAGTTTTGAAGAAAAGCTGCGGGACCAAGATATAAGAGCAGATCCATTAATGGCGAGAATAGCAATTTTGAATATTTTCATGCCATTGTTAGCAACAAATACTTTGGAGTGCAGATCAACTGACATTAAAGCTGCCTTTCCATAGGGAAGTCAGCTCAAAAGAGAAGTGTTTCTTCATTTCTTCAAAGTGGGGACACTCTGGAAGTTATTAAATGTGTATATGGCCTAAATGATGCTTCTAAAGTTTGATATTTCTCAGCAAGGTCCATCTTATTATGATTGGGCTATTTCCACTTGAAAGCAGAATTCCAAATCGATTTAGGCTCAAGAGGTTTTTAAGTACATTAGATTGCAAATCAAGCAGAATGGATTAAGCGTCTCCTTGCATCAGCAACCTTATTGAGAAAATACTAGCCCCATTGCAGTTAGTCAAGGAAGGGCCTCACAAAAAGAAGCAGTGGCTTCCAAAACTGAAATGGAGAAACTGTGAATTCTAATTGAAAATTCACATTGACTGGGCAGGTAAACAAGGGCACATATTTGATTTCAGGTCTTAGAGTTGAGAATGTAAAATTCTAAGATAGAAGATATTACTCTGGTGAACAAAACAATGAAAAATTAAAAACGGAGCCGGAAAACTTGACATTTCGGGCCTAAACCCTTCATCAGATTTTTGTGATGAAGGGTCTAGGCCCAAAACGTCAAGTTTTCCTGCTCCTATGATGCTGCTTGACCTGCTGTGTTCATCCAGCCCCATGCTTGTTATCTCTTAAAAACGGAGCATTGTGTTTTAAAATTTCAATCATTGAGAGATGCCAGGATGTTTCTTAAGCAAATCACTGAGATGAGTTCTCAAGTGCAGGAGTGTTTATAATTTTTCTTTTCGATTAAGAAGGTCAAAATTACCCTTTACCTCAGGAAGCTAAAAAGATCAGAAGAGTAGTTAAAAAAACCTTAGCAGTAAAGACTCTCATTGAGGGGGTCGATATGGGGCTGAACTTTATGGTTTTTTTCTCGCTAAGTGCCAGCTTTTATGGACGGTTTCTCTCCATGAGACTAGTGGGATCTTACCAAGCTCACCTCATTAACTACCTGCACTGTCCCATGGTGCCCCTCTCACCCCTTTCTAGCCCCAGCTTTTTTTGTCTTGAGTCATTCACAGGATGAAGGCATCATTGGCTAAGCAGCATTTATTGCCCATCCCTAATTGCCTAGAAGGCAGTTAAGAGTCAACCACATTGCTGTGGGACTGGAGTCACATGTAGGCCAGACCAGGTAAGGATGGCAGTTTCCTTCCCTAAAGGATATTAGTGAACCAGATGGGTTTTTCCTGACAATCAGCAATGGATCACAGTCATCATTAGATTCTTAATTCCAGATATTCATTGAATTCAAATTCTACCATCTTACCATGCACCGTTCCCAGAGGATCACACCATCTGCCAAAAAAACAGCATCCCCAAGTGGCAAAGCCATTTTTAAAAGGCCACCGTGCACCCAGACAAATATTGGCATTGTGAAGCTGCCCTGCTTGATGACAGGCATGCAGCCAGGAAATGGCAGGACTAGGGTAAGTGGCCTTTCTTCAAAGGGTTCTCCAACAAGGAACTAGAGGGTGGTCTGGAAGAGTAGCAAAGGATGCCACACCACCAGATGGTGAAGTCACCATCAGAGTCCATACAATCGGCCAGCTGTGCCAATACCTTATCCATTGTGCCAGGGTAAACATCACACTCTCTGCTATTATTCCCAACTCCCACCAAGACCAATACTCTGCTACTCCCTCTACTGTCTTCAAGATCTTTCCTCATTTTCTCTCCTCCCCACCCTCCTCACCTAACCTTCCAAACCACAAACCCTATATGCCCTCTGTGCTTACTCATCTGGGGCACCTCATCACTCTTCCCCTATATGGACGAGCGCTGACAACAATACCACCCATTTTCATCTGACTCAATCCCTTGTCTCCTCTCACTTCAGGAGAAAATAGCCTACAGTAGGACAGAAATGGCTCAGACAGATGGATGAATACCTGACATTAATCTCCTTACCCCCTAATGGGAGGGAATTTTGTCCCTCGTAGGGGATGAGTAGGACTTCTCCTGTGGGGATGCAGAGACATCCTGTTCCCTGCCAAAGGAGTAAATGCCACTCTTCATTCCACAGCAACTCTATCATCGATCCCTTGTTTCTTACAGGTACCCGGCAAGATCCCCAAGACCTTGGTGGAGAAAAGCCAGCTTTTCCAGAAGCCCTCCTCCTTCATGTTTGAGGACAAGAAACCTGAGGCTTCAGAGGAAGAATGGACACAGCAGCCTCCTCCGCTCCACACTGGCTCAAATACTGAAAACACGGGTCTTCCGAGATGAGGGGTCACAAGCTGGTGAGCACCCCACTGGTACGGCTCCACAACTGGCCAAGGAAGAAATGCCCCAGACCTCAGGCATTCTGAGGTCTTTCAGAGACCAGGAACCTGCTCAGGCCTAGGCAGGAGAGGTCCCTGTGGCATTGTCCACATGTACAGGGAGGAACAGGAGTAACAGACAACTCTGGAAGACACAATGGTCTTCATTGCCCACAAGCTACAGCAGTGCAGCAACTCCTGTCACTGTCTAGTTGCCTCCATGAACAGAATGGCGACTGACATGGAGTGCCAGGCCCAGCCCCCCTCAGATGTGCACTCCATCGCCCTGGTCATTTTTCCTCAGGTCTGAAGGTCCGGCAACAGAGGGACTTGCACTCCAGGCGCCCCTTCCTCATGAGGAGATAGGGCAGTGCCACCTACAGGAGGAACCTCATACAGGCCACTCAGAAGTGTCACCTCAGGAGCCTGCAGAGGTGGCCTGGCCCTCCACCTCAACACTGACTGCCCTCCTCCAATCGCTGGAAGTTCAATCCGAAGTGAATCCACATATCCTCAGCATATCTGGGCCGTGCAGCTGGGGTCACCCAGCAAACTCTTCAAGGCAAACAGGCTCCACTCCAGTCCAGATGTGGAACCTGGGATGACACTGAGGTGCTGTGGGAGGGCATGAATGAAAATAATGTTTTGAGGGCACTTTGGTGGCGTTGGTAATAGCTCATGGAGAAAGTTTATTGGTTTTGCACTATACCTGTTTGTTTCAGCCTCTGTCTAGCCTCAAATGTAACTGAGCAAGCTTAATGCCTAACGTCAGGTCCATGCAGGATATCCAGTGCGTCAAAGTCAATGTTGTAGCATGTGGAAGCAAGAAGAATGAGGTATATATAGGGCAATAGATTCTGCTGTCACCATTGTCCCACATGGTCAAACATCTCCATTCTTTCCCTGGCTTCTGTGTCAGTGCTGGTGAGAATGGAGCGATCAGCGATGTGTGGGGCAGGGAGACGTGCAGTGCAAAGTCAGCCAATGCATTGGAATGGCCAGAGATTTGGGACCCCACTGTTCTGAACATGGATCTATGTAATGTTGTTGTCCTCTGAAGGGCCTGTCATCGGTGGGTCTTGCAGCATCTTCCTTCACAGCAGGGTGTGGTTGCAGCCATTTCCTTCCCTTTGTTTTATTCATTAATAGGATGTAGGCATTGCTGGTTGGGCCCATTTACTGCCCATCACTAATTGCTGGATAACAAGGCGTGGGGCTGGATGAACACAGCAGGCCAAGCAGCATCATAGGAGCAGGAAAACTTGACGTTTCGGGCCTAGACCCTTCATCGA
>JAHRHZ010000273.1:7689506-7704504 GCA_024137785.1 Ginglymostoma cirratum | reverse complement strand
TCACTAATTGCTGGAGAGCAGTTAAGAGTCAACCACATAGCAGTGGGTCTGCAGTCCCATAAGGACCATACTAGGTAAGGATAGACCATGAGATATAAGAGCAGAATTAGACTATTCATTCATGTTGGCAGATTTTCTTCCCTAAAGGACATTAGTGAACCAGATGGGTTTTTCCGACAATCAGCAACAGGTTCATGGTTATCATTCGACTCTTAATTCCAGAATTTTATTGAATTCAATTTTCACTATTTGCCGTGGTGGGATTTGAACCTGGATGCCAGGAACATTCCTTGGGTCTCTGGATTAACAGGCTAGCGATAATATCACCAGCCATAGCCTTCCCATTGTGCACTTTTGATTTCCAGCTCAATGGAAGTCATACTCAGCTTCAAATAATCTGTTCAGCATTTTACCCAAATGCCTCACTCTAAACACCTCATTCTAATATGTACTTTATTTTCTATCTTCTCCCTTCCCCAGGAGCACTGCTTTACATATTCATCATCAGTCAATACTTACAGCTGAGTTGCCCCAAACTGAAGCTAAAGGAAATCTCTTTTTCTAACTTCTGGGTGCTTCCACCCAGCTTAAATCTCCAGAGGATATTAACTGAAACCATGCGTCACAGTTGCTTGCCTTGCTCAGTCATAAACTGTCCGAAAGAAAACAAAAACCCAATTGTCCTGAAGGTGACATCTCTATTGAACTGTTTTAAAAGAAATTGTTATAGCGACAGAAATACTTACTAGTTAATCACTAAATGCTTTGGATGTACAGAAAAACCTAAATGTAACTAATTCAAAAACCTAAACTTAAAAATAAATTATAGTAAAAGATATATAAATCACACAAACAACATCACTTTAAGAAAGACCATCAAATAAAAAAGTAGCATTGTGCACTTTGGTATAATTGAGATTCATTAATGCTTATTAAGGTAAGTGAACAAAGGATATAAATAATTCCACGAATTGAGATTAAGTTACTGCCTCCACCTTAAACTTATTGATTGATGGTGCAGCCCTCCAAGTCAGGAATAACGTACAAAGTACGAGAAGCTAGAATAAATTCCATGTTGGTACAAAAGAAAAGGGAAAAAGCAAAATATTTATAAAGAAATTTTAAACTGACCCAGTTTCCGGGCATTAAAATCAAATTCAAATCTGCATTCTTCACCAAACAAAAATGAAACTCTTCAATTTCTGACCCTGAATTTTTGTTACTATGGTATCTTAAGCAGTACAATAGCATTTCTCCTTTATAGTTCTCCTAAATGTTTCATGTCACTCTTTTCTATTTCTAAAATGAAATAGAATTATACAACATGGAATAATCAGTGTATCCTGCTGAATACAATGTGATCCAAGGTGATCATGATCATGCTGTGTTCAGCACAAGACTTCAGCTTTTGTTGAGCTGAGAATAGTTATAGTGATACAGGCAAACAAATCAGCTTAATGTACCTCAATTCATTACAGGATTTTGGCTTTCCAAAATTAACAGCACGCATTTACTGCACAATCATTAGAAATGCAAAGCATTCAGCCATTATTTATGTATGTATCCTATATTTTCTACTAAATTGCAATGCTGTATTTCCCCATTCCACTTTCAGCAGGAGACTATCACAACCAACGGGGTAGTAGGTGTCCTAAAATGTCTTAATTCAGAAACTGAAAGAGTGTTAACTGAGTCTGATTAGCTCCATTTATCTCTAATTAATTACCTTTACCTAATTAGACACCCTGTTTCCAGTAGACATGGAGTCAAGTAGACTAGATTATTAGTGTACTCATTGTGCCTTTACAAAATCCTGAAATTAATGAAACGTGCAAAAGAATCTGCAGTTTTAATTGCACAGGTGTTGCCTTATGGCAAAGCTTTATCATCTGATTGCACCAAGGGATTATTAGTGGCTTTTTATATAGAGTATGAGCCTATGAAATGTACCTCAGCAACAGCTCATTAGTTTAGGGTTGTTACTGTGTTATTTATTGCATTCGGCCCTCGCCATTATCGAGATTGATTCATTGACCTGTATATTCCTCTGTTCTCCTTGTAGAGCAAAACACCTTTGAATGTTATTTTGAATTCACAAAAGAAATAAATGTTCCTGTCCACAGATGACCAAATCTCATGTTGCTATAAATGATGCAAAGTCGTGTTTGGCTAATTTAGTTGTCAGGGCTGATTAAATAATTAAAGTCCAAAGTACAAACAAGAGCCTACAGAACTCGTAGACATTTTTTAAAAGTCAGTATATTGCAACCTTTTTAACGATGCACTCTATATCCGACATATGTAGTACATGTATATTACATCTATATTTGTCTTTTTTTATATATTTTATGATGTGCAAATTATTTGCATCGGTTAATGTCAAGTTGGTTTTTTTATGGAACTAAATATTCAAAGCATGCCATGTCAGTGGCTTGTTGACCATGCATGAGCACATAAAGGTCCAACAGCCTGTGGGCCCTACTAAGAACATTGGAATAGGAATAGGTCCTTCGTCTTCCAAACCTGTTCTAACATTCATTTGGGTCATGGATGATTTGTACCTCAAGTCCATTTACCAATCTTTGCTCACTTTTCCTTGACACATTGCAAAACAAATTGTTTTAGTTGCCATCTTGGTAGATCCAATTAACCCAGTATCCATAGACCATTTGCGGGTAGATGAAGGTTACCAGCTTTTGCGAGGAGTAAAGGTCCATATGGCTTACAATGTTACAGGAACAACCACTAGCAAGTCTTAAATAGGAGATGTTCTTGCCTGAGCAAGGTGTAGTTTATTACACGATAGCAAATATGTACAAGTTAGATTAGTTAGTCAGACATTTGTCGCAGTTTCACAATCACCAGTACTATTTGCAAGAATACGAATTCAAGTAGAAAACATATGTTGTCTTAATGGATTCCACTCCACACTCAAGCTCATGTTTGAAATAGAACAGTCACATGATCACCCTTCCTTAATGTTCTGGTTGAGAAATCAGTCGGGGTTTCTCTACTGCTGCCTATCATAAATTTACCCTCACCAGTCAGTATATGTGTAGAGATTTATACAGTTGCATGCTTCATGAGATTGGTCTTATTGACTACCTCGTAAATAGGGCTCGAGTCATTTGTTCACAGTGCAAACATGATGCTGAAATAAGGCTCATCAAAAGCATCCTGCATGACAATGGCCACTCTATTAAATCATTTCTTGCGGTATATCATGAAAACCCAGGGAAGGTGTTCACACTTGGTCCTGAAAATTGATCAGTTTACCCTGGAAGGGTATGGCTTCTAAGAGTTTGAGCAATAGGTTTCACCTTATTATTAAACATGAGTGCTGTTTGCCACTCTTGGAATGTTATCACCAAGCATGACGATATTTTGCCTATCACACAAATGAGTAATGTGGCATGTGAATTTAAGTGCCAGTGTGATGCCAGGAGTGCCAGGCCATTCATCCCGAAGAATTAAAAACCATATCAAACAGTATATTCCTTCAGCTGTTCATAACAACCAAGGTCAGAAGTCACACAACACCAGGCTATAGTCTAACAGGTTTATTTGAAATCACAAGCTTCCTGAGCGCTGCTCCTTCAGCAAGTGAAGTCGCTGTTGGACTATAGCCTGGTGTCATGTGACTTCTGATCTTGTCCACCCCAGTCCAACACTGGCACCTACACATCATAACGTACAAAAGTGAAGACCATACCTAAACAACCTGATTTACAAATTTCACAACAGTGTCCAATATTAGATTGATGCAGCAATTGAACAACATATGCTGAATAATCCTGAGTGTAAATATTACACAGGCAACCAATTTTGGATTATCAAATGGATCTACAGTGTGGTGCATTTGTGTGAACTGGAAGGCACACATTTTAACACACAGGGCCTTGTTCTTTACAGACGGGAAAACATGTTTACACACTGTGCCTGTTTCAACACAACAAAACATGTGATACCCATTCACTAAGTTTATTTCTGGTCAGCAGAGTCAATCTGTGTGCTTTAAAATTTAAACAAAGCCTCACTGCTAACTGGCAATCAATATAAATTAGCGAATTCTCCATGCCAACACCAGTACCAGTCAGGGTCCATTTGCCAACCAATCATCATTCTTCTCTCATGCAGTAGCAATGTTGGTTTTCCCTTTGAATTGTTATTCTTGTGATTGTTCTGATCTGTTCAAGTGAAAGGCTTCAAAAAAATGTCTTATCAGCACCACAGGCAATTCTGGGTTTACGAATGGGTTCCACCTGGAGTCCACTTGCAAGTTGATTTGTATGTGGGTCACAATATATTGCATGACAATTGAAAGTGCTGTTCCTAACTACAGGAAATGTTTATTTGTTGAGTCTTTAAAATTACAACCATGTATGGGATCACAAACATAAGTACAAGCATTTGTAAGTCGGATGTTGATAAATCAGGGAACCCCTGTACTGTACTAGAAAGTTAAACTAAGCTACTGGGTAACACAGAACGCAATCTGTCCCTTTCAAGATCCAGAGCTATTCTCCCAACTTTGCCACCCAAGACTATATAAAAATCACTAATTTGGGTGGAGGTCAATACAGTCTCTAGTATTAATCCTTTCAGAACCATTACCTTATACAAAGGCTGTGACCTTTTAGAGGAAGGAATTCTTGATGCTTACTATCCTTGGTATGAAAAATTGCTCTTCACTTCGGTACCTACAACTACCTGAGATCCCCAGAATAGCAGTTTGGTTCATAATGTTTTAACAACGCATGCAGTTTGTTTTCTGAATTTCAGTTTTATCTCAAGGGGATTATTTAATGGTAAAGCCACAGATCAAATCAGAAATTGCACAGTGCCATCTCTGCCACTGACAAAAATCTACTCATGAAAAGAACATTTTCTTTGTCCTCTCATATGCTCATCATTAGCAGGAAAAAAGTTTGCTCCTTCTTACCATAATACTTGACCTATTCCTTATTTCAACAGTCTGTTATACACGTAATAATGAGCTCTTGAAATGAGCAACTTGGAATTGTACTTTGGCAAAGAAAACAGAGGAGGGACAAGGAAATAATTTCACTGAGGTTTTCTAGAACTGGAAGAAACTAAGAAATGTAATGAATATGATCTGAACTCAGAGACAAACTGACTGATAAAAGCTCATTCAGTGTATAATGCATGGATTACTTAATCTTTTAACGAAGCTCCTTTGCTTTCTAGAGAGTGTCGCTACTCTTGGTGTCTGTGAGGGAAATTAGCACATTGGTGACTGCATGTTCACATTGTTGGGAGATGGATATTTATTTTGGAAGTCAAGACACGGCGAACCCTCAGTTGTTAGGGTAATTGTGCCCTCACCTACATCTTTATGTATAAAGAATTCACAGGCATGCTGTCACCATTTTTCAATATCTACTTGTGATAGACAAGCAGGAAGGCATCTAAACAAAAAGCTGATAAAGTGAGATGAAGCAGGTAGATGTAGAACATCAACACCAGCACAGGCATGTCGGGCAGATTGGTCAGTTTCTATGCTGTAATTTCCATGCAATGTAGCACTGTGTAAAAACAAAATGCTGAAGATGCTAGGAATCTGAATTAAAAATAAGAGAGAATACAAAGCAATTTGCATCTGTGAAGAGAGAAAAAGAGTAAACATTTCAAATTGATGTGCTTTTATCAGAACTGAATGATGTTTGTGATGAACAGTTTTTTAAGCAAATGCAAAGCCAGGGCAAAGCAAGAGAAGAAAGGCACAAAATTCACAAATCAAGAGGAGACCAGCAGTGATTAAAAGACAAAAGGGATGATGGTACAAGGCTAAATGAGGTAACAATGGGACAAGAAGAGAAACTAAAGAAGTGCCCATCAGAAGCTTGAATAGTCACGGAATATCTGAGAAAATGAAAATGGTGATTAAGATGTAAGATTGTTGAGCTCTTTGTTCAGGCTGGATGGCTATAAATTGCAAAGAAAACCTAAATCACTTTGTCTAACTTTCAAAATTGGCAGTTTGTCTACAAGTCAGAGTTTCATCTTTACCTTGTAGTCAAAATGCCAACACTGCATTATGTTTGTGGGCTTTTTAGCATCACACTGACACACAACTTTAGAAAGTGCGCAGCATTTGACATTGGACACATTTCGAGTGATACACAACTCAGGAGCCAATCATGTTGCATTATTAATTATTCATGAATGCTACAAATGGGCAAGTAACTGATATGAAAGATTCAATCCAGCTGGAGAGTGCAGATAGCTTAAGCGTTAATGGAGCCAACAGGGAAACTGCTCTCAAGTGGGGGATCAGCAAAATGCTCTCTTAGCAGCTGAAAAGCAAGACACAAATAAACATTCCATCCAGTAACAGTGGGAAGCCATCAGATGGAGGGCGAATGGAATGTCATCCATCCATACATGGAGGAACGTGTGCAACAAGATGTCCCACTGTTAGACAGGTCTCAGGATAGGCAAATGAGGATGTTCCCTTATCTTACATTGTTTTGGAGGAGGGTAAACATGACAGGGAAATACACAGTAAGCAGTAGGACACTGAGAAGAATAGAGGAACAGAAGTACACAGGTCCACAGGCCCTAAAATGCGGCAAGACATGTAAATAAAATGGTTTAGGAGGCATATGGGGTACATTCCTTTGTTAGCTGAGGTGTAGAGAAGGGGTTCATGAAGATTGTGCTAGAACTGTTTGAAACAGTAAAACACATAAGAATGCTGAACACTGTGTGCCACATGCAAGAAAATACAACAGCCACTAGGGAGGGTATTTACAAGTATATTACCAGTAACTAAACATTTCAGTTTTAAGGAAAAATTGAATAGGTCAGGGTTGTTTCCATAGAATAGAGGAGACCATGGGGAGATTTAATCGAGGTATATAAAATTATGAGAACCATGCATAGGAAAAACCTATTTCTCCTAGAGGAAGGTCTTGGATGTAAAGTAATTGACTGATGGATAATAGAAGAATTGAGAAGAAATCCTTTCACACAGAGGATGGGGTGCTCTAGAATTCACTGTTTGGAAAGGTGGCAGAGATAGAAACCCCATCATATTTAAACAGTGTTGGGATATGCAACTGTAGTATTATAATTGACAAAGCAAGGGGCCAAGAACTATAAGAGATAAAAGGTACTGCAGATGCTGGAGAATCCGAGATAACAAGCATGGGGCTGGATGAACACAGCAGGTCAAGCAGCATCATAGGAGCAGGAAAACTTGACGTTTTGGGCCTAAACCCTTCATCAGAAAATTTTCTGATGAAGGATTTAGGCCCGAAATGTCAAGTTTTCCTGCTCCTATGATGCTGCTTGACCTGCTGTGCTCATCCAGCCCCATGCTTGTTAGCCAAGAACTATAAAGTGAGATTGGGCTGCTTCACCTCGACACAAGATGGGCCAAAGGGCCTCCATCTGGGCCAGAAGCTTTCTATACTTCCACATGGTGGATGTCAGAGGCGATAAGTACTGTCAGGCATATTTAGTCTAATACATTCATAGAATGTATGCCTGGAAGTACAGTACTGAGGGTACTTGAGAAGAATTAGAATAGTTTAGAAATATTATGCATAGTTGCAAGTTGATAACTAGAAATGGCAGGAAGGATGGCTAACAGACAAGTCTTCACAGCAATCCTCAAAGTTTAGCTAAGTCTTGTTCCATTAAATCGAACAAATTACTGGACTTCAGCCTCGACTTCACTCTGTAAAAATTCCATACAAGGAATACAGAAAATGACAGGTTTGGCAGCATGCAGAGACTGGTGATGAGACTGTACAAATAAACTCCTAATCCACTACAAGGAGGCCATCATGGCTATTGAACGTTTGTGAAGACAACATGCTTCTTGTTTGCACAATGGTTTTGACATTCGTCAGGATATCAACCATTAAGTATAGCATATACTGTCAACAATAATTGTACATGAGCTGAGTTACTTCATTACTTGAGCCTCACTAGATCAATTTTATTTTGCAGCATGCAATGTATTATAATTATTCCGCCTCTTTCTTCTGAACTAAATTGTGAGGCACCCCCGTGTAGTCCAAGGATTGGAATCATTGTTTAATGAACCCATAAGTTCCTTTTGTATTTCTGCCTCATATATCTGCATCGATGGGGGCTTTATCTTGAGGAATATGGGTGTTCTACAGGGGTGTCACCCGCCATGCTCAGAGCAAGTAACCATTGTCTCCCAGGAACTGATTTTACATTCAATGTTCACTCTTCACCATTTGGTAAATATTTCATTGCATCAAGGTGGTTTTATCAGGAATGGTTTCTGGGAAACAAGTAGTGCTTCAAATTTTTTATTTTGTTATTGGTCTGCATCTGAAGATTAACAGAACAGCAAAAATCTCTTTCAACAGAAAAGACAGTGTGTGCATTAAGGGCAATATGAGTGTTAAGAACATGCTTCTGTGCTGGTTAAACTATCTATCTGAAAAAATAGGCCTGCTTCTTTCAGTTATTATGTCGACTCCTTGGACATAAAAAATACTACCATTAGTATTTTTTTCTTTGCCAATGCAAAATACTTTTAAATATCTAAATATACTCGAAGGACGCTGAAAAATGTATGCTGTAGATGTTAATCTAACACAAGTTAAGTTTGAACACCTAATTGAAAAGGCTGTGGCATTCAAAACATTTGATGCTATGGGGCTTGTGCTGGAAAGTAGCATTAGTGTAGATTGAGTGTAGTTTTGGCAGTACAGATTCAATGGGCCAAACAGCCTCTTCTGTACTGTATGATCACCCAAGTAGGTTCAGTGAGGTATCTGATCAGTTAGCTGGTGTGATACAGGCACTGATGAAATTAGTACTGTACTAACTTGGAGCCTTGTCTCTATTGGTCACACACTCACCCCTGAGCAACAAGGTTCTAGGTTCAAGTCCAAATCCAGGGCTTTAGTACAAAGATCAAGGGTGATATTCCAGTGCAATACTAAAGGAATGCTTCATTCTGGAAAGAGTTATATCAGACTCAAAATATTAACTCTGTTTCTCTCTTCACAGATGTTGCCAGACATGCTGAGTTTCTCTTGCACTTTCTGATTTAATATCAGATTTCCAGCATTTGCAATATTTGGCTTTTATTTGAGTGCTTTGAGATGTCTGGTTGTTCTGAAAATTATTTAAATAAATGCAAATCTGTCTTTCGTTCACTTTTTATATTTTACCTGCGTTTTAGAAGCTGTTTTGGAAGAAACTTTGTTGCTATCCCTTTAAATTCCATGAAAATGTTCTGTTGAATCCTGTTCTGCTGGCTTCCATCATTGGTCTGTACTCCCATAGATTACACCCCAGCCGCCAGTGGTAAGTGTCAGGTTTATCACCAAAGAGCTGCGTTCAATGAATGCAGCAATAACACCATCTACCAACCAGAAACAAGTGGCCATTTCTTGGAGGCCCAATAGATCAATTGCCTCTTTTTATTCATTCATTCAAGGCATGAAGGCATCTATGACAATGCCAACATTTATTGCCCATCCCTAATTGCCCAGAGGGTAGTTAAGGGTCATAGAATCCCTACAGAATGGAAAGATTCTGCATTGACCCTTCAAAGAGCATCCCACCCACACCCAGCTCCCCCACCCTTACCCATAGCCCTACATTTATCTAGCCTACACATCCGTGGACACTACAGACAATTAGGCACGATCAATCCACCTAACCTGCCCATCTGTTGACTGTGGGAGTAAACCAGAGCACCCAGAGGAAACCCACACAGACACAGGAGAATGTGCAAACTCCACACAGAAAATTACCCAACCCTGGAATTGAACCTAGGTCTCTGGCGCTGTGAATCAGCATTGCTAACCACTGAGCCACTGTGCTGCCCATATTGCTGTGGATCTGGGCCAGACAATACAAGGTGGCAAACTTCCTCCCTTAAAGGACTTTAGCAAAGCAGATAGGTTTTTAGGATAATCTACAGTGGTTAAATGATTACCATTAGATTTTTATTGAATTCATATTTCACTATCTGACCTGGTGGGATTTGAACCCTTGGCTATCACACATCAAGCTAGGCCTCTGGAGTACTAATCTAGTGACATTACCACTATGCCACTGCCTCTCCTTTCAGATGCTCCTCGGCCTTTGGGGATAAAGATCCCAACTCCAAGAGCAGCCAGCAAATAATTTTTCAGTCCCAGCATTGTGAACAGGATCGGTGGTCACTCTTGAGACTGCAGCACACATTGCAATGGAAGTACGACAGGAAGCCCAGACAGGAGGCAAATGCAGCAGGCTCACCCAGGTCATTCAAGTTGATGAAAAGGGAAAAGCTGATTCACTATGGAGGGCAGGAAGTGGGCTTTCAATAGTGGCAGTTCGTGCTAGTGGCCAAGAGCAAGGTAGAGTACATGATGAACAATCAGAAGAGTCCCCAGGCCCCAGGCAGAGCTTACCCTCATTAACCACTTAAAGGCCTCAATTGCCCTCGGGCAGGAAAGCCCACTCCTGACTTCATCATGTCGAGTCAAGAAGGAGGCAAGTTCTCCAATTCAATCAATTATATCCTCCCCTCACATCCTATGCCTTCCAGGGAGTGCTATTTTCACCTAACGTATTTGTTCAGTCAACCTATTAGCATTGCTCTAATTGTTGCTTTGAATGGCTGCAGGGATCACACTGGTGGTAGAAAGAGAAAACTGTGTAGAAGCAAAACTTGAACAGATTAGGACAGGCAAAGGGGGATGTCACTAAGAGAATTTCAAACCTCCAGAAACACTTAAAAAATAACTCAGGAAAACTTAGAGTCATCAACCTGACCCACCTGGTGTCCTTCCATTGTCTGCCTCCTCTTCCAAATGTCCCACTGGTGCTGAGGGAAAAAAACCCCACAAATTCCAGAAATGTGCAAAAAAGCTCAGTAAAACATACAGATGAATAACGGAAAATAACAATGTGTGGAAAATCTTTGGATAGCCATTTGCAACCATTATGGTTAATGTGTTATTTCCATTGCCTACAAGACCCTTGCCCTTTCCTTCGAACAGCTAAAGTATCTTTGGGAAATTTACAAAAGGGTTCGATCCCTGATTGCAGTTTTAATTGCAGCATCCAGCAATTTGAGGCCAATGATGCCACCATTGCTGAACATTAGCAGAACAATTGGAAACATAAAGTGGATAGTTGCCAACAGGATAGGCCTTCTTCCCCATTATTAGCCTCCAGATCACTGATTATTATCCAAACATTAGAGGCCTAGTTGTCAAATGTTCAGGAGACCTGAAAGTTTGCTTTGGGGATTCAGTATTGGATGAAAAATATGAGGTATTTGGGGGGTGGGGATATTACACTGAGTCTCCACATCATTTGCTTTAATGCTGTTCGATGTCACAGAGTTATAAAGTCATACTGTACGGAAACAGACACTTCATGCCAACCATAATCCCAAACTAAACTGCCTGTGCACAGCTAATATCCTTCTAAACATTGATAACAAGGTGTAGAGCTGGATGAACACGCAGGCCAAGCAGCATCAGAGGAGCAGGAAAGCTGATGGTTCAGGCCTAGACCCTTCTTCTTCATTTCTGAAGAAGGGTCTAGGCCCAAAATGTCAGCTTTCCTGCTCCCCTGATGCTGCTTGGCCTGCTGTGTTCATTCAGCTCTACACCTTGTTATCTCAGATTCTCCAGCATCTGCAGTTCCTACTAATCCTTCCAAACATTTCTTATTCATGAACTTATCCAAATGTCTTTTAAATGTTGTAACTGTATCTGCATCCACCACTTCCTCTGGAAGTTCATGCCACACACAAACTACTCTCTGTGTAAAGAAAATCACCCCTCATGTCTTTTTAAAGTCTTTCTCCTCACTCCTTAAAAATATGTTCCCTAGTCTTGAAATCCCCCCATTCTAGAGAAAAGCCACCTGCCATTCACCTTATCTATACCCCTCATGATTTCATACACCTCTACAAGGTCACCCCTCAACCTCCTCTGCTCTAATGAAGAAGTCCCAGCCTACCCAGCCTCTCCTTATAACTTAAACCTGCCAATTCCAGCAACAAACTGGTAAATCACTTCTGACCACTCTCCATCTTAATAATATCCTTCCTATAACAGGATGACTAAAACTGGATACAGTACTTCAGAAGAGGCCTCATCAAAGTCCTATACAACCTAAATATGACATCCCAACACCTGTGTTCAAAGATCTGAGCAATGAAGGCAAGCGTGCTAAATGCCTTCGTAACCAGCTTGTCCATATGTGACTCAAACTTCAAAGAATTATGTACCTGAACCCTTAGGTCTCTACAACATTATTTAAGGAGCTACCTGATCTCCTTGGCAAAGCAGCAACAAGTCCCCATTGTGGTTGCTGTCTGAAGAGAGAAGTGAGAATACTTTATAGAAATTTGAGCATTTTGCATTATTGCATTATTGCCAACTCTTATCAAATGCAAAGATTTTGCCAGTTCCACTAAATACATAACAAGGAAAATATAGTTGAGGTTGGTTGGCTCGCCGAGCTGGTTTCTTGTTTTGCAGATGTTTCGTTACCATGCTGGGTAACATCCTCAGTGCAGCCTCTGATGAAGCGTCAGTGTGTTTTCCCGCCTGGTTTTTAAACTCTGGGCTACACAACCCGAGCTACAAAACCTTAAAGGAAAATATAGCTTCAATACATGAACAAAATACCACAAACTCAATAGGATTTTCATCAAAAGATAATGGACTCAAATGAATGGAAAGAAGAAAGTAACAATTCTTTTAAAGAAAAGCCTGCAGCCACAGCAAAAAGATAACGAACTGCTAGAAACTAATATCTCTTGGTTTATTCTCAAGATCATCAAAAAGAGCATATGCTTTGCAAAGGAAACAAGATAGCTGCCGAGTGAAATACCTGTGCCTTTTTTAAACATTCTCCACGTACAGTGGAACTACAGTAATTTGAAAACACTGCTCCTGACATCTACCTTAATTAGTTTGCTATCAGTTTGTAAAGTCATTAATTCTTACAAAGAAAATTCTGTCTATGTTGTTCAACAGCACCTGAACTGAATAAATTATCCTGCCTCCCTCTTACAACTTCACCATCCCTTTACATTTCCAGTGTACATTTAGTTCAAAGTCATTAATTGAGCATTGTACTTTTGAATCTAGCTGTGCATCAACTTCACCCAGTCCCTTCAGTGAATCTAGCTTTGGGATCAACTTTTGTAGAGTACTTTGGTCCAGTGCCAAAGACTTTCGCACAGAGGACTAAACAACAATGTAAACTGATTCTGGCAGTCTGAGCTTCCCATCAACATCATTCCAATGGTAGACTCCACTGGATAAATATATATACACAACTTATTGGTGTCCATGCTGGTATATTTTGGTAACACTCATATGGCTACCTTTTTTTGTAAACTTATATTGTGCACTACCCCACTGACCATTGAAAGTAAAGCAGATTGGCTCATCAACCTCATTACTGCCATAAAACCTAAGATTTCCTTCCAGTGTCCCTGGCTGTAGCTATTAGGAGATTTTTTTGAGTTTCCTCAAGATCTTTCTAATAAGAGTGAATGAGCAACGAGTAACACTGGGATTGAGATAATTGCAATCTAGTGAGGACCATCTCAGCTCTCTTATGTCCAAAGCTCAGCACACTGTAAGAGTGAATCGAATAATGTGAGATACCTTCAGTATATCATCAAGATTGAGAACATTCATTGAGAAACCTGTGTCTTTTATCATTCACTCAATCTAATAGAAAAACAGAATAATGGTGGTATTGCACATAAATTCATAAGTTTTCTTAATCTTCTATTGATTTAGTCAATACTTCTAACTGTATCAAAGATGATTAAATTGATTTGTTTATCATTTTTTTGCAACACAGCAGAATATTAAATTTGTCTTCAACATTTTGCTCATCCTGGGAGATGTTTCTCAGACTTCTGTATCCTGCATTTGCCCTACTGAATGTCAGTTGTTCAATCCCATTTCATATATCGAGTAAAAGGCTACAGCAGGTTGCCAATTCACCCTCCTGGGTGTAATTGCTACAGTTTCTAGAATGTTCAATCACTAGGTTTACTTTTTGTCCCATGGGTCCTGTTTTTAATAATATATTTGTGCATATACATACCAGGCTGTTGTAATACTGATGTGTTACGTTGACATAAGCAGTGATAATATTGCAAAAAACTCTGAATTATTTATTAATTAGTTTCCTTGCCCATGGATTGAGCTGTCATGGGTTCAAATCTCACTTACTCCAGAGGTGTGTAGTAATATCTTAGTTAACTCAGCCACATTAGGAGCATTTAAACAGTCCTTGGATAAGCATATGGATGATGATGGGATAGTGTAGGGGGATGGGCTTAGATTAGTTCACAGGTCGGCGCAACATCAAGGGCCGAAGGGCCTGTTCTGCGCTGTATTGTTCTATGTTCTATGTTCTATGTTCATGGGATAAGGTGCCTTAGATGCAAGAGCAATGTCTAGACAAAACTATTTTCTCCACATATATGTGACACTTGCGTCTATTCTTACCTGTTTATTCAGAATACAGCAATGCAATAATACCAGGCAGGTTCATTGCAAATATTGCAGTCATCAATTGCTGCCCCTCTACTCGAGAATGATACCTACTTAGCACTGGGGCTTTTTGGCATGGGTTTTAATGTGACTGAACAGGCTACTCCATGGCATGCTGCTTATTGAGCAGAGAAAGCAAGATGCCAGACACGAATACAAGATTTACTTCTTTTTCTTTCCCAGCTTCTGCTCTGCTTCATCAGGTAGGTGTTTGGACTCAAATAATGATGCAGTTGGATGGACAAGTTGCAAACCTGTTGAACAATTGGTCGTGGGCTCTTCTCAGTCATAAACGTCAACATTGCCATGGGTCAAGAGGTGCTTCAGAGTATTTTTGAAGCACTTTTTTGTCCACCTCTGGAAGATTGCCCAACTGAGAGCTGGGGTAAAAAAGAACCTGGCAGGGAAAATAGTTTTCAGCCATTTGGGCAACATGTCCAGTCCATTGC
>JAHRHZ010000273.1:7669506-7684506 GCA_024137785.1 Ginglymostoma cirratum | reverse complement strand
ATTGGTAGAGGGAGGCAGTGAGGGGTGAATGAAAGGTGACAAGAAACCCCTTCAATTCAAGAACATGGGCCAACAAAACCGCAAATCAAACTAGGTCAGACTGACTCTGCCCGCCTCCTTTATTCTATAGAGGGTAATCCCAAGACCCCACAATACACTGACACTGATGGTAATAATTAAACATTATTGATGGTCTCATTGAACTTGATTGAGAATTTCATTAACTGTTCTCACTTCATAAAAACCTTTCCGCTCCAGCAGATCAAGGAGGGTAAAGGCAGCACAGCCTTTAGCACCTCCTTCTCCTTCTCCTTCTCCCTCTCCATCAGTAATGTTGTCACACTCGGAAAATCACCACCTTGAATTGACAACATATACCATACTCTAAATTACACCAGAACTATATTAGATCAATGGTAATATATAAGGAATGTGTAATGTTAGCTTTAGTGAAAAAAGGAATTTATTAATACGCCTTAGGATCAAAAATTGGGAAATGGTCCAAAGAACCTGTAAGCATAGCAATAAAAGCTGAAACATTACCTTACTGGGAGGCTACATGATGCTTCCATATGCTGAAAGGAATCCTCACTGCACAAGGGAATGATTGAGATTTTAGAGTCAGCAATGTTTGGCATATACAAGGTATTTGTTTCACAACACTTGTCGGTATGGTAGCCAAAGGAAATTTAAACATTTGGGGCTCGTTTCCAAATTAGCTTCCATTTCCTAGCCATCTTAAATTACTATTTCACTTTTTTTTAACAAAGGCATATGATGTGCATGAATGATAAAAATTGTCATCTATGTATTGTACTCAACCACAAACTGCTTTTATAAATGTCTTTTGACATCATTAAAGTTCTCAAGGTGCTTCACAAGAACAGTGCAGAAAATGTGACACCAATTTGACTCCAGTTAGGACTGATAACCAAATGATGTCAAATTAAGAAACATTTGAGAGCAGGAAAGAGAGGTAAACAAGGTCAAGGAGGGAATTCTGAAACTTAGAGTTTCAGCAACTGAAAGCAAAAGTACCAAAGGCGAGACAATTAGAACTGGATGCACAAGAGTCCAGATTTGGACGAGTTCTGAAATCTCAGAGAGAGCTACAGCATTGTCTACTGTCAGTCCTTTGCATGTTCATTGATTTGCTATGGATGAATGTTGTATCATATTCTTGGTAATATTGGTTAATTCAGGAGGAGCTAATTTCGCATCTTCTCCATTAAAGATCCCATTGTCCTCCATCAGGTCTCAACTCCGTGATATGTTTGACACAGTCTGGAGGCTCCTGAATTATTAGTCCCATCTCCATCCTTGGCCCCATCAGCACCCAGCATTTATCAATCCCAGGCATTACCACTTACTATAATTGTAAAAGGAGTTTAGGGCTCTTGTAGTGTCCCTACCTCTTAGCTAGGAGGCATGGATTCAAGTCTCACTTGCTCCAGAGGTCTGTGATAACACCTCTGAACAGGTTGGTTAAAAGAAATCTAACAGCGATTAACCTCTAACCTGTACCTCCCACACACACACACACAGAATTAAAAAAAGTCTACCTGAAAATAAATATGTATAAAGTCTTATTATAGATTGAAATTTAAGTGACACTTTCAATCTCAGCAATTACTTTTTTTTTCTACTAATTCCACCTAACCCACCACTTCTTCCTCAGCCCACTGTACCTCTAATCACATTTGGGCAATCTTCCACTGATAAAGCAAATCCAAACTGAGGTTATTTGGACTCTGGACAGCTGCCACATTGTCAACACAGTTTGTGGCCTAAACCAGACTTTTCTTTATTCCTCCTCAACCAGTTCTTCCTCTCCCTAGCAAACCAGTTCAGACTAGTAAACCTAATCTCCATTCCAAATGTTCATCAAGGCTGAGATTTTGGGTTTGCTAGCCAAGCATTTTAGCATCAAGTATTATGCCTACCATGCTTAAGGGATTTCATAATTGATTTGATGTAATTAAGCCAAACAAATATGTAGTCCCAAATAGTATTCTAATGTTTGGCTGAGAAACATACATTGAAATTGTTTCTACATCATAAAGCCGGCATCATACACAATATAAATGCAACAGCTAAAAACACTGCACGATTTAAAAGCAGCTTAGACAGTAGTGCAAAAGATCAAGAGATACTCCACAAACATTGAATCTACCTGTGTTAAGAAATTCAAACTACCTGTGAAAATGAGAGAATGCTCAGAGTCTCACTTCAAAGATGCTTGCACATATGAGATGAAGGTCCCATACATCAATTATGGCATCTGGGAGGGAAATAGGGATACCTCCTGGGGTCTCATGTGCACCACTCAATGATCTCTAACTGCAACAACTTGGCAACAAATGCCAACATCAAAAACAACTACACATAATTCTTTTCAGTCTTTTGCACAGCCATTTGTGGAAGAACCTGCATCTCTAGTTTCGGTCTCAAGGATGTGACAGATGAAGACGTCCAATCTGAAATAGATTGCTTGTTGTGTATCCATCATTTTTTTATAGGTGGGATGATGCTCTCATGAAATAGTTTAGATCCTTATCCACATAATCACTAAGCTCGCTGAATTCCTTCTTTATCGGGAAAGGTTTCCAGCCAAAACTATGATATAATTTACTTTAGAAAAGAAAACCAAATACAACTTCAAAGAGAAATGGCATACACTTTAAGCATAACCAATCAGTAACAGAACATCAATGTTTTAATTCATTTGTGAGGCTAGCTTGTTGTGTAATTAACTCATTGTGACTACAATAACTTTTACACTCAGTCCAACTCCTTAAATGAAAATTATATGCAGCCTTTTAATACATATTATCTGTACACACAGTTCTGATGAAAGGTTAACAACCCAGAAATATAGGGGTAATTTTTTTAAATCTCAAAATGGGTGAGCTGGTGCCAGGCTAAATGTCATAAAACCTGGTTCCAATCAGACCACTTCAGGTGCACAAAGGACAGGCAGTCAATCAGTTCCCAAGATATGGATTGGTTATGTTAATACTATTAAAAAAACTTGTGGTGTCAGATTTAATGAGTTTGCGGGTATAACTCTAGGTGCTGGGTCTCACTCCTACAGTACTGTGCACAGATCTGATCTCCAAGGTTAAGGAAGGTTATAGTTGACTTGTTGGCAGTACGTTAGGTTCATTAAATTTGTTACTGGACGAGGGACTTGTTCTATGGCAGAATGAAGGCAGAATGAATTGTACCAAAAGTCTCTCCAGTTTAGATAAAGGAGAGATGATCCCACTGAAACATTCAAGATTCAGAAATGGCTTGAGGAGGTCGAGAGGTTATATCTAGAACATGGGACACTATCTTAGAATAAAGGTCTAATCATCTGAGACTGAGGGGATTGAGAAGAGGAGAAATTTCTTCGCACAAAGGTTTGTGAACATTTGGAACTCTCCACTTCAGAAGGTGTGAATGCTGCACCATTCAAGATCTCTAAGGACAGGTGAGGCAGATTTTGGTTTCTCAGGGAAGTGAGGGCTATGGGAAAATAGGGTTGAGATAGAAGATCACACATTGTGGAGCTGGAGGCACACAGCAGGCCAGGCAGCCTTCTGAAGGATCCCGACCCGAAACATTAACTTTCCTGCTCCTCTGATGCTGCCTGGCCTGCTGTATTCCTCCAGCTCCACACTGTGTTATTTCTGACTTCAGCATTGGCAGTGCTTAATATCTCTGAGGTAGGAGATCAGCCATGACAGCACTGAGTGTGCGATATGAGCCATACAGTCTACTCCAGATCCTATTTTGTAATTGTTTGCTGAAAAAGAGAGACAAGCTGTTGAAGCTTTTCACTTTGTACTCATCAGAACAGAATTATAAGAATATCAAATCTCAGAGGGAACAAAAATTCTTACCGCTTGGGAAAAGGGTGCTGAAATAGACTCCACACCATCAGCCCATGCAGAATCAATTGTTGATACCTTCGAAATTTGGTACTCTTGTGATTCTGGCCTGAATTTTGCAAGATGAAAAGCTTAATTGATGCATTGCCTTCCTCAGCAATACTGAAGTTTAGTTTCAGCAAGTTTTAATTCATTCACAGGATATGGCACCTCTGGCCAGAGCAGCATTTATCGTCCATCAGTAATTGCCCTCGATAAAATGGTGGTGAGCTGCCTTTTTGAGCCACTGCAGTCTATTTCTGTAGGTACACTCACAATACTGTTGGGGAGGGATTTCCAGGATTTTGAGTCAGTGGTAGCGAAGGAAAGGTCAGTCATGCTATCCATGTCAGGATAGTGTGTGACTTTGGGAGGGGTCTGGGGCGGATCTTGCAGCTGATGGTTCTTCCATGTATTTGCTGCCCTTGTTCTTCAATTCTCTTTTGCTGAAGATGATGCTGTAGTGGGTGATTTTAACATCCCAACATTGACTGGGACTCCCTTAGTGCCTGGGACATAGATGGGTCAGAATATGGAGAAGCTGGATAAACTAAGACTTTTTTTCCCTGCATAGGAGGTTAAGGGATGACCTTAAAAGTTTATAAAATCATCAGGGGCATAGATAAGGTGAATAGCAGAGGCCTTATTCCCTAGGATAGGGGAATTCAAAACTAGAGGGCATAGGTTTAAGGTGAGAGGGGAAAGATCTAAAAGGCACCTGAGGGGCAACCTTTTCACACAGAGGGTAGCTTGTATACACAATAAACTGTTAAAGGAATTGGTAGATGCAGATACAGTTACAACATTTAAAAGACATTTGGACAGATACAGGGATAGAAAAGGTTTAGAGGGTTATGGGCCAAATGCAGGCAAATGTGACTAGTTTGGTTTGGGAAACTTGGTCAACATGGATGAGTTGGACTGAAGGGTCTGTACCCATGCTATATCACTCAATGCTCATTGTCTGACACTTGTATGGTGTGAATATTATCAATTATCAGCACAGTATCTGATCTTATGGTTTCTGTGCTATGGAAAACTCAGCATCTCAATGGACATTTTGGCAGAAGGTAAAGTGGCTCCACAATCTTCTTTTTGGCCAGGAGGAGATGTGCCAGCCCCTGCATCCCAAACTTATCCTCTCGGCTTGGCTCAGAACACTTGTCAGAGACTCCTCTATGAGATCTCACAGATCGCACCACACCTTTAGGAACAGACACCTATCCCAGGCAGGATAGAATCCATCCCAGGGTCAGGAATCAGATGCCTCCATCCTATTCCTCCAACACCCTCTAACACATATACGCAGTAGTAACTCCAGGCTCCCTATATGGGCCTGAAGTCTAATAGAGAGTGCTGTCATCCCATTGGATGCCAAAGCTGTCAATCAAGCTGACTTCAGAGCAGGGATCTTTGCAAACAAAATATACACATGCACAGCAACCCAGAATTCCACATTTCCTATGAAGACATTCCCCACCTCCATCAAAATCTGGTACGTTAACTCAGATTCTCTCTCCAGTTATCCTGCATTCATATTTCCAGCAGTTTCTGTTTTCAAAAAAATGCACAAATACTTTGATGAATTTGAAATGCAATGGATTATTTTCATGCAAAAAATGTGTTAGAAAAATTGATTCAAGCATTAAGAGAGTGACACAGTGGTTCGATGGTTAGCACTGGTGCCTCACACCACCAGGGCCTGAGGTTCAATCCCACCCTTGGGCAACTGTCTGTGTGGAGTTTGTACTTTCTCCCTGTGTCTATGTGGGTCCCCTCTGGGTACTCTAGTTTCTTCCCACAGTCCAAAGATATACAGGCTGATTGGATTAGCCATGAAAAGTGCAGAGTATGGTAATAGAGTAGAGGGGGTGAGTCTGATTGACATGCTCATCTGATGATTGGTATGGGCTGAATGGCCTGCTTCCACACAGTAGGGATTCTTTAAATGCTTTGAGTCTGGTGATAGTTCTGCTCCCTGTAGCCTGCTTATTTAGATACACATTTTGCAAGGTCAGTTAAGAATGTTTTTTAACTGCAGGTTTGAAGGGAGGAACCAAGGTAACTTTGAATAAGCACAATGGTGTGATTTGTTTCATTAACTGTATGACAGCCAATGGCAGTTATGAAAAATCCCAGCCAGACAGTGCAATTGATGCAGGAATATTTAAGTGGCAGGATCTGTCACTGAGCTATTGGAATCTTCACAGGAGAAGAGAAGGTGAAGTCAGCAACTCCTGCAGTTAGAAAGGTAACTACTCAAACAGAGGTTTATAAAAGAATAGCTTAGTACTATATGTTGTCTCAATAGCAGCTGCCTGCCATGATAAAGTCACCACAGTCCTGCCAGGCCATACAGGTGCTCTCTCACATGAGAAAGCCAACTGATGGTGATCTAACCTGAGGGTCACCACACTTCATACAAGGGATGAGGCCTTCATAGTAACCTCAGCCAGTGTGGGAATTGAACCCACACAGTTGGCATTACACTACCTTGCAGGCCAGCTGTCCAAACAGCTGAGCTAATCAATCCTTTCCATGACAAGCAGCAATTGAAAATCAAAGGGAAATATCAACAACCCCATTAGCACCCAAGGCCTGGCTGATAGAATTTTCAGGTAGCAATATTTGTAAGTGGCTTAGTTTATGCACATGCTTCGTTTGGATGGAAGGCAATAGAAAAATCAGAATGTCCTACCCAAGTTCTCAGACACCTCCCCTCCACCCCCATTTGCAATTTTCGCTCCAACAAACCTAAAGTAGAAAGGTTACCAATAAATTTAAAGCATAATATTAAAGGTCCATTTAAATTATATTTATTGTATCAAACTTTGGCAATGCAAAGATTTTTCAGCTTTCTGGTTCCCATCAAAGCATTTGTATAGCAACTTTAATACAGAAAAGGATCCTTACATATGTGTAATGGATAAAAACAAAATATCCTGGAAATTTGAAACAAATGCAGAGTGCTGGAGAAACTCAGCAGGTCTGGCAGCATATGAAGGGAGAGAAACAGAGCTAATGTTTCAAGTCCAGTCAGACCCCTCTTCAGAATTTCAAATTTATAATCAATATGTTAACACCTTGTCAAAGCTAGGGAGTGTCGGAACAGCAGAAGCAAAGCTTGCGGAAGGAGATGGATCTTAAGGAGAGTCTTAAAGATCACATAGCATAGCGGTTTAGGAAGAAAGTGCAGGGCTGAAGGCTGAAGACGCAGCTCCTTACTTTAAAAAAGACAAGATTATTCTTAGAACAACTTTTAATTTCCCTTAAACTGAGCTCATGGTTGCAAATATTCAGCATTTGGAAATACGGTAAACTGCAGACTAGTTTGAGTACAAACTCTTTCTGAAATACACATTTCATCTGTATTGAGCCACTTGGGGGATGGGTCGAGCTGGAGCCTGTTTAGTTTATATTAGGGATTTCCTTATATCTTACAAAATAAGGCCATCACAGTCGATAGACATAAGTCAGCAGTTCCCAGGGTCACTCTTTATGGTATAAATTCAATAGCTAGCCTTAGGCCATTGACAGAAACTATTCTTTGAAATAACAGTGCAAAACATTCAGGACTTAAATATTGAAACAGAGTTTTTTTTTATTTGAAACAAAGAAGGTTAAGGTGAGTTCTAGTAGAGGTCTTCGAAATTATGCAAGGCTGTGATAAGATAAACTAGATAGTCTGTAAGTAAAATGCATCAATCTGGGATAATTGCCAAAAGATTGAAAGGATCTATCATGAGAATTTTTTTTTTGTGGACAGCTGATTGTTCGCATAGGGAGTTCTTTATTGGGAGCAGCAGTGGGATCAAAATCCTTGCTAATTCCTGAGATACAGGACCAAGACAAAACAACAAAATAACAAAATATGGGAAAATAATTGGTGAATATTACAAAGTGGAAAGTTAATTGAGAGACAGCATAAGCGTCTCGGGCTGGTTGGTCTTCAATTACATTTTAAAAATTCTACAATTAATCAATTACATTTATAAATAGATGTTTGACATTCTTTAGAAATTGCCATTTAATAAAATTAAGTCAACAACATTGATACAATACTTTAGTAAAACATTATTTCACTCACATGGCCATTATTCATTGTGCCTTGTTAAAAAGTAATGTCGATTCCCCAGACTAAGAATTGAAAGCATATCAGTCAACATTCTCAGCCCTGGTCACTGTACAAGGACATTATTTTAACTCAGCTCCCTCTCATCACTGAGACAAATTATTTTGGGTGTGTTTAATCCCAGAAGCACATGGACGCCTCCTCAACTGAAGTGGATGTTCATCAGGAGTATAGGAATGAGACTGATCACAAGATTTATTATTGACCTGAAAGCACATTCTTGAAGCAGGCAGAAATTCTGTCACAGCCCAGATCCACACCCAAAGATCATTCTCCAAGAATGCCCCAGTTATGATTCTCATCTGCAAGACATTCACAGATTAACATCTCACGTTCAAGTCTTACTCCAGACATTTGACCATAAGACTTCAGGCTTCAAGGCAGATCTGAGGGAATGTTGTATTTACCAGACGTGACATCTCTCTGATAAGAGATTAGACCAAAGTCCTGTCTGCTCAGTAAAATGGGCATGAAAGATCCCAGAACATCATTTGAAAGAATAGCAGGGCAGTTCTCCCGGGTGTGCATGTCAATATATATTGCTGAAGCCACATGGCAAAAAATAAACCTTCTGGTCATATCACATTTGTGTTTGTGAGAGCTTGTTGCATGCTGATAAACTGCTGTGTTTCCTACATCATGACCGTGACTACATTTTAAAAAATAATCCATAAAAAATAATCCAAAATGCTGGAAAGCATTTTGGGAAGTCTTGAGACTGTGGAAAATGTTATATAAATGCAGGTCTTTCTTTATTTCAGAGTCATGTAGGCATTTGGAGACAAGAATAGATACTGCCAGTAAACATGGAACCAAAACTGTGCATCTATTATCACCAATGAGGAAATGGTGACATTTTGGTAATGTTATTGGGGAGGTACTCTGGGGCCCAGGCTAATGGTCTGGGAACGTATAGTCAAATTCCATTGCGGTAAAGTTTGAATTCAATTCAATTTGAATTTTTAAAAATTTGGAATGGCAACCATGTAACCATTGTCAGTTCTCACAAAAACCCATCTGGTTTATTAACGTCCCTTCAGGAAGGAAATCTGGGATCCCTACCTGGTCTGGCCACACGTGACTCCAGTATTATGGCGATGTGGTTGACTTTTATTGCCCTCTGAAATGGCCCTCAGAAGTCATGCAGATCCAAGGCAATTAAGGATGGGCAATAAATGCTGGCCGATCCAGCAACATTCACATCCCTTGACCAAATAAAAGGAACTGAAGTGACTTGAGAAGGTGGATAAGGTAGTGGGACGTGGCATTGATGGTTTTAAAGCAGCTATAAGTTGTATTGCATATACAAAGGATCTGTCTGTTTCAAATTGGACTTTACACTTCCAATGTTCCTATCATAAAATAAACTAGCATGAAAAAGTTTATTTGTAGATTTACACAAGCATAAACCTTCCTTCCTTCTCTTGTGGTAAATGTTCACAGTTATTTACAGATGTATATTTTACAAAGACAAGGTTCACTTTTTGTGGAATTTATTTCACACTTCTAGATTTAAGCTTATAATTAAGGGGGATATATAACGACGGTATAATATTAACCTGATTTGCACTTTTTAAGATGTGCCCTGTTTATTAATCTATGTGTTACACTGTCATTATGACTGTTTGTGGGTCCCACAAGATTATAATAAAGAACTAAAACATGGATTGATAAATAATGTGTATGTCGTAAAAATGTAAAGCAGGTTTGTGGCACACTTCCTCTGTCTAATTGTATTGCTCAGCTAATAAAAAATACCATTCAAAATTCCACATGGAGAAGTGGTAGATTTCTGAGTATGAAAATATAGAATATTACAATAGATACAATTAATTACTACATATTTTTCTACAGACAATATTATTAAGCTTACTAATTCTGGTAAGCCTATTATTTTCTTTGTTTCATGCATTTTAAAACAGCTATTGTTCTATCTTTGGTTCAACTTAAAGAGCTACATTATGGTTTTAACACTCGTGCATTCACCTGCTTTATGTTTTATATTCATGATTGACGCTCAATCATCTCAAAAGTGGCAGGGATTAAAAATCTTGACGCGTGGCATAAAACAAGTATCATGTACACTCATTTTTTTCAAAGATAACTTGCCCTCACGCAATGCCCCACATGAGCAGAGGGCACAGGACTAACACGCAAATCTTGAAACTTGCTTTCATCTCCCAACTTCACGAAATCAATTTTTATTTTAACAGGGCATTTACTGTAGGATTAAACAGTTACTTCCAGTTCGTAACGGTATTTGGATGTAAAGCAGTTTAAGATGAGGAAACCTGTTGGTGAGTTTTATTTAGCTAATAATGTTAAGGGTGGCAATGTTTGGCACTGGAGTGTATTTTCACTTTGAAGGAGATGGAATTTATCTCCAGAATGGGTGCAAAACTGAACTCTATAACCTGCTGCTGGCTATGTGGAGGAAAATTACCTGTGGCACATACAAGTGGCTGATCCATGCCATCACTCCATTAGATCCATAATGACAATGTAAATCACTGAGTGATGTTAAATTGACATTACCTACAGATTTTAGGAATAGGAGGAGACCATTCAGCTCCTCAAACCTGTTGCACCATTAAATTATATTGTGATTGCTCTGTACTTCAATCCCATTTACTTGCCTTTGTTCCATATCTCTTGATACAAAGAACAAAGAAAATTACAGCACAGGAACAGGCCCTTTGGCCCTCCAAGCCTGCGCCGATTGAGATCCTCTGCCTAAACCTGTCATCTATTTTCTAAGGGTCTGTATCCCTTTGCTCCCTGTCCATCCATGTACATGTCCAGATACATCTTAAAAGACACTAACGTGTCTGTGTCTACCACCTCCGCTGGCAACGTTTTCCAGGCACCCACCACCCTCTGCGTAAAGAACTTTCCATGCATACCTGTACCTAATAAATATGTTTCTACCTCTGTCTTTAAAATTTAAACTGACCCATCACCTACGGTCTTTTGGGGAAGAGAATTCCAGACATCTGCAATCCTCTATATCAGAAAGTACTTGCTGATTTCACTCCTAAATAGACAAGCTATAACTTTTAGTATTGTGCCTCCATGTGCCAAATTGCCCCTATAAGAGGAAATAGAATCTTTGCATTCACTTTATAAAAACCTTTCATAATTTTCAATGCCTCAATTTGATCACCCCGCAACCTTCTGAATTCAAAAGTATACAGACCAAGATTATGCAACTTGTCCTCGTAATGTGTTAAACTTAGGTACCATTTTAGAGAACTTTAATGCCTAAAGATCACAGGAGAAAGGAAAAACTGAATGGGACAGGGAGTTTCATTCTTTCACTCTTTTTGGGAAGATCGAATTACACAAAGAGACGGTGAAAATGAATCCAATATAATGAATATAACAAAGAAGGAGAACATTCAGGATGGTGCTTGTGAACTGAGAAGGACTTTCAAAGAAGCATTGATAAGAAGAAGAAAGATTTGCATTAAAACAGATTCTTCCACAATCTCAGGTCATTTCAAAATGCTTCACAGCTAATGAAGCATAATAAAATGCAGTTAACATTTTAATATTGGAAACACAACAGCCAATTTGTGCGCAGCAAGATCCTACAAACTACAATTCAATAATGAATAGAGTTTTCTGAGCTTTGCAGGAGGGTTATCAGGCAAAAGCTGACACACACCACATAAAGATATACGAACACAGGTGACCAAAAGCTTAGACAAAGAGGTTTTCTTTAAGCAGCGATTCTTAGGAAATAGTACTATGTTCCCTTATGTCCAAAAGTAATACTATTAAATCTTTGACATAGTAGGAACTGCCGATGCTGGAGTCTGAGATAACGAGGTATGGAGCTGGAGGAACACAAAAGACCAAGCAGCATCAGAGGAGCAGGAAAGCTAACATTTCAGGTCTGGACCCTTCTTCAGAAAATTAAATCTTTTATGTCCACTAGAGAGGACATATCAGACCTTTCTATGGCAACTCACTCCCTCAGTACTGAACTGTGAACCCACAACATTTTAACTCAGTGACAAAATTGCTATGCTGTGACACAATGAAGAAGCATTAATGAAACAGATACCGGGAAGAAATTTTCTAACAAATGCTAGATCTATAATGCCTTTAATGTCACAAGATGCTTTGCAGGAGCATTATCAGAGCAAAGTTGATGCAAAACTCCTGAAGAGATTTTGGTATAAGTGGCAAAAGTTTTCGTTAAAGAAGTACATTTTAAGATGCGCCTTAAAGGAGGCAAGAGAGATAAGAAAAAAATAGCGAGGAATGCTAGAGCTTTGGATCTAGACAGCTGAAATTGTGGCCAATATTGGTGAAGGAATGGAAATTTTACATGCAGGAGTCTAGAATTGGAGGAGTGCGGGGATCTAAAGGCAGGGTAAGGCTGGAGAACCTTAAATAAAAATGCAGGGCCAGGTTCACGGAGGACAAGAATGGAACATCAAATTTAGCACATGAGTGGGTAACCAGGTTGTGTGTGAATCCATGGTCCCTATAAATTAAAGGATTATTGAAACCTATTTTGTATTAAACCCATTAGTCATTCAGAAAGAATTCTATCCATCTGCATGGAATATAGTCAAACGTAGATCCTAAAGAATATTGCTTTAACCCAAATGCCACCAAGATCTCAGGTATGAAAACAAACAGGAATCAGGCTAATTATTTCAAATTCAAATTCACTTTACTACATTAAAGATGCAGGGCCAGGTTTTCAGTGGAGTCACTATGAATTAAAATCAATTTCATGGGGATACGACTGATGTAATTTCATAAGCAGCGTAACATATGCGTTAATGCCTTGCAAAATTAATCAAGGCTCACTAAAATATTAAAAATGAAATACAAATACTGAAAAGAAAGAGGATGGTATTTTGTTTGCACACATTATAATAATATTCATTCAATTATTTATCATAACATATTCCTACTGTGACTAGCAAAATCTATTCAGTATCTTGGCATCGATAGCTACAAGCTTTGAAGCTGAATTATCTTTTTAAATATTTTCTAATTGACCTGTTCAGTTGTTATTATACACTTCTTGAGCAAGCAGAACTTGAACCTAGGCCTCCTGCCTCAGAAGCTGGGAGACTATCACTGCTCCATGTAAGTCCTTCAATTGTGTTGTTCAATATTTTCTAATCAGCTTGTACAGCGAAGTTATGATACTTCTCTGGAGGATATTGGACTTGAACTTGGGTCTCCCAGCTCAGAGGTAGGGACGCTACCACTGCTGCAGACGAGATCTCTAATTTATTCATTATCTTGACATCAATACCTATAAGCTTTGAAGTTCAATTGTCTTTTTAGATATTTTTCTAATTGACCTGTTCAGAATTGTTATTATGCATTTCTGGAGCAGGTGGGACTTCAACCTAGGCTTCCTGGTCAGAGGTCAAGACACTACCACTGCACTACAAGAGCTCACTAAATAGTGTTGTCATTGGGTCATTGTGAACTGTTTTCACCTGCATTCAAAATAGCCATAAAAAACGAAAGAACTGTGGATGCTGTAAATCAGGAACAAAAGCCAAAGTTGCTGGAAAAGCCCACCAGGTCTGGCAGCATCTGTAAAGAAAAAATCAGAGTTAACATTTCAGGTCCGGTGACCCTTCCCCAGAGCGATTCTGAGGAAGGATCACCAGACCCAAACGTTAACTCTGATTTTTTCCTCACAGGTGCTGCCAAATCTGCTGAGCTTTTCCATGTTTTTGTTCAAAATAGTCATATCTTGAAACATGAGTACAGTCATCTTGTATTTATGTTACAATCAATATTATAATCAGTAAGGGAATTAAGGGTTATGTGGGAAAGACAGGTAAGTTGAGTTGAGGATTATCAGATCAGCTGTGATCTTATGGAATGGCGGAGCAGACTCGATAGGCCGAATGGCCTACTTCTGCTCCTTCTTTTATGGTTAAGGGCTTTGTATTGAAGCACCTATCACATCAACCTATAAAATTTAGTTCAATAGATCTGACAAAGGAAAGTTGCTGGGACATTGTTGAATAAACAGTTGACTCATTAATATTCTTCAGGTAAATGGGAAAACAACTGTAAAGCATCTTATTGTTTGCTCCAAAATGTTTCATAGAGATGCAGAATTTCACAGATATACCTGAAGAAGGACCAGGATAGGTGTCAAAATGATAGATTATGAGAATTCTTAAAGAAGGAAGGTGTAGGGAGGCAGTTCAAAAGCATGGATTCTAGGCAGCTGATAGATGGTTATCGATGATAGAATGAATGCTTTCAGCTGCCTGGAACCCAAGCTTTTGAATTGCCTTTCTACACCTTCCTTCTTTAAGAATTCTTATAATCTATCACTTTGACACCTGTCCTAGCCCTTCTTTAGATATCTCTGTGAAACCCCAGAACATTACACTGCAGTTTCTGGATTACTAATCCAGTGACATGGGTTATTAAGACATTTATTACTGCACCACCATCTCTGCCTGACATGAACCAGGATGGGAAGTTTGTTTCAGGTCTGTGGAAAGACTAGGGTTACTACATTGAACCTCACTCGCTGGTTTACTTCTGAGGAAAGTTTATGCCATAGGAAGCATGGCACCAATCAGAGTCCTCCAACAATTATACTTCTACTTAAGTATCCATGTGTACCAGTGAATGAAGGTAAGCATGAGGGTGCATCAGGCAGTGAAGGACACAGATGATATGTTGACCTTCACATTAAGAGGATTTTAGTACAGGAGCAGAGATGTCTTCCTGCAACTGTATAGAGCCTTGTGAGACTACACCTAGAGTATCATGTACAGCGTTGGTCTCCTTATCTGAGGAAGGATGTTCTGGCTATGGAGGGAGTGCAACAAAGGTTTGCAAGACTGACTCCTGGAATGACATAGGAAGAGGGACCAGAGGTAACACAGTGTGGAGCTAGAGGAACACAGCAGGCCAGGCAGCATCAGAGGAGCAGGAAAGCTGCTG
>JAHRHZ010000273.1:7634532-7669106 GCA_024137785.1 Ginglymostoma cirratum | reverse complement strand
GCTGTGTTCCTCCAGCTCCACACTTTTTTATCTCTGACTCCAGCATCGGCAGTTCTTGAAGAGAGACCAGATTGTTTAGAACTATATTCTCAGACGTTTAGAAGAATTAGAGGGTAAGGGATCTGTCTCATACAAATCACAAAATTCGAACAGGACTAGACAGGGTAAACACAGGAGGGATGTTCCCAATGTTAAGTCCAGAACAAGTGCTCACAGTCTAAAGATGCAGAGTAGGCCATGTAGGACTGAAATGATGAGAAATTTCTTCACCTATGGCGTGAACATGTGGAATTCTCCGCTACAGTGAACAGTCAAGGCAAAATCATTAAATGTTTTCAAGAATGGGATAAATAAAATTCTTAGGGCTAAAGGGGTCAAATGGTGTTGAGAGAAAACAGGAATTGGATGGTCAGCCATGATAATATTGAATGGTGGAGCAGGCTTGAATGACCTACTCCTACTCCCACTCCTGTTGTCTATGCTTCAATGTTTTAATGACATAACATAAGGTCATTTCTAAATCAGGTACCTTGACCTGAGCACTAACAGAGAATTAATGCTAATTATAATAAAGTAAAAAACAAGAACAGTTCCAGGATTTTGATCCTCTAGCTAGAAGGCAGCCAAATTTATGTAAATTTCAGAAAGAGATTAAATATAGGAAGATCCAATTTTTGAAGACTGAAGACTTGAATCTGATCTGAAGACTTACCAAAAAATGTATTCTGGTATGATATCATTGGAGAGGGTGCAGGGGACATTTACCAGGATTTTGCCCGAGCTGGGGAATTTTAGTTCTGAAGAGAGATTGGACAGAGTGGGGATTGTTTTCCTTACAGGAAAGGACATTGAGAGGGGGCATGATTGAGATTTATAAAATTAAAAGGGGCATGGCTAGGGTAAACAGGAAGTGATATTTCCCTTTGATGGAAGGAGCAATAACTGGGGGCATAGATCTAAAGTAAGGGGCAGATTGTTTACAGGAGATGTGAGGGGGATTATCTTTTCACCCAGAAGGTGGTGGGAATCTGGAACTTACTGCCTGCAAGGTTGGTCGAGGCAGAAACCCTCATAACATTTCAGAAGATTTTAGATGTGCACTTGCAATGCCAAAGCATACAAGGCAATTGGCCAAGTGCTGGCAAATGGGATTGGAATAGTTAGATGGTTGTTTTTGACTAGTGCTAGCATGATGGGCCAAAGGGCCTTTCACTGCGCTGTAGACCTCTACGAATCTGTGACTCCTGCTCCATTCAATAAGTGTGGCATTTGATTCGCCCAAGCAATGAAAGAAACAAAATGATTCAGGGAGCGTGACAGGGATAGGAAGTTGGAAAATTTTCATCACTGGTCTGGGAAAAGCACTTGAAAAGAACAAAAAGGTGGGGATTAATTCTCATGTGGAATGTATGTTTTTAAATTAGTTCTGGTGTATATGCAGTAGCCAAAATGGTTTCCTTCCCTGCTAAAATTCCTCTGATCCTCAAAATATTGTGAAAAGAATTATTGATGGGATGGATCAGCTAATTTACCTAGAATTATTGACGAGAATGAAAAAGGATTCTATTAAATATTTTGGAGATATTTTAATAAAAATAACTCAGATTGACAATGTGAGCAGAAATATAGATGCATTGAGTTATGGCTGAGATATTGCCAAGCTTATTATGGATATTTTTAATCAACGATCGGAGATCATTTAATCAAAGATGCTATTACGCACATCAGGAGCAGGTAGGACCTGAACCCAGGTCTCCTGGCTCAGAGGTAGAGATATGACCATTGTGAATCAAGAGCTGCCCACTTACTTCAGTCTATTATACACCCAATTTTACACTACTTACATTGGTACGAATCATTATCTTAATTTCTCTTTGCCATGGTCACATCTATTGTAAAATCTAATGTGAAGCAGCCTCTTTATTTCTATGACAATCTGTTCCTTCACAGAATGCTAGCAAACTCCAACTAACTGGTATTTTCTTGATTAGTCCGCTTATCACTTGGTGGCCTGGCACACTGTCTGTGTTGCAGATTTCTGCATTGATCTTATAAACTGACTTAATTCTAACTAATTAATAGACAAATTGTTCACATCAGTCAATATCTCTAGAAAGCACTCAAACATCCGTAAAAGTCACTTCCACTTTTGATTGTCATTCCAGCAATAGAATCCGTGACGTTTTGGACACAATAAAGAATATTGTTCAAGCTATAACTGTCTAAGATTTACATTAATTTGGAAAGGCAAGGACTGATTAGGAGTAGTCAACATGGCTTTGTGCGTGGGAAATTGTTACTCTGTAACTTGAGTGTTTTGAAGAAGTATCAAATTGGATTGATGAGGCCAGAGTGGTGGACATGATCTATATGGACTTCAGTAAGGTGTTTGACAAGGTTCCTCATGGTAGACTGGTTAGCAAGGTTATGTCACATGGAATACAGGGAGAACAAGCTATTTGAATACAGAACTAGCTCGAAGGCAGAAGACAGAGGGTGGTGGCCGAGGGTTGCTTTTCAGACTGGAAGCCTGTGACCAGGTCCGTGCCACAGGATCTGTGCTGGGTCCACTACTTTTCCTTATTTATATAAATAATTTGGATGTGAACATAGGAGGTATGGTTAGTAAGTTTGCAGATGATACCAAAATTTGAGGTGTAGTGGACAGTGAAGAAGGTTACCTCAGAGTACAACAGGATCTTGATCAGATGGGCCGATGGGCCGAGGATTGGCAGATAGAATTTAATTTGGATAAATGTGAGGTGCTGCATTTTGGAAAGGCAAATCAGGGCCGGACTTATACACTTAATGGTAAGGTTCTGGGGAGTATGGCTGAATAAAGAGACCTTGGAGTGCAGGTGCAAAGTTCCTTGAAAGTGGAGTTGCAGGTAGACAGGATAGTGAAAAAGGCATTTGTTACGCTTACCTTTATTGGTCAGTGCATTGAGTATAGGAGTTGGGAGGTCATGTTGTGGCTGTACAGGACATTGGTTAGGCCACTGTTGGAGTACTATGTTCAATTCTGGTCCAACTGCTATGGGAAGAATATTGTGAAACTTGAAAGGGTTCAGAAAAGAGTTACTAGGATGTTGTCAGGATTGGATTTAAAAGGGACCTAAGGGGCAACTTTTTCATGCAGAAGGTGGCATGTCCATGGAACAAACTGCCAGAGGAAGTGGCGGAGGCTGGTACAATTACAACATTCTAAAGTCATCTGGATGTGTACATGAGTAGGAAGGATTTAGAAGGATTTGGGCCAAATGCTGGCAAATGGGGCTAGATTTATTTAGGCTATCTGGTGGAAATGGACAAGTTGGACAGAAGGGTCTGTTTCCATGGTGTGTATCTCTATGGCTCTAAATGTGACAGGTCACATTTATGCCTTGTCAAAATGGCACTGGAATGCAGAGAAATACATCAAAAATTCACTCCATGGAACCACCAAATGACCAGTACTTATAACTATATCATCAGAGCTGACATCAAATTGAGTGGGAAATGATGAGATGGCAATTTGCAAATGTATTTATTGACAGGCAAGCTCAACTGAAAACTGTGACACAGGGATGGAGATTTTATGAGCAGGGAATTTGCACCAACCATGCATAATTTTTATTCAGATACCGGAGAAAAACTCACAGATTGTTATCAACTTCACACCAATGCAACAATATTTCCGCATTTTGAACAAATTAAAAACTGAATTGGATTCATTCACTTCGGAAAAGCAGTGTTGATAAGGATTAGATCACTTTCTTTTTAAACACAGCATAAACAAATAGAATAAAACCTGTGGAGATTGAGAGAAGCACAAATAGGCCTTTTGTGCTGAACAGCCTGTCTCTCCACTGTAAAATCCTCTGTTTTGGAGACGTTATCACCTCAGTAAATGTATTAAGTGCAGGAGCAGTCCAACACAGCTTCCCGTGGAGATGAGCAAAACTACTGTTCTATTTCCCACATCTGCTCTTAATTTTTAGACCATGCAAGGTAACAAATTGAGAAATGAGAGTAGCTGCAAGCCATTATTGTGAGGTTTAATTTTAGCCATGTTATTGCCTCTGCCAGACCAGTCCTGTATATGACCAATGAGTGTGCGGCACAATTACTGTGTGCAAAAAAGACGGTGTTCAAATTCACAGCACAGTCATCCTCTCTCTGGATGGGCATGTCTTAATAAAACACTTTTGTGCACCTCAATTATTTTTAATTTTAAAAAAAAACATAACTTTTGGAATGAGAAAGGAACAAAAGGGCTTCTCAGTTTGCCTCATTTATGGAAAATACACGCAGACATACTTAAATTTTCTTAAAGCAGGTGAAAGTAATAATTATAAAACCTTTGAATATTGACCTTTATACCATGAGGTTTGGAGTGTAAAGGAATGGAGGTTATGGCACAGCTGTATAGAACTCTGGTGAAGACCCCCATCTGTGGTGCTGCTTTCAGTTCCATGCAATGCCCCTCATGAGGAACATACTGGCTTTGGCAACTGTAGTTTCATAAGACTTATAGCTTGGTTAAAAGGGTTAAAGTATGGAGGATAGGTTCACGTCCTCATAAGTGCTAGTAAATGCCAAATGATATATAAAGCTATAGTTATCATGGGGAGACCAGAGCTGTGGTTGTATCACCTGAATTGTTAAATTCTAAATTGGAGTTGATTTGAAATGATAAGTTAACATCCCTGTTTCAATGGAAATTGATCCTTTTCTTACAAGAAAGATAGATATTTGTTTGATTCATCTGTGTGGCTCTGGTGCTATAAAGCAGGATGCTGCCTGGATTAGAGGGTATGAGTTATAAGGAGAGACTAGAAAATCTCAGGTTGTTCTCTCTTGAGCGGCGGAGGTTGAGGGGAGAATTGACAGAAATCTATAAAATTATGAGATGCATGAATTGGGTTGAGGATCAGAATCTTTTTCCCAGAGTTGAAATGTCTAAAACTAGGGGGCATACCTTTAAGGTAAGAATGGGGAAGTTCAAAGGAGATGTGAGGGGTAGGTATTTTTTACACAGGACGTGATAGGCGTCTGGAACACGCTGCCAGGGGTGGTGGTGAGGACAGATACGATAGGGGCCTTTAAGGGTCATTTAGATAAGCACATGAATACGTAAGGAATGGAGGAATATGGATGAAGGGGGGACAAAAGGGATTAGTTTAATTTGGCATCATGTTCAGTACAACATCATGGGCCAAAGGTCCCATTCCTGTGCTGTACCATTCTATGTTCTATGTTCTAAACACACATACATATTTGACTATCCCATTGAGCACCAGGTCGCTCACATGTTTCATGGGAATAAAACACCAGATCTATTTAGTTCCTGATAACCTAAAGATGTGTTGTATACATACATACATATGTACATGTGTTGTCTCAGAAAATGTCACTTCACATTTAAAATTATGGAAATTGTAAGTGAAATATATAGTGTAACACAAGACACTTTCTATTACGAGCAACAAAATGTGCATATTTGAAAAATGTATTTTTTCAGACTTATTAGTGTTGATATCAATGTCCACAATCATGACTTGAACCCACATTTGTTAGCCAAGAGAGGAATGCTGCCAATCAAGATCATTTCATTACTGCAAAGCAAGAACCAAGTAAACATATGTGTTAACTTTTGTTAAGGTGAATCTGCAATAGGCAAAGTACCACTAAAGCAAATTATTTACTGGTACTGTAATGAGGGAGGGAGGTGCTTCTTCACAAATCTTTGGTTATAGGCTTAAGTCCCAGTAGAAAAGAATACTCCAGGTTTCTTAATATACACTGATGAGTTTCATCAGTTCTTATTTAGACCGTGGGCTGGATCTCTTCCAAATATAGGAAACATAATACTGGCCGATGGCCAAAACTTTCCTTTCTCATATTTGCCTTCAGGTAGGCACTTCTCTAACTGGTTTACTCATTGACAAGCACTGCCAAGAGTCGTAGAAGTGCCTGTGGTTTTCCGCACCTCTGATTTCAGCTTTACAAATTGAAACCTTGTTAAAGAAGAATTGTTTCATACTGTTTTGAAGTAGTTTAGCAAGACTGAAACAAGATTAAAGTTTCAAGGTGGCTCCCTCAGTATTTATTTCAGATCCATGTGCGGTAATTATTTCACCTTGCAATTTTCATTTAAAAAACAGAGAGAGCCATGTAATTGCAATTTATATTGCTCCACTTCGGCCTGATAGCTGGTCGTAACCATGTTTACTTCTTGCATCAAATCCCATTTGAGCCCTTTGGTATCTGACATTCTGAACTGTTTAGCATATTGTGTAATAAGGAAAGAGAGAACATGCATTTATATAGCACCTTTCATGACCTCTGATGTCCCAAAGCACTTTACAGCCAATGAGTTACTTTTCAAGTGTAGTCACTACTGTAATGTAGGAATTAGATTAAAATTAGATGATATGTGCTTAGATTATTATTTAGTTGTTGTGCTCTGTTCTGCCATAGCCTATGTTTTCGAATTAACCAATTTGTGGAAAATCAGAGGCGCTGAAAGCAACAAAAGAATGCACGGTTGATCATTTCACTTTGCTACATTGAGGACTAGAGAATAAAAGTTAATTGAACATAGGGAAAATGTTGAGAGGTTAATAAGGAAAGATATCAAACATTCTTCTTCAGTGCATAAAGTGAAGAAATATGAATTTAATGCGTAGCTACACAACAGGCAATGGGTTGATATTGATACCTGCTTAGAATGACAAAGAGCTGCCTGACTTTAACTTACATTTCCATCTTCTTATCACTCATCAGTCAGAGCAGATGAAGCTAGGCGCACACACAATTATTAATACCTCCAGAGTTTCACCCAGTAACATCTGATGTTTTAAATACATTTCAGTATTAATAAAATGCTTGCTGCAAAGAAGGCTGTCTGCTAACATTACAAATATGTAAAAATAGGTTTCCAAAGTTCCACTGGTAACAGCAGCAGTTAATACTGCAATAAATTCAAATCAGAATTGCAGTTTAACACTACTTCCTTGAAATAACTAACGCTGACTGCCCAAATTCAATATATTGCAAATTGTGGAGGCAACATTGTTCTTCAAAAACATTAATATACAACAAAAGTGGCATGTTTCATTAAATAGTCTTTTTTACATTAAACTCGCTTCAGAATATCTTAATAAAGTAAAATAATACTACATTTTCAAACAGTTAAAATAACTATTAAATTTACATTAGCATTAATTTCAAAACATTGCCTCTTTAGTCCCATGCTTATTTTAGGCAATTTTGATTTTAGTTCCATGATGTATTTTCTCATTGTTGTTTTTCGCACAGATATTTGTGTAGATATTTGTGGTCTATTGTAAGGTTGCTGAATAGCAAGTAGATAGAACATCATATAGTTGTGAAACTGTCAAAGTGTGAGAGTCCGTATTAAAAAAATCTTTCTTTATTGCCTGCAAAACACATATAATTTAGCTGTCTTCATGACTTGTAACAAAATTTGCATCAGTATACACTATTTTACTCTTGGAACATATGGAAAAGCCAAGAACACTAATAAACTGCAATACGATGAACTATGTGAAACCTCTATTTTATTGAGTGCTGTATATCACATGCAGGTTGACCATTAAAGATATTATTAAGATTGGTAAGACTCAGAAGATAGCACATTTATGATCCTGAGAACAGATGGAAGAATACATTTTCCTTGCAAATATTTTTGAAATTGCTCTTCTGGTGGCAGTATAAATGTGATGTACAGATGTAAGAACCAAGAAGGCAGGGACAAGAGGTCCAGATTTGCACAGTAAAAGCGTCACATCCACCCTGTCATTTTTGATTGATCTGAACGATACCTTAGAAACTTGTTGACTGGTAGGAAACAGTGCAAATAACTCATTGCAACAACTCAGATAATTCATACAGCCAATCAGTTGGCTTTACTTTCTAGATATGACATATGAGTCTTCCTTGAAAAGATGCATCATTTTCCAGTATGAGTGATATTCAATGTCAGTAAAAGGCACAGCTACAGGAAAGGAGAGGGAAACAGACTAGCAAAGCACTGCAGAATGATGTTACAATGATGACAGTTATACCTTTCAACTTCCTAAAACACTGCCAGCTATATCCCAAACCAATTTTGATTATCATATTGATTGAAATAGTTCATCATGGTGTAATTTTAGGTTTAACGCCAACAGATTGGGAAAGCGAGTAAGAATTATCTAACAAAAGCACAACATTCTACCGCAGGGACATTTCCCTGTTCCAGTTCATTGATGGAGTTGATTAAGTTTAAATGAAGCAGACACTGGATAAAAGTAAGGGTATTGACCAGTGGGCACTGCGCTCTGTGCTTGAAAAGGCCTGATACATGCAGAAAAGCAAGATTTACTAAATGCTCTAATCTTCAATCAAATCTTACATCAATACAGACAAAGTTTGGTAATGAGAGATTCAATGAAGCATGCTGGAGAAAGAATTAATCCTCTTGGTCCAAACTGGGTTCAACTTTGAAGCTTGCTCCGAAGGAAAGACAGTTATCTAAATGCTAAATAAGAAACTTATTGTACTTTTCATGGCATGCTAATCTTTTGTCTATTTCATCTCCATTATTTGTACTCTCATAGATTTCAGTCGTCATGGTGATTACCAACTCAAGATAGGGCCAGCCTAGGGACCTTGATAGAAATCAACTCTGAATGTAAAACAGACCTCAATAAAATCTCACTCAAAGGACAAGGCATGGCAATTAACCACCCTCTATCCAAGGCCTGAGAGTGACCAGTCCCTCAATATTGTCCTACAGTGGCAGGTCACCTCCTGCTTTATTTTTACTGTCATAAAGCTGGTAGTCGCTGGGACCCTGACGGACGCTTGCATTAAGACCAGTAATTTCATTTACTTTGACAGTCAACATCGTTAATGGGATCATTGTCTTGGAAATGTGATCTTCTAAACGGCGGTGCATTTTTTTTCTTGCTCCTTTTCGACTTTGTAGGGACCACAGACCTTTCCCTGAGCGATGCCCTCTTGTTGTGAAGCCTTAATACGTTTTTGATGTGTCGAATCAAACGCTCGCCAGGAGGCGGATAATAGGAAGTGTGATCTGTATATTTTGAACATTGCGGGACGTACTTTGCACGGTCTGGACTGTAAGATGTTAGCAACGGGCGGGAACGGTAATCTTATGTAATGTAGAAAGGTCTCATTCCAAACAGGAAATTGCAAAATCCTAAAGTCTCAAGACCTATATTTTTACAATGATAATGCAGAGTAATGAAAACACAAATACTTAGAACAATCTACGTGCGATTGAAACAATACTGGGCCGCCGTGAAAAGTAGTTTAAAGCCTTTTGTTTTAAATCAATGGAACTGTTTGCGGCAATCATATATTTACAATTCGAACAATATCGCGCTCTCTGACTCTCAGTGTTAGTTTACGTTGTGGTCAATACGTTGTCAACGAAGTAAACTTATACAAACGATGAATCAGGAAATTGGCAGGGAAGAATTCTGGCGCAGGGAATTTTGCATGGAGCAAGTCTTTTCAAAGGCGTTATTATCAGGCAGATAGGAAGGTGGACGAGGAAAGAGAAGTTTCCGAATGCTAAGAAGCGAAGATCGCCAAGTGTTCAATTAGGACGAGGGGAAAGAATTGACGAAAAGCTGCAAGTCCCTGGTGACAGGTAGTAAGTAGGATATATAACAGGTGACAAGTCCCAGGATGATCATGAAATTTACACGGGTTGTCAGCTCGGATCTTTCGAATGGGCGGCCGGGGCCCCAGTCAAACAGCCTAGCATTAATCGCAAACCATTATAGTCCAAAAAAAACACAGGCGCCGCCGAGCACATGGCAATTTGTTTCACTTTAACTGCCTTCAGTTGCCAACTGGTAATTACAAACAGAGTTTGGAAACGTGACTGAGCACGATTGTTTATAGCGGAACAAACATTGACAGAGCGGATTGAGGAGGGAAATATAATGAGACGAATACAGTAACAAGAGAGAGCGTTTTGTTGAGCTATTCATATTTTAATGATACACTGGATATGCAAAGCGATGGCAGGTGCTGGAGCTATCCAGGGTCCTGCTTTCAAATCAAGATCACCTTTTCCAAAACCCACAATCCTGGAAGCAAGGCGCCGTCATAGTCCGTCCTCTCTGTCAAAACACTCATTATGAACACGTTGGTTGAGAGCGGTAGGAAGGGGGAAGAAATACACTTTTTAAAAAGTAGCCAAATAACAGAATGCACGCAGAGTTTCCCGACTTTCGGTTTAAATCAGAAAGTTACAAATTCAAAAAATGATTAAACAAAAGTGCCTTACTGGGAAAATATATATTCAGAAAAAAAAAATCACAAGCCTAGGAGGGGAAATTTCAGTCTTTCGATTACGCACCATTTTGCTGATTGCGTTTAAAAAAGAATTTCAAGTGAATCGATGTAAGGCTGACCTCGCTTATGAGCACTGTGTGAGAAAAGTGTAACTTACAGAGCGTTAATTCACGGTTCTTTTATATGCAAACAATTTCTGGGTAATATAGAATTTAAACATTGCTAATATGATTCAGGAAGTCCAAGCTTTTAATCAGGACAGAAACAGAACAAAATCATTTTTGGAATGGAAAGAAAGGCGATGTGTAAATGTATTATTTATACACTGATGTTTATTTACTTTATTGATCAATGATATTATTTACCAAATTAACTGGGACTGGCATTTTATCTGCAGGCGCAGCTTCGGAAACTGCTTTTTTGCGACAGTCAGGTATCAGACACAGAATGCTGTGAATGATACTGAGACAATAACCTTTCGATTGAAATAAAGGAGAAAATAAAACTGGGAACAGTCGGTTCGGATAAATGTCGCAGGCACTTGCCTGGCTGCTCAGACATCAACCCTGTGGCCGGTGCAAGCTTGGATTGTAAGGAGCAAGGAAGAGTGTGCCTCATTTACTGACGGCGAGACTGCACTCTGCCTTTATCAAACTCTGGCGAAATAAGAATCTGAGCAGTCATTGAAAAATTCCAGCTCAACCTTCCCTATCGCCAAGAATGAATGTCAATTACGAAGGAATCTTCAAAAAAATCTGAGTACCTGGGTTTTGCCGAGTCTCATAATTACTGTTTCAATCCGTGACAAAGCAGCTATTGCAGGGTTCGTGTTCTTTATTTCGAATATATACATATATTTAAAACCCCCGTCTGTGATCCTGTATTTTAAACAACACTGCTTAATTTTCTACCGCTGACGAACGTCGCCAAAGATATATTCTAATAGGTATTCAGTACATGGTGAAATGTTTGACATTTTGCTCAAGGTAAAATGTTTTATTAGTTCGCTAACAGTGGAATGTTGTGCAGATCTTGTAAATGCAGAAATACGGGACATTTCAATTCACTCCTAAGCAGGGTAGCATGAGAGGATTCTTTCAAGATTGACACTATATACAAGGAGGAACTCGACAATAAAACAAGCTGCTTGTCTCAAAAGCTGTGTGTGATTTTGTGAAGTGAGGGCTGCGCCTGTTTGCCTCACATCCACGGGCTCTTTAATGTGTCAGGCTTTTTCTTCCGAGTTGTCTCTCCTGCCCAGGCTGCGTTTCTGGCTGCCTTTCACCAACAGCAACGATTTCATCTGAAACTCTCCTCGGCCTCGGCCCTCCCTCGGTCCGCTAATCTCCTCCAGTCCTCCTGCTCGGCTGCACTGACAACAAAAGGCAAAGTAATGCAGAGGTCGTGTTGAGAGTTTCTACTTCCCGCCGTCACACCAGGGACGATGGACTAGCTCCTCTTGCACCGAAGCGTCTTCATGTGCCAAATGTGTCAATAATAAACTATCCCAGCTGCAGAGAATTGGTCAGTCTGGCTGCCTGCCTCCTAAATAATGTACTTAACATCGATTAAAAGCTTCCAAACAAAAGCGATCAGTGTTTTCCAAATTGTCCATTGAGGCGTTCCCATTTATTTGATGTCATGAAAACGATCCCATTAAGAATATTACCAATTATGATCATTATAATCGTATGTGCATAATGTGACAAAATAAAGAAGGAAAAATATTGGCTGTGATTTGTTCTGCTCCCTACTCACTCCCTGTATGTGTGTGTGCGTGTGTGCGTGTGTCAATGTCTGTCTGTCTGTGTGTGTCTGTGTCTGTGTGTGGGCAGGAGCCCCATCTTCACGCAGGCGATGCTTGTAAAACAACTTCTAAATGCTCTCCACCGCAATATTAGATGGTCCATGTGTTAACCCACAAACCACACCAATTCCCAATGAAACAATTATTTTGGAAATAAGTTCAAATACATTTGCTGAAAAATTCTGGCTTTATGATCTTCAGGTTATTATATGTGGTTCGTCGTGTGTAAGATTAAAGTGTAACCTTATTTGGGAGGTGAGTGCGATAAAGCACACAGCAATATTTAAAAAAAAGGGTAAAACCATGTTTTCATTGTCCTCCTTGTCGCTCGCTCCAAAGTTATCTGCTCGTTCGTAAATGCTTTTGTTTAATTCTAATTAAAGAATTGAACGGTGTACGTGAGGTTTTTTGGGGATATGTGGGCTCAACATTTGATATTGCGGCGGAGAAAATGAGAAGGTAGACTTTTAAACCTGTTTTCGCTGATAACCGTTCTACTTCATGTTAGCTATTTCCACTAACCGCGACAATAAAAGAAAGAACGTGTCCTTCAATGTTTGCGCTGTACGTGTTCAAGGTTTACCCCTCCTAAATATTGTCATCACTGAGACGTGGCATTGCTGAAACAATAATTACGCTCAGTGCTCCAAATGTCCCAAACACTTCAAGACATTAATTCAGATTAAGTATACAATCGGTGTTGTTAGAATGAAGACATTCAGCACTTCCTTCACCAAGTTCTGACATTCTGAGATTATAACCAAAATACACGAGAGTTCTGTTAAGTTTTGGAAGGTGCAGAACACTCTTTCTGTTTCTCACTCATGTTCCACACACTGTGGTGGCAAGAACACATGAAAAACTGACGTTGTGCATCGGTGACAGGACCTACATTTAACTTGAAAGGTAGGATAATCATTCGTGAGGTTTTGAAAAGATTCGGAGTAGTGAACTCTTTGATATTTTAGCAACTTGTAGAAGGGAAAGTTCATGTACATTACCACATTGTTCCAGACTGTGAATTATCCAGTAACAGCAATGGCATAGAAATTGGTAATTAAAATTTAACATAACACACTGATCGAAACACATCCTATCAGCCCTATTGCCTGTTTTCGGGATAAAACAGAGAGACGACCTAACAGGTCACAACTTGGGCCAAGATGGGCAATGTAGTTTTGCATTAACACAAACCATATGAGTGCAATTTAGGAGAGAAGGTTCACTGGAACGTGGGGACAAGAGTTGGCTATTCTGAATAGGAGGAATTGCCGATAGGACTAGTCATTTAAAGGATGCCATACTTTTAGTTTGAAATTTGCCACGCGGGTTCTCATTGTCCCTGGCTTCCTGTCAAATGCACCTCACACTGCCTACAAGTTGAAGCGAGTGTAATTCATTATATTTTTTAAAAGTCCACGTTAGCAATCAAAAGCAGGTTCAAAGTGAAATTTTGACAAACATGAGGTTAAACGTGGGTCCATCATCTGTTGTGCTTTGTTTTGTTTAAGCAATCAAGAGGAAGAGTGAGGTGATCGAAGTCTTGATATTGACAGGAAAAGACAAGGTAAATAAAGACAAACTATTTTCACTGGTTAGGGATTCTAGGTCTAAGGGGCATCGACTGAGATTTAGGGCCAGACTATTCAAGAGAGATGTTAGGCACATCTACACACAAAGAGTGGTAAATGTTTGGAACGCGCTCCCAGAAACGGCAGTGGATGCTGAATCAGCTGTTAATTTTAAATCTGAGAGAAATAAATGTTAAACAAGGGTATTAAGGGATATGGCTCACGGGCAGGTATATGGAGCTAGGTCATAGATCAGCCACGATCTCATTGAATGGTGGAACAAACTCGAGGGGCTGAAAGGTGTATTCCTGTTCCTACAAGCTTCCAGCTGTACTGTAGCACTGCAACCGTGGCCATTCAGCCCCTCAAATCTATTTGAATGTCAGCCAGCTGTTCAGAAACCATTTTTGGAAGGTGAGCCTAGCGCTGCCTTAGACTTGGTTGACTCAAGTTGTACTGAGCTCAATGGATCCTGACAGATCATTGCATACTACAAGGGATAAGGACCTCGTGATAGGAGCACTGAGAAAATACGGCACAGGTAGAGAGAAATCTCGCCAGAACCATTTCCGCTTTTCCCCTGTAACCACAGAAGTATCCCTCAGCCGGGGCCACATCCTCTTCAGATGTCCATTCAATTTCCCTTTGGAATCATTTACAGCCTCTCATTGCACCATTCTGTTAGGCGATCAGGTCCCAGCGGTTACCACTCGCTGCTACGTAAGGAGCTCGATCACACGCCTCACTTGCATCTCTTGTCCAAAACCTTAAATCTGTGTCCTTTAATCTTTAGGGCATTGCATTGATTTGTGAGAACCTCATAGCTTTTAAAAAGTGGAGTTGAGCCAGGGTCGGAGGTAGGTCCCACTAAATGGGAAACCCGTAAGTTACTATTTGAAGGGCATTCTGGCTATAGCAAGGGAATAACTCCCGGCCTCAGCTGGGATCCGAAGAGGCCATTCATAAAGACAATCCCAACATCTGAAGACAGTAGTGGGATTCAACAAACTGTATTCCACATCGACAACGCAGCTATAACGTATCAGTTCATCGGTTAGAAGAAAACTCCCAACCAGAAAGATATGTCCCGAGGAAGTCATAACAGATTCGTTCCGTTTTTCTCCAGAACTTGCTGTTTTGATCCTAAAAAGATAGGCTGCGGTTAATGCGAGTGAGCTGAATAGAAGTCACTGAACCGGGAAGCGGGGTGAGTTGTAGTTGTCCAAATGTATTGTTGCTGTCTTAACTTTCCGAACCTTCTTGAACCCCAATTTCAACGCAGCACTTACACTCCAGTGTACAGCTTAAGGCTCAAATCATGCGCTGTAGTCGTTCCACTTCTGATAGTATCTGGAACTATTTTGATAACTTCAAAGTCAATGTGGATACAGAAACCACTCACCGGGGACAAAAGGTATGGTCTGTGAGTGAAGGGAGCATGTTTCGGAATGGGGTTTCCCTCAAAGGGTTGCTCACCGGACACCAAAAACATTTTTGTATTCACTCGCCCACACGCCCCGTCCCTCCGAGAATATCATTGTATTCCTTAGGTTTCACAACCAGCTCCAATATCCCAATTCTGAGGCAGGGTCACTCAACCCGAAACGTTAATTCTGATTTCTCTGCACAGAAGCTGCCAGACTTGCTGAGCTTTTCCAACAACTTCTGCTTTTGTTTCCAATATTATCCGAACGGCTGCAACGAAACAGTTCCTGAACATCTTCAGCAGCCCAGTGAACATTTTAAACTTCATTTACACACATTATTAGCAAAAAGGAGATTGACTTGCTTCCCATTTGCAAACGTTAACATTTATCCAACAATGTAAATTTCCTGTGAGAGCGGCTCAAGAGCCATGCAGGACACTCGAGTATAACACTGTCTTCATGTTACATTACTCTGAGCAGCTATCAGTCATTAATTCTAGTTGTATATGAGAGTATCCTATATTTGTTGCAAATAATTTTAGTTGATGTTCATGGTCTATTGTGATGCCTAGTCATTCAGCCTTATCTCTGATATTTATAAATTCCATGTCAAAATCAGATAAGTCTTTTGAAGTTACCGTATCTATTTTATACTCGCTTCCTAACTCTCACCTCTGCTATTTGATCACCCAGACTATTTTTCAGCCCCTGACTGCCTTGTGTTCATAAATCTGAAGGACATCAGCTTTTGACCTGCTAAGGGCTGAGATAAATACCACTTAGCAGCAAAAACTCCGTTTCAGCCCTTTATTTAAAACCAGGATCAGACACAACAAATGTTGTTATTCCTAGATCTCCCGAACAATATTGTTTCAGTTTGTACTTTTCATCCCATATCTCTATCGGAAATGTAAACAGTTATCCATGGAACATACACTGTCATGTACTTCATCTTATTTTGCTCATTGGACAATAGGATGCAAGACCAGGATTCTTAGAAGTTCTTTAAAATGCAAATACTGTAAGGAAAAGTAAACGTAGGCCTGAGCATCTCGTTAGGAAGCACTTAAGTGCTTCCACTTAACTGTCAGCGATAGTGACTGCAGCAAAGGCTGGTACAGGTTGGAAACCACAATCCATTTGTAATGTGTGTAATTTCAGCACTTTGAAAACTACCGTGCTACTTTGTAATGTGCAGTTTTGAAATCTGAATGTAGTTATATCCATGTGTCCATTAATCTAGCACAGAAGGACTGTTTTGGGCACCTATAACACTGTATTAGTGTACCTATCTCTGAGCCAGGAGGCCTATGTTCAAATCTGACCTGTTCCGCGTGTTTTGTAACATCTCTGAACAGGTTGTTTAGAAATATTCTCTAGGAACTGATTAGGTTATTGTGAAAAGATATCCTAATTTTGAGTTCAACCTTTCACTTACACATAAACCTAATTAAAGAATCATAGAGTTATACAGCTTGGAAACAGACCTTTCTCCAACTCATCCATGCTGATGGGGTATCCCAAACTGAACTAGCACCATTTTTCTGCATTTGGCCCATGTCACCCTAAACTCTTCCTATTCATGTACCTATCCAAATGACTTTTAAATGTTGTAACTGTACCTTCATCTGCCACTTCCTCTGGTAGTTCATTCCATACATGCACCATTCTCTGTGTGAAAAATTTGTCCCTCAGGTCCTTTCAAAATCTTTCCCCTCCCATCTTAAACTTATGCTCTCTAGTTTTGGACTCCCCTACCCTTGGAAAAAACAGTCTTGGCTATTCATGCCCCTCATGATTTTATAAACCTCTATAAGGTTACCCTTCAGCCTCTGGATCTCCAGGGAAAAACATTCCAGCCTATCCAGCCTGCCCTTATAACTCAAACTTTCCAGTCCCAGCAACATCCTTGTAAATTTTTTCTGTATCCTTTCTAATGTAACAACATCCTTCCTATAGCAAGACGGCCAAAATTGTACACAGTATTCTAAAAGTAGCCTCACCAATGTTTTGTACAACATGACATCCCAATTTGTAGTCAATGTTCTGGCCAATGAAGGCAATCATGCCAAATGCCTTCTTCAGCTCCCTGTCTGCAGGCAACACCTCTTTCAAGGAGCTATGCACCTGCACCCCTAGGTCCCTCTGCTCAACAACACTCCCCAAGGCTCTACCAATAACTGTGTAAGTCCTGCCCTGGTTTATCTTACAAAATGCAACACCTCATATTTATCTAGATTAAATTCCATCTGACACTTCTTGACCCATTGGCCCATCTGATCAAGATCTCATTATACTCTTAGATAACCTTCTTCATTGTCCACTATACCAACAATTTTGGTGTTGTCTACAACTCACTAACCATACCTCCTTTTCTTGAATCCAAATTGTTGATATAATTGTACTATTTGTAGGTGATTCAAGTCACACACAACCTCATCCCCACACTCATACCCAGCAGCTCCCCCATTAGACACACAATCAACACTTTCCCCCACCACACACCTAACACCTGCCCACACAATCATACCTAACACCTCCCTCACACACTCACATCCCATACCTCACCTCCAAACACACTCACATCCATACCTACCCACCCACACTCACACCAACACTTTGCTCACACATTCATACCCAACATGTTGCCCTAACACACCCATATCCAATACTTCCACACCCCAACTCACTGATACCCAACATCTCCCCCCACACACTCATCACACCCAACATCTCCACCTACACACTCACACCCAACATCACCACCCCCACACACTCACACCCAACATCACACCCCATACACTCACATGTAACATCATGCCCCACACACACTCATACCCAATATCTCCCTCACACACTGATACCCAATGCCCCTCCTAAACACACCTTGCACCTCCCCTCCATACACTCACATCTAACACCTCCCCCACACATTCACAAACATCGCCCCCTTATACATTCACACCCGCACCTTCCCACACACCTAATTCCTGCCTCCCACACACACACACCCACACCACATGCTTTAAACTAGAATTGATGATTTGATTTAATCTTAGGTTATGGTATATTAGCTGGTATCAAGATCACCACATACCAAACAGATAGTCTGAGGCTGAGTTGCCACTCCCTGGCTGGTATTCTTGCTTTTGAGTGAGATGTCATGATTTCTGGAGATGATGATGCTCTCTCTACAGGTACCACCAGAGCTACTGAACATTTATTTCAGAGTCATAGAGCCAGAGAGCACAGAAACAAACCCTTTGGTCCAACTAGTATACGTTAAGCAAGTTTCCCAAACTAAACAATGCCTGCATTTGGCCCATATCCCTCTAAACCTTTCCTATTCAAGTACTTGTCAGATTTTGAGCAATTGCAGTATTGTGTTTGTGTTAGAGGTTTATATCTCAGCGAAAGACTTCAGCCCATAGTCTCAACTAAAGCTTCAAAGCAGCACTGAGGGAGTGCCGCACTGTTGGACATAACTTTCAGATTAGACTTTCACTGATGGTCCTATGCCTTTGGTTGAAGGAAACAGTCCACACTATTCCATTGGGAACAGTGTCGACCTCCTGATGTTCTAACTGATATTTATCCCACTAACAGCATCATTAAAATGCATTATCTAGTTGTCAGTTGGTTGGTATTTGGGGAGATTCACTGTAGGTAAATTGGCTGTTGTGTTTCCTACACTAGGACAGTACCTGCACTTCAACGGAGAGTTCTTCTGGCTCAGTGGAACCTCTGGGCCTAGAGACCTGAGTCAACTCCAACCTGCTCTGGAAGGGATGTTTCAACATCTTGTATGTGTAAGAAATGTTTTTGCTTTGCCTGGATAGGGTCAAACTCCAGTGTTTGTTTGTTTTCTTGATATGCTACTGCACAGCACCAAAGTGCATTTGTGACAATGTATATATACAAAGATTTTTTATGAATAAAGTATATTTTTGAAATTAAAAGAATCTTTGAACAGATTGATTGGAAAATACAGAAGTACCTATACTAAAGCAAACTACCAAATAGGGAAGGCTCGTGATGCGGCGTTTAAGCAAATCCTCCCAGTTGAGATCATGGATCTGTTAACTCAGTTTCTCTCTCCACAGATTTCCACCAGTTTTTGATCTTGTTTCAAACCTCCCCCGTCACTTCATTGTCCGCAAAACGCTCTGGGTAAGTAGTGTCGGGCAGGATATATAAACCTATCCAAAATGTCACGTCCTTTCCCCTGAATTCATAACAATGCTAGAATCTCAACAAAACGCAGCCTAGCTATGCAATGAAGATACCCTGGATAGCCTCCCTTGAGCATTGACCAATGAATACAGTTCTGTCGTTCATCAGGAGCGATTTGAACACACTATAGCTCTTTCAAAAGTGCAACTGAATTCAAGTAATCCTACAGTGTAAACGTTGTGTGCAATGAATTCCTCAGTTTGAGAAGCATCTTGATGCAATTTTCAGTGAAATGGATTTCTTGTTAGTTGTATGAATCCGCCAATTACTGTAAATATTTATCTTCCGCGAACACAAATCTGATTGGGTCCTCCTGCACCATCAGCTGTTTCCTATATCTCCGTTGGCCTATTGCAGGTTTAAGGTCAGAGGTGACAGAACCATGCGGCCGTTCCAGGGTGCGGGTGGGGGAGGTGGGGGCTTCTTCCTTTCAAGTGACTTTTGACATCAGGGTTCCGGCACTTAGCTGGGCAGCAATTCGCAACGATTGCTTACTGAAGTTTCAACTGTTCTGCTATGTAACTACCTGAAATGAACACCACCAACCCCCCAATCCCGCTCATTGTATGTCAGTGGCAGCTTTCTGTCCCTCCCCGATTTCCATCAAATTCTAAAAAGTCAAAAAAGCTCATTTTAAAATATCAGCAGAAGAGGCTCTCCCGCTGCCCGAATGTGACACAGGAGATGAATGGACGAAAATAGCTTTGCCATATTCTTTGTACTTTGTTGGCTCAAACAGATTATGTTGAGGACAGTAATTAATCTTATGGCTAAGGCTCTCCTTAATCATGGTTAATGCATTTGTGGTTTGGCCGTCACTTGGTATTTTGATTTTTTTTTCACAAAAAAAAGTCAACACAACTCTGCCGGTAGGGAATATATTCGCAATTTCCACTTCTTCTGACACACACACGTTCTGATTCCCAGTTTATAAAACGGACGAGGACACTCGCTGGCGGCATTGTACAGAGTTGGTAAACCATTTCAGAATTGTGTTGGAATTAAACTAGTTGTAAACATGTTTGTTACTTACTTTGTCCCTAGGTGCAGTGAATTTCATGGTTATTTGCGGCTAGGCTCCTGGGTAGCGTGCAGAAGTTACAGTAAAATATCCAGCAAACGTGCAGAATCGGAGGTGAGTTTTAACAGGGCTACCGAAAGATCAGCCGATACTGCATTCGCCCTACAATGAAAGGACAATGAAAGCCTTTAAGACGACTTGGTTCTGAAAGAGAAGTTGTCATGCAGGAACAAGTAAACGTACATTGAATCGTTTTATTTCTTTTTTTTGAGTCATCTAACAGTGGAACCGAATCGCTGATGTTTTGTTACCAAATGCTTTTAAAACAGTAACCGAGTTTTACACGGTGAAAAGGTTACAAGAGAATTTAAAGAAAAAATAACACAGCACGCTCGCCTTTTGTATCTTACGGATCACTTTGTAAAACTCCAGCACCGCGTGTACATTCGTAAGGCAACCCCAAGCATTGCTTTGCAGTGATGTACAGACACTCGCTTCCGTGTAAATGCCGAGCGCCCTCTCGCGTCCAGCCTTGGATTTGCAGATCAGCCGGCGAGTCCCGATGACAAAGAGAAAGCAGGCTCAAAGTGCTGGCAAACGCCAAATGGTATATAACGCTATAGTTATCACGGGAGCGGAGCTGTGGTCAGTGTACCCGAGTTGTTTTATTATGGATTGGAGTTGATTTGAAATGATGAGTTAGCACCCCTGCTGAGATGTAAATTAACACCCCCATTTCTTACAGGGAAGATAGATATATTGTGCAGTTAATCTGTATGGCTATGGTGCTATAAACACACTATATATTTATGTATATATAAAACATTATTTTATACACACAATGTATATGTGAATATCCCACTGAGCGCCAGATCTCTCGTATATTTCATCTACATAAAAGACAAGATCTAGTTAGTTTCTGGTGACTTAAAGGTGGCTTTAAAATCTATACTCTCTTAGAAGACCTCGCTTTACATTTAAAACGTGTGGATTCTGTATGTGAAATATACAATTTAACAAGGCACTTCCTATTACAAGCAACAAAACTCGAAATGTTCGAACGATTTATTTTTCAGGCGGATCCACTAGCAGACATTAAATGTAAATTCTACTCCCTAACCTTCAAAACAAAAATATCATGTCTTGCTTGACCACTCATATTCATTGAAAGGAAGGATGGAAAAGGAGGTCAGGGTTTCGCCTTTGGCGATGTGGGGCAGCTGTTTACTGACCAGCACCCTGTCACACCTATCTCCGCTTCTAAAGGCATGCTTTAGCGAGTAATTAAATAGGAAATAATGGTCTCGCCAGAGGTGCTGCAGAATCTAACGCAAGACAATCTGCCGAAGTCGTCAAATAATCATCATCCTTCCCGGGTACTCGGGTGCTATTGTTGCAGGAAAGCCTGTATGCAATTGCTATCATTGTTTAAAACACGGTGGAGGAAATTGTTGCATTGTGTAATACCAACAGCAAACAACAAGATCAGCGTGCATCAGGGCACAGCAAGAAGTCCTCAAAGAGTAGGTCTTCATCTATCAATACAGTGCTCGGATAATTCGGCAGTAACGTCGCTCCCATGAAATTAACATCAGCCATACCATACCCTCACTGTTTAAAGTATGACACATCCAGCTTGTTGGCAATAGAGTTTAAAAAAAAAACGATACCATATAAAGACGCATTAGGAAAGTGTCATTTCACTACACTGAATCTAATCCGACCTAACGAACAACTGTCTTTGACTGACATGATGAGCGTAGGAAAAAGACAGCCATTTGTTCCCGCAATAATTCATTTACCCGAGAAATAAAAATAGAAGGTCAGTATTGTGTAGATGAACAAGCAGTTTGTTCTTTCCGCTTTTCACTGTGATGTTGTTAGTAACCATACTAGACATTTGCCAGATCTAAGCCTAAATGCACTGATTCGCATTATCTCTAGGTTAGAGTCCTGTCATGACACGAAATCAAGTCATCGGTATGGGCAGAGAAATGTATATTAGTGCTTCTGATAATACAGATCAATCCATGCCAGAGAAGAACTGAATACTGCCGGTGCACGCCTTTGGGCACATAATGATAATAGAGTGGTTACATTTCAACGCAATGTATTTATGCTCATTTGTTTGAATCCGAAATTTAGTGCTTCAGAAAACACACAATGCTAGTACATTTAGCCCATCCCTAGAATTCTTGCACAAATACTTGGATTAAAAACTGACTCTCATTGTATGCACTTGAACTGATGTCACTGATGTAATGCAGACATTCCTTGTAACAAAAAAAAACTAATCTTTTCATTTAATTCACTTGTAGAGACACGGTCGATGCCCTACCCTCATCTGTAATTTGTAATCAAGAGCGCAATTTAGTCATTTTGAAATACTAATTATCTAATCGTCCCAGGGTTTAACAATTGCTGAATAAAATACTTGTCTGCCCAATTAGCTAAGACAATTATTAAAATTCTGAGCCTTAATTATGTCTCAATTTTGTACTGGCAAAATTGTCTTTAATGCAGTAATTAAAATCCTATCTGTACCTCTGCCTTTAGGGCACTGGATGATTAGAACCTGTCAGGGGGTTGCACTCAACCAAGCCAGTGAAGCGTGTTGTGCAACATGACCCTGGATTGTTAAGTCTGTCAACATATTAACCTGAATTCCCTGCAGCCCCTGCGACCACGATTGGTAGATTAAAAGCAGAATGAGACAGAAAGCATTAAAGCCAAATTTTCAGACACCAATTCTCTGTAATTCTAGCGCAAGTTTTTGCACAACATGTTTAATTACGGTTAGCCCTGCAAAAGCGGCTCAAAAGCCTTCTGCTAAACCCATTCTATCTATATGCGTATTCCTAATAACAGTACCGTAACATAACCGAAAGCACTTTAAGCACATTTGAGCATGAGGCTGCAGATTAGATAAAGATCATTAAAGTTAAGGCGCTAATTTAAGTAAGCGGCGCGAAGCATCTTGTTTTTTCCTTGAAACAAGCAAGAAAGTCTTCAAAGAAACTTAAAATATATAAAAATAATCGGTCATAAGTCTCGCAAAGTGGCGAAGTGAATTAGACAGCTGACCTTCAGTGCGGTTCTGGTGGTGGTGAATGGAAATGTAAGGTAATGTCATTCAGAGCATGGTTCCTGGTGAATTAGAGATGTAATCCAGTAATGTAAGTAAATTATTCACGGAATTTCAACGTGTAATGGAATGCGTTCAGGAAATGGGTTGATAAGAGAAATAATCAGATTCTAAAGAGGTTTATAAGGTTGTGATAGAGACAGTCTATTTCAGTCTATGTCAGTCGTGCTTCATCAGAGCACCATTAGAAGTGAATCGTTTGTAGATGTTGAACTAAAACGATAAAACATTTTTTCTTGACTCCATGTCTATAATTGCGGCGTATTTGGAAACGCAGTTTACTTCAGTGAGAGGAAGGTTCAGGCTCGAAAGGGCTTCCAGTCTGTCCACATCTCTGTTGAACAGAGCATGCTCAGCGTTGTAAGTGGTCCTGCTTGAAAGTCTCTCTGGGCAGAAGCTGAAGTGCAAATCTGTGTCCTGACTTGTTCATATTGGCTGTCAGCATATTATCCTCTTGTCAGCACCGATTGACTGGCCAAGCTCACCTTTGTACACCACCTCTAACAGCTCATTGACAGACCAGCGACCCACCCGAACCTGATAATGGAAACCTATCGATTTTCCAGGCTCAAGGGCTCGGAACTGACCGACTATTCTTGTGGCATCGCATGTGCTGATCTTGAGTAACACTGGATTCCAATCTGTTCTCCAGGTCATAAATGATAACGCTGTTCCACAAACTTTCGAAATAAAATGAATAACTCAGTGATCATTATGCTTCACATATGGCGAGCAAAGTGCGCAGGGGTTAAGCCTTTTGTTTTAGCCCGAAATATGATCAGGTGAAGACGTTTACGTCGAGTCAGAGAGTTATACAGCACGCAAGCACACCCTTCGGTCTGGTCCCAATCTGACCTCATTCCATTTGCCAGCATTTGACTCATTTCCCTCCAAACCCGTCCTATTTATGTACCCATCCAGATGCCTTTTAAATGTTGTAATTGTACCAGCCTCCACCACCTCCTCTGGCAGTTAATTCCATATACGTACCACCCTCTACCGCATAAAGTTACTCCTCAAGCCCTTTCCCAATCTTTCCCCTCTCACCTTAAACCTATGTTCTCTAGTTTTGGACTCCCCTACCCTAAGGATAAGACCTTGGCTATTCACCGATCCCTGCCCCTCATGATTTTGTAAATCTCTATAAAAGTCACCTCTCAGTCTCAGAAGCTCCAGAGAAAAAAAAAACTCCAGCCTATTCAGTCTTTGCCTGTAGCTCAAACCCCCCAACCCTGACAACATCCCTGTAAATCTTTCTTGCACCCTATCAAGTTTAACAACATCGTTCCTATGGAAGGGCGAACAGAATTGTACGCAGTATTCCAAAAATAGTCTCACCAAAGTCCTGTATAGCCGCAACATGACATCCCAGCGCCTAAACTCAAATGTTCTGACCAATGAAGGCAAGCGTGCCAAATGCCATCTTCACCACCCTGCCTACCTGCAACTCCACTTTCAAGGAACTATGCACTGCACCCCTAGGTCTCTTTGTTCGGCAACACCTCCCAGGGCCCGGCCTTTAGCCGTATAAGTCCTGCCCTGGTTTGAATTACGAAAATGAAACACATATGTGAAACACTGACATTTACACAATCCATGTCATTTCTTTTACAGATAATACACCAAAGTACTTTGTGGGAGTACTTAAGGTTTCACATGTAAATATTTACTTAATCAAATCGCATGTTCATTATTCTCATTAGAGCGGCGGCAGCAATCCAAACAATGGTACTTTACCTTGTAATAACGTGTAACTCGTGTTTCGCTTAACACGTATTAGGCTTTCAATGGACCAGCAGCAAATACTGTTACCACCTACAACCAACTTAGTTTCAGTCAACTTACTTCGTGCGTTAAATTCATCTGTCAAATTAAAAAACACACACACACACCAGATTATGGTTTGGCCGCTTATTTCAGGTTGTAGTGTGCGGCATTTTTAAAAGCAACGAACTGCGATCACTGCGAAAACAAACAACTATCTTCAGAATCTTAAAAAAAATCAAACCTAAATGTACATTTTGGCAAAGGGATCCAGACGTTTTAGTCCGTCTCATCTTTAGGGGATTTCTTGGATATACAGTTTTGACTACAGTAAGATCCCTGAGGGGTTATGTCATTATTTACAGACATGAGTTTTTCTATAGTAGGCTGTAAGGCCAGACTCAGAGCCAGATGGTTGGTGTACTCATCGCTAGGAGAAATACATCTCTTTAGAGATTGCTTTCTTTCTTGTCTCGGTAACCATGCTGCCTTTAATAGAATTTCGTCATGGTACTTAAATCACATTACATGTTCTTTTATTTAGTTTCCATGTGTTGTTGTCTGGTCACAATACGACTTCTACCCTCATCTGGGCTCTGGTCCTGCTGTCATGTCCCTGATACACTCGATGCAACTAATGAAGCAGCCAAACAACGCAATCACTCCGAGTGAAAAGGAGTCCTGTGTCACTTAATTAACACTTCCTTTACTCAACAAGGAAGTTAATACCTAGACAGGCTTCCACACAAACATCACTTGACACATTGTTCATGCAGGCTGTTGTCCAAATCTAGTCGTTTTATCTTTTTTTGGTAACTATCAAACCATTTATTTTATATAGGCCTTTACAAATAGACAGTTAAGTTTTCCTGCTCCTATGATGCTGCTTGACCTGCTGTGTTCATCCAGCCCCATGCTAGTTAAAGGTGTTCATTTGGGTACCACGGATGTGAGACGACCATCCATCCCAAACCGACATGAACTTACTGGTTCTGCAGAACAGAAAGGCCAACACCAATGCAAAAAACGTCAGGACCTCGCCAAGGATGGATTGTGAACAAAGAGAAGTAGGGGGTCAAAGTGCGTACTGTCTCCAGTCTGAGGCTGGGCAGCAATGACGCGGGATTCTAATTCGGATTTGTTTCAACGCCCAGTTTATTTTGATTGTAGGAATAAGTTCCCTTAATTTTTTCAAACCAAAAGATTGGATATTTAGTGATTCGCAGCTTTGACCCAAACTTGTATTTACAAACTTTCAGGCAGGCTCTGCTTTCGGTTTGTAACGCACTTTTTATGGTAGCTCAAAGCTCCTGTGAAATGCTATGTTCTGCACCCAGCCTTCAGTGAACTTGGTGTCGACCGGGTATATACTGTCACTCCAACATCGGAATGTACCCGAAACCAATATTACAACCAAGACTCGCGACTAAATAAATGCAGTCTTTTCACGGCATCTTCGTCCTCCCGTCCACGTATTGCTTTAATTAAGCTCAACTTAAAAGTTTAAGAACATTCTCCGATCTTGGCACTCTGCAAATCTCAAGCGTTCACAGTAACTTTAGTTACTCACGGGACATAACTGTCTCTGATGAAGGGTTTAGGCCCGAAACGTCAAGTTTTCCTGCTCCTATGATGCTGCTTGACCTGCTGTGTTCATCCAGCCCCATGCTTGTTCTCCAGCATCTGCAGTACCTTTTATCCCTATCCATCTTCTGTTTGATACTGTTTTAATATTGTTTTATTTTGCTAAAGCTTTCCCCTGGTTGAGATGGTCTTGATATAGCATCCAGAATCTCTTTACTGCTCCTTTGTTAAAAACTCTCCATGGATTATTAAATCTCCTCATTTTATAGTAACAGTAGTTAGCATTCCTGATCTAGACTTCCAAATGCTGCACCAACCATCACTTTCACTCATGTTACAAGGGAGATTTGTTTATTTTCCTGCACACAGCATTAAAAAAGTTATTTTCAGAGGATACTATGGGTCACCATCATTTGTTGTTTTATTCCATTTTGAGCAAAAAGTGTATTTATTCTAAGTATCTCATAAGTATCTCCTCATCTCAGTCCTAAATGGCCGGCCTATATTCCTAGTCTGTGGCCCTGGTTCTGAACAACACAGTCATCAGGAACATCCTTCCTATATTTACCCTGTCTAGTCCTGTCAAGCTTGAATAAGATCCCCTCTCAATCTTTTAAACTCCAGTGAGTATAATCCTAACTGATCCAGCTTCTCTTCATACATCAGTCCTGCCATTTCATGAATCAATCTGGTAAACCTTCATTGCACTACATCTGCTCCAGAACATCCTCATTGAGTATATTTAAGACAGGGAAAGATAGGCTTTTGATTGTCAAGGGATCAAGGGTCACAGGGAGAAAGTGGGAGAATGGGGCTGAGAAACTTATCAGCCACAATTGAATGGTGGAGCGGACTCACTGGACTGAATGCCCTAACTTCTACTCCTATGTTTTATGGTCTTATGGTCTTATAAGGAGACCAAAAGCAGCATACAATATCCAGGTGTGGTCTCAAAGGCGCTGTACAATTCCAGCAATACATCCCTGCTCCTTTACTCAAGCCCTTTAGCTATAACAGTCAACATACAACGTGTACCTGTGTGCTTACTTACAGCAACTGCTGTCCAAGGACACCCAATTCCCATTGCAGCTTCCCCTTTCCAAATCTACCATCATTCAGATAATAATCTGCCTTCCCATTTTTGCTACCAAAGTAGATAACTTCACATTTATTCACATACTTCAGCTGCCATGTATTTTCCTTTTTTTAATTCATTCTGGGTATGTGGGCATTACTAGCCAGGGTGGCATTTATTGCCCATCCCTGGTTGCTCCAAAGGGCAGTTAAGAGTCAGCCACATTGTTGTAGGTCTGGAGTTACATGTAGGCCAGACCAGGTAATGATGGCAGTCTCTTTCCCTAAAGGACATAGTGATCCAAGTGGGGTTTTCTGACAATCGACAATGGATTCACGGTTGTCATCAGACTGGTAATTCCAGATTTTTTATTGAATTCAAATTGCACCACCTGCCATGGCAGGATTCAAATTTGGGTCCTCAGAATATTACCTAGGTCTCTGGATTAATAGTCCAGTGATAATACCATGAGGCTACTGCCTCCCCTACTCTTGTCCAAATCACACTGAAGCATTTCCTCATAGTTCACCCTCCACCCCAGCTTGACATCACCTGCAGATCTGGAGTTAGAACATAGCACATAGAACAGTACAGTACAGTACAGTACAGTTACTTCAGCCCACGATGTTGTGCCAAACTTTTACCCTAAACCTAAGGTCTATCTAACCTTCACCCCTACCTTATACTATCATCCATATGCCTATCTAATAGCCGCTTAAATGCCCCTAATGAAGCCAACTCCACTACCCTCTCCGGCCCCGGCACTTCCATGCCCCGACCACTTTCTGAGTAAAGAACCTACCTCTGATGTCTCCCCTATATCTACCTCCACTCACTTTAAAACTATGCCCCCCTCATAACAGCTACCTCCACCCTAGGAAAAAATCTCTGTCTGTCCATTCTATCTATACCTCTGATCATTTTGTACACCTCTATCGAGTCACCTCTCATCCTCTGTCATTCTAAAGAGAAAACCCCTAGCTCTCTCAACCTTTCCTCGTAAGACCTTCCCTCCATTTCAGGCAACATCCTCGTAAATCTCCTCTGCACCTTTTCCAACGCTTCCACATCTTTCCTGTAATGAGGCAACCAGAACTGGACACAATACTCCAGATGCGGCCAAACTAGGCTTTTGTATAGCTGGAGCATAACTTCACGGCTCTTGAACTCAATCCCTCTATTAATAAAAGCTAACACACCATATGCCTTCTTGACAACTCTATCCACCTGGGTGGCAGCTTTCAGGGAACTGTGGACATGAACCCCAAGATCCCTCTGCTCCTTCACACTACCAGGAATTTTGCCGTTAACCCTGTATTCTGCTTTCAAGTTTGTCCTTCCAAAATGAATCACCTCACTTTTTTCAGTGTTAAACTCCATCTGCCACTTCTCAGCCCAGCTCTGCATCCTATCAATATCCCTTTGTAACCTAAAACAGCCCTCTGCACTATCTACAACTCGACCCATCTTCGTATCGTCCACGGACTTACTAAACCATTCTTCCACTCCTACACCCAAATCATTTACAAAAATCACAAATAGAAGAGGACCCTTGTGGTACACCATTTGTAACTGAGCACCATGTTGAATATTTTCCATCCACTACCACTCTTTGTCTTCTAACGGTCAGCCAATTCTGAATCCAATCTGCCACATTTCCTCCTATCCCATGCCTCCTTGCTTTCTGCATGAGCCTACCATGTGGAATCTTATCAAACGCCTTACTTAAATCCATGTATACCACATCCACTGCTCTACCTTCATTACGTGTTTGGTCACCTCTTCAAAGAATTCAATAAGGTTTGTGAGGCATGATCTACCCCTCACAAATCCATGCTGACTATCTCGAATCAAACTATACCTATCCAAGTGATCATAAATCCTAACTCTCAGAGCCCTTTCCAATAATTTGCCCACCACTGACATAAGACTAACTGGCCTGTAATTTCCAGGGTTATCCCTATTCCCTTTTTTGAACAAGGGAATGACGTTTGCCTCTCTCCAATCTTCCAGCATTGTACCCGTGGACAGTGAGGATGAAAAGATTATCACCAAAGGCCCTGCGATCTCTTCCCTCACTTTCCATAGCATCGCTGGATAAATCCCATCAGGCCCAGGAGACTTATCTATCCTCAAGTTCCTCAAAATTCCTAGTACATCTTCCTTACTGACATGACCTCCTCTAGCCTACCAGCCCGTTTCACACTGTCCTCCTCTACAACTAGGTCCCTCTCAGTTGTAAGTACTGAAGAAAAGTATTCATTAAGGACCTCTCCTATCCCTTCAGGCTCCATGCACAAATTCCCTTTACAATCCTTGATCAGCCCTACCCTTTCTCTGGTCATTCTCTTATTCCTCACGTACATGTAAAAAGCCTTGGAGTTTTCCTTGATTGTATCTGCCAAGGTGTTCTCATGCCCCCTTATAGCTCTCCTAAGCCCTTTCTTCAGCTCCTTCCTGGATAATTTGTATCCCTCTAGAGCCTTTTCCGATCCTTGTTTCCTAACCCTTATATAATCATCCTTCTTCCTCTTAACCAGTTGTTCGACCTCTCTTGAGAACGAAGGCTCCCTTACTTGACCGCATCTTCCCTGCCTGCTAGGGACAAACATATCGAGCGCACACAATATGCATTCCTTAAAGAATCTCCACATTTCTATAGTGCTCTTCCCTGACATTTTCTGTTCCCATTTTATATTACCCAGTTCTTGCCTGACAGAATTATAATTACCCTTCCCCCAATTATAAACCTTACTCTGCTGTATGTACCTATCCTTTTCCATGACTATTATAAAAGTAACAGAGTTCCGATCACTGCTGCCAAAATGCTCTCCTACCAACAGGTCTAACACTTGGCCTGGTTCATTGCCAAGCACCAAATCCAAAGTGGCCTCTCCTCATGTTGGTCTATCTACTTACTTTCTCAGGAATCCTTCCTGAATGTACTGGACAACATCCGCTCCAGCTAAACTATTACAACTAAAAAGTTTCCAATCAATATTTGGAAAGTTGAAGTCACCCATGACTACAACCCTATGACATCTGCACCTTTCTAGAATCTGCCTCCCAATCCGCTCCTCCACTTCTCTGCAACTATTAGGGAGTCTGTAAAAAACCCTCAACAAAGTGACTGCTCCTTTCTTGTTCCTGACCTCAACCCAAAGTGACTTTGTAGACATACATGTTGTTTCATTTAATTCTAAATAATTAATATATGTTGTGAATAGCTGGGGTCCGAGCACTGATCCCTGCAGTGCCCCACTAGTCACCACCTGCCACTCAGAAAATGATCTGTCTTGTCTGCTAACCAATTCTCTACGCATGTCAGTAGACTATCTCCAATCCCATGCACTTTAATTTTAGATTCCAATCTCTTAAATTGGATCTTCTCAAAAGCCTTCTGAAAGTCCAAGTAAACCACACCCACTGGCTTCCCCCTTGTCAAATCTACTTCAAATTCCAGTAGATTTGTCAAGTATAATTTCACTTTCATAAATCCATGCTGACTCTGTCCGATCCTGTCACTGTTTTCCAAATGATTTGCTATTTTATAATTGACTCTAGCACTTTCATGCTTTAATTTCAACAACTGAGTGGTGATATTTTCACAGTGTTGATTAAAATTTATTACGATCCAAGGTCATATATCCTGTACTTGGATTGAGAGCAATCTCAGCTATTCCCTTTAAATGCAGATTGTGGACCTGATTTCTAACTGAAAACTACTGAAAATGGAACAATTAGAAAGTTGCAACCTGTCATTCAGTTAACTGAGCAAGCATTATAGCTGTCGTCAATATTAGATTAGGTGTGAGGTACAGCATCATTTTAAAGAGTTTACTAATGTGAAATAGTAACACTAGAAGGTGACATTAAAAATACAATGCAAACAAATTATCACTAACCTCCATCGGCTGGTGAGTTTTTTTTTGTAAAGTAAGAAAGGGTCAGACAGAGGCCCTGAATTCAGGAAACATTGCTACACTTTCACAGCATGAACAAAGTGGCCATAATGTATCACAAAATATTTATGTGTTCAGCTTCAGATACATAGAGAGGAACTGAAAAGTGGGTTCAAGTCTATTAGTTTCACATTTTATAAGGAGTTTCTATACTTATTTGGTCAAACAGCAAGTAGCATGTCATGTGCATGCCTGTTCCATTCAATTTAATTCCTACAGAAGAACTTTGCATCTCTTTGTTTTACATTTGAAAGGAAGGGTTGGAGCTTTATGCTTACCTAATTTTTTATGTATCTTTTTCACAGTTTAGACTAAAACATGGGATCCAGTTATCAGTCCTGAAGGGAAGAGGTTGCGTGAGGAAAAATAGAGGTTTGGGGAGGACGCAGTTGGGGAAGTAGCATCAAGGATCAGTCTTTGGGGGAACACCAAAGCTAACAGTAAGGTAGAGGGGGTAGAAGTGCAAGTGGCTGGATCAATAATAATTAAACTAGGCTGGAGCAGTCCCACACATTGGGCAGTAGTGGAGATCTGTAAGAGCAGAATCTCATGGTCAAAGGATACATAGAAGGTTAGAAGCTTGAGGACGGTAACTGACTTTGTCAAAATCACATAAGATACAATATATTATTTTGGCAAGAGTTGATCTTGGGTTACTGGTGCGCAGAATCAGACCAGAAGGATTCAAATGTGGATTACCAAGGCAGATGGACATAGATTTGGTGGGTGATAATAAATTCAAGAACTCTGGAGAAGGGATGATGAAATTATAACTGAGCATAGTTTAGAACGTGAAGAGTTCAAGGTTTGGCTTTCTAAGGAGATCGATAATGATGGCAGCATGGAAGCAAAAGTGTAACATTCCAGGGGAATCAGAACATTGGAGCTTGGAAAGGAAGTTGGAAGATCAGCAGTTAAGCAGGGTTAGAGTTTAGAAAGCAAGAGGCAAGTCTTATTATCAAGGTGAACTTAGAAATGAAATGAGAAGAGATATGAGAGGAACTAAGAAAAATGCAAATTCAGCATTATGCCAGGGGAACCTCAGAGGCAGTTTGTTCAAGGGGCTAGGGGAAGTGAGAGAAACAGCAGAGGCTGCTGATCGGACAGTGTTGATCTTTCTATCAAAAAATACCTCAAGCTCCTCACACCTATTATTGGATGTAAAGGCAGCTGAAGATGTAAAGGATCATACTTTATCTACGATTCTGACAGAATCTAAATATTTTAAATATGAATTTCAAATTCTCAGTGACCAACTTAAAGGAATTGCATGACAAGGTCACAGGTTTTAGGACTTTACTACAATCTACAAATGAAAAGTGACATTGACTAATGTTTATGTCATAGATACACTAATCTACAAAAAAGTCCTTTGTTAATGATTTAAAATGAAGGTCTCCCTCTATACTTCACTTCATTCTTCAAGAAGACATTCTTTTCTCTAAGAGCCAGTCCAACATAATTCTTAATTTCCAAGATTGTGCTTCCCTTTGTTTCCTTTTCATAATTGATAACTTCTAATCCTTAAACTGGCTTTTACATTGAGAGTTAACCTGGAGATTCTTCCCTCTAGACAAAGTTAGGTAAGTCTTCAAACCTCATTTAAATACTGTTGAGATCAGTATTTTTATTCCAAGAGCAAGCTCCTAGTCATTTGGTGAACCAGAGAGGCACTATCTCTTAGCTTTCTCTATTAAATTCTGGCAGACTGAATGCCTGTGGGGTTCAATGATACTTTAAGAAAACATCCTATAAGAGAATCCAACAATGGCTTTCTATGGACTCTCTCATCTCTCAAAGTTCATGGCAACATGAATCACATGGGCCTTCTGTCTAGGTAGAAATTAGCCATCCTTTAGACTAGCAACTTCATTTTATCTTGAATCTAAATAGTTTACAGAATAATCATTTAAAAACTTGAAATTTTGAAACATTTTCCTGAGACTTTGGAAATTAACAGTCTATCCATTATCAGCATAGGTGCTCCGGTCTCTGTATACTGTGTGAACATCCTGTAACCTACTTCCCAGTAAAACAACAGAAAATTGAGTTATTAACATAGGAACATAGGAGCAGAAGCGGGCCATCCAATCCTTGGTTCTGTTCTACCATTCTTGAATCTTACGGTGATAGTGGACAGACTAATAATGTCCACAGTCTCAGGAAAATGTCACAAAATTTCAAGTTTTTAAATGGTTATTCTGTGAACTATTTAGATTCAAGATCATGTGAGATCATGGCTGATCTGCAACCTTTGGCTTAAAACCTTAAAACTTTTGCTTAACAAAAATTTATCTCTCTCAGATTTAAAATTAACAACTGATCTGGCATCCACTGCCATTCATGAAAGAGAGTTCCAAACATCTACCGCCCTTTGTATATAAAAGTTCTTCCGAACATCTCTCCTGAATGGTCTGGCCCTAATTCTCAGACTATACCCCTAGTTCTAGATTGTCCAACCAGTGGAAGTAGTTTCTCTTTATTTTCTCAGAGATAAAAGGTACTGCAGATGCTGGAGAATCCGAGATAACAAGCATGGGGCTGGATGAACACAGCAGGCCAAGCAGCATCATAGGAGCAGGAAAGCTTGACGTTTTGGGCCTAGACCCTTCATCAGAAAGGGTCTAGGCCCGAAACGTCAAGTTTTCCTGCTCCTATGATGCTG
>JAHRHZ010000273.1:7606321-7634132 GCA_024137785.1 Ginglymostoma cirratum | reverse complement strand
CCTGCTGTGTTCATCCAGCCCCATGCTTGTTATCTCTTTATTTTCTCTTTCTTTTCCTGTTACTATCTTGAAGATGTCAATCAGATAACCCCCTTAGCCTTCTGAATTCTAGAGAAAACAGGCCTAATTTGTGTAATTTCTCCTCCTAGCGTAAGACCTGAAGTCCTTGCATCATTCTTGTAAACCTACATTGTACTCCTTGCAAGACCAACATGTCATTCCTAAGGTGTGGTGCCCAGATCTGCTTATATTATTCCAAGTCAGGGCTAACTGGGATTTTGTATAACTGCAACATAACTTCTGCATCCTTGTACTCCATATCTCTATACATAAAAGTCGGTATTCCATGAGCTTTCTTAATTACTTCCTGCACTTGTTCATGACATTTTAAAAATCTATGTACCTGAACCCCAAATCTCTTTCAGTATACACTGATGTTTAACCTAACACCAATGTGTGAGGTGTTGCATTTTAGGAAATCAAGTATTAAGGGGAAGTATACAGTTAATGGCAGGACCCTTAACGGCATTGATATACAGAGGGATCTTGGGGTACAAGTCCTTAGCTCCCTGAAAGTGGCCACACACATAGATAGGGTGATAAAGAAGGTGCATGCTTGCCTTTATTGGTTGGGCATTGACTATAAGAGTCAGGAAGTGATGTTGCAGCTTCATAAAAGTTTGGTTAGGCCACACTTAAAGTTTTGTATTCCGTTCTGGTTGCCACACTACAGGAAGGATGTGGAGGCTTTGGAGAGGGTGCAAAGAGGTTTACCAGGATGCTGCCTAGATTAGAGGATATGAGCTATAAGGAGAAGTTACACAAACTTGAGTTATATTCTCTGGAGAGGCAGAGGCTGAGGGGACACCTGATAGAAGTTTACAAAATTATGAGAGGCATCGATAGAGTTGACAGTCAGGATCTTTTTCTCAGAGTTGAAATGTCTGATACTAGATGCATTTAAGGTAAGAGGGGGAAAGTTCAAAGGAGATGTGAGAGGCAAGCTTTTTTACTCAGGGAGTGGTAAGTGCCTGGAACATGCTGCCAGGGTAGTGGTGGAGGCAGATACAATAGGGGCATTTAACAGCCTTTCAGATAAGCACATGAATAAGCAAAGAATAGAGGGATTTGGACCAATGGCAACCAGAGGGGTTAGTTTAATGTGGCATCATGCTCGTCACAACATCATGGGCCAAAGGGCCTGTTCCTGTGCTGTACTGATTTTTGTTCAGTCGGGGTGGCAGAGTGGCACAGTGGTAGCACTGCTGCCTGACAGCACCAGGTACCTGGGTTTGATTCCAGCCTCAGCAATTGTCTGTGTGAAGTTTGCACATTCTCTCCTTGTCTGAGTTGGTTTCCACAGGGTTCTCTGGTTTCTTCCCACAATCCAAAGATGTGCAGCTTAGGTGGACCAGCCATGCTAAATTGTCCTATAGCATCCAGGGACGTGCAGGCTAGGTGGATTACCCATAGTAAATGCAGGGTTATTGGGATAGGGTGGGATATTCTTCAAAAGGTCAGTGAAGATGTGATGGGCCAAACGGCCTCTATCTGCACAGTGGGGGTTCTATAATCGAGAAAGTACCCTCGTCTATCCTTTTGTGGCCCAAAATAGATGGCCTCCCACATTAAATTCCATCTCCACAGTTTTGCCCATTCACTTAGACAATCAATTCCCTTTGTAATTTAATGTTATCATTTACACTGTCTACAATGCCACCTAAATTTATCCCATCAGCAATTTTGGATATATGAATTTCTATGCCATTATCCAAGTCATTAATAAATAATGTGAATAGTTGAGGCCCTAACACAGATCCTCATGAGACACCATTGGTCACACCTTACCAATTTGAGTGCCTATCCATTAATCCTACTTTCTGTCACCTGCCACTCAACCAATTTCCCAGCCATGTCAGTAATTTGCCCTGAATTCTGTGGGCTTCCACCTATGTGTAAAATACACTGGAGACATTTAGGCTTTCAGGTTTGAAAGAATGCAACTCAAATGATTTTTTGTTGGTAATCAAATACTGTATTGTATGGAAATAATAGATTCTGTAAACTACTACGAGCTAAACTGTAAACACAAGTAAAGGAGCATAAGCTCAAAGTAGCAAATAGCATATTTAGCATTGACATTAGGGTGTTCCTCTTTAATTACTAATTGACCATAATGGAGAATCGGCATTCAGATTGAATAATGGAGGTGAAATCCCTGGAATCAGTTCAGAAATTGATTGGATATTGTGGCAAAGAAAAATGGACCAATTGACCTCTCTTGTTTACCTGTTAGGTAAGAATTAATTGGCTGAATGAGGCAAACTTGGCAAATTATAACAGACAAATAGTTTCCTGGATAAAATCACACATTGTCAGAGATAACATACTCAGAGACACTGCTTTAACATTACAGAAGGTAACAGAAGACTGAGATTTCTAAATCACAACTTAACAAAGACAAAATAAAGGGCATTCATTAGGAACTGATTTGAGCACAAAGACTAAGGTTAAGAAATCAGGACTACATTTTCTTGTTTTCATTAGAAACTCATCTTTCACTCTTGTCTGTGGATTTTAGCAACTATCAATCAAACTAGAAACTGGTCACAATTTTCCTGCAGTCAATTTCATAAAACATTAATTCACCCTGAGAAATGACAGTAAATCAGCCAATCTGTCAGTTTAATATCAATTGTGAGGAAGTTACTAGAATCTATCATCAGAGACAGAGTGACTGAGCACTTGGACAAGTAGCAGTTGATCAAAGGAGTCAGCATGGATTTGCGAAGAATAGGTTATGTCTGACCAATCTAGTTGAATTTTTTGAAGAGGAAGCTAATATGCTAGATCGGATTGTGCCTATGGATGTTGTCCAAATAGACATCCAGAAGGCATTTGATAAGATTCAGTGCAAGAGACTATTAGTAAAAATGAAAGCACATGGATTGCAGTGGTCAGTAATGAGTTGAGTGGCATGAGACATAATAAATGGTTAATTTTCTGATTGCTGGAACGCAGCAAATGGTTTTCTGTAAGGATCTGGTCTGGGAATTTAGCTTCTTCCTATCTATCTTAACAGATAAATGATGAGAGAATAGCATAGACCTTAAAACACAGAAACAGGACACTTGGTACTAGAGAATGAACTGTAACCTCTGCAGTATGGAATGCTTAGGAGTACATCATTCCCGAATTTTGGAATTTTCTGACTGCTTAATCACGAGTGTGTGAATCAAAACAAAACTTTTCAAATATTTTAAATAAAAACTAACACCATATCTTTCCAGTTCCTGCTCCTAAAGTATTGTATTAACATGATACTCTTAGTTGGTTAGATCTGCTCAAAACATTTGAGGACAACAGGTGCTCCTAAACAGTAGCTTTCTGGCTGGTGATGATACAGTGTGTTAACCAAAAATGAGTCAACATGGTGTATGTGCTTCATATGGGCTTCCTCCCACTCAATCTACTTAATCTCACTTTATCAACATATCCTTCAGTTCCTTTCTCCCTTATGTGCTTCACAGAATCACAAAACTGTTACTGCTCAAAAGGACACCATTCAGCCCTTCTTGTCTACACCAGCTGTCTGACTGAGCATCGATCCAATTCCATAGCCTCACTTTTCCCCTGTAAACCTCATATTCTTCATTTTCAGATGACTATGTAATTACCTTTTGAATGCCTTAATTGAACCTGATTCCACCACACTCTCTGACAATGCTTTCTAAATTCTAATCACTAGCTGCATGAAAAAAGACTTTCCTTAAGTTGCTTCTTCATTGCTTAGTTTAACAAACATGTGTGGTACTCTTTTTCCTTATCCACTATCTCCAGACTCCTCATGATTTTAAACAAATCTCCTCTCAGCATTCTTTTTCTGAGTGCTAACTTCTCCACTATATCTGCATGAATGAAATTCCTCATCTCTGAAACCTGTTATGATCCCAGCTGATGGTAATACTGAACAAGTCATACCCCAGAGTGAAACCAGGCCTGATGGTCAATCAATTCCATTTGCCTGTTGTTTACAGTACAGATCAGTCACTGTACATATTCACAAGAGGTTGCCAATGTATTTTTAATTAAAGAACATCAAAGTTTATCACACAAGGAAATAAAACACAGACTTTATTACATTAGACAAGAATTACTGAAGTGATCTCGTTACAAACATCAGAAGATAAAAGTCCCTTTTTATCACTGTACTTTTCTTACTCAAATCTCAGTAAAGGTCACCACTAGAATCACACTAAAGCTTCTTGCTCAGCTGGCACAGTTTCCTAACTGCAAACTATACATTCACCGGATGTTATTCTCTTTAGTTAATGTTCCTTGAAACAACCAACTAACTCAGCTCATTACTACTTAACATGGGATCTATAAACTTAGCAGGCTTTTAAAATGTCTTTATTTCTGACATCCCATTGCCGTCTGCTTTTGGAACTCTCTTCTCACTAACCTCTAATCTTCTCAGGACTTCTCACCGGCCCTGACTGCTTGAAGACTGCTAAAACAGCACGTCTGCTGTTACTGGCCTCGTCACCATACATGAACCTGCTTCTGCCTCCTTCTCTCTCGTGTTTGTAAAATTCAACTCCACAAACACTTAAGCAACTATCTCCCAAAGTGGCTTGCTGATCACTTAGCTAAAAAGACATGACTTGTAAATACTGTTTTAAACTTAACGTTGAAAGGGACCGTCTGACCTTTAAACAAAGGTCACATCTTAGAAGCATAAAAACATAGAAAATAGTTGCAACAGTAGACCATTTGGCCCATCGAACCTGCACCACCATTTAATATGATCACAACTGATCATGCAATTTCAGTATCCCATTCCTGCTTTCTCTCCATACTCCTTGATCCCTTTAGCTGCAAGAGCCACGTCTAGCTCCCTCTTGAAAATATCTAACTAACTGTCCCCAACAGCTTTCTGTGATAGGGGATTCCACAGGTTCACAACTCTCTGAGTGAAGAAATTCTCCCTCATCTCAGTCCTGAATGGCTCACCCCTTGTCCATAGACTGTCACCCATAGTTCTGGACTTACCCATATCTTCATAGAGAAAACGAAAATCAGTTCTGTTCCACTACAGAATCCTAAGTTCTCAAATAGTAATAACATATGATAAACCTAAATAAAAACACTCTCATCAATCTTTTTTGCAATCTCTCTAATGCCATTGCATCTTTCCTAAAGAGTGGCACCCAGAATTGGGTGAAATACCCAAGTTAAAGTGACAACAAGAGCAGAAATTGCTAGAAAAGCTCAGCAGATCTGGCATCATCTGTGGAGAGAAATCAGATTTAACGTTTTGGGTCCAGTGATCCTTCCTCAGAACTGACATCAGTGGTTAATACAACTTTTACAAAACCTCCTTGCTTATGTACACTCCATCCCTATCAATGGAACTCAATGGAAACTTCATGAACCATTTTCTCAACCAGTCCTGTTCAGTGACTTATGCACACATCCATCTGGGTGGCTTTTCTCCCGCAGTCACTTCAGCATTGCACCCCTTGATTTAAATTGTCTCTGTGTTCTTTGCTTCAACCATGAATCACTTCACATTTCTCGACATTGAGATTCATCTATTAATTGGCTATGCATTCCATGAACCTGTTTACGTCTTTTTAAAGTTCTAAACTATCCTCCCCCTTATAGTTAACAATGGGCAGCACAGTGGCTCAGTGATTCGTACTGTCAGCTTACAGTTCCAGGGACCTGGGCTCAGTTCCAGCCTTGGATGAATGTCTGTGTGGAGTTTGCCTATTCTTCCTGTGTCTGCGTGGGTTTCCTTTGGGTGCTCCGGTTTCCTGCCAATAGTTCAAAGATGTGCAGGCCAGGTGGATTGGCCATGCTAAATTGCCCACAGTGTCCAGAGATGCATAAATTAGGTGGATTAGCCATGGGAAAAGCAGGGTTACGGGGATAGGGGGGGATGCTCTTTGGAGAGTTGGTGTGGACTTGTGGACTGAATGACCTGTTTCTACACTGTAGGGATTCTCTGGAATGCTTTCAAGTTTTGTATCATTCACAAATTTATGCAATTGTGTTCCTGTACACTGAGATCTAAGGCACTACTATACAGAAGGGAGAGCAAATGTTCCAATACTGAACCCTAGGAACTCATACCCCAGCTTGAAAAAACATTAATCACAACTCTTCATATTCCTATTACTCAGCCAATTTCATATCAACATTGCTACTATCCTTTTTAAGGAATTTACATATCCAGCTTTCCTTATAGAGATGTACAGAGAGCTGCATATCCAAGTTTTCAAGTGACTTTAAATTAGGAGGCACAGTAGGTTGGGTAGATGATAGTAGAATGTTGCAATTAGATACGGACAGTCAAATAGGTGTGGAAAATATGGTAGATGGCATTTCATGTTGGAAAGTGTGAGATTTTCCGCTTTGGATCTGAGAAAGTTAAATTGCAATATATTCCTAATTGGCAAGGGACCAAGAGTTGTGGAGGAACAAGTGAATTTAGGTGTCAAATCACTAAAAGCTAATGTATTGGTATAAAAAGTAATCAAACGTCTACAGAATGTTGGGTTTATCTAAGAGAGGTTGCAATTTAAAGGGAAGAAGTGATGCTGCAGTTGTGGAGCCTTGTTCAGACATCCATGTAAAATTTTATGCAAAACTTGGATTACCATCAGTGATAGTGTTGGTAAGAGTCCTTGTGGAGACAAGTTCCACAATAACATTGATTGTGTTGTGTGGCACTTTCACTGTGCTAAATGGGACAAACTTTGAACAGATCTAGCAACTCAAGGCTGGGTATCCATGAGGTGCTGTGGGCCATTAACAGCACCTGAATTTTACTCCATTGCAATCTGTAACCTCAATGGCCGGCATATTCCCCACTCAATCATTACCATCAAGCCACAGGATCAAACCTAGTTCAATAGAGAATGCAGGAGGACATGCCAGGAGCAGCACTAGACATATTTAAAAATCAGGTGTCAACCTGGTGAAGGTACCAAACCAAAATACTTGCATGACAAACAGCATAAGCAGCAAGTGATAGACAAAGCTAAGCAAGCCCACACCCAACAGATCAGGTCTAAGCTATGCAGTCCTATTGTATCCAGTCATAAATGATGGTGGGCAATTAAACAACACATTGGAGGAGGAGGGTCCACAAATATCACAATCCTCAATGAAGGAATAGCCCAGCACATCAGTGCAAAAGATAAAGCTGAAGCATTTGCAGCAATCTTGAGCCAGATGTACCAAATGGATGATCCATCTCAGCCCCCTCCAGTGGTCCCCAGCATTACAGATACCAGTCTTCAGCTGTTTTGATTCACTCCACGTGCTATCAAGAGATGGTTGGAGGCACAGGATACTGCATAGACTTCAGGCACCGACAACATTTCTGCAATTGTACCAAAGACTTGTGCTTCAGAACTTGCCACTCCCCTAGCCAAGCTCTTCCAGTATAATTGCAACACTGGATCTACCTGACAATGTGGAAAATTGTCCAGGTATGTCCTGTACATAAAAAGCAGGAAAAATCCAACCCAGCCAATTACTGCCCAGAGATAACAAGGTGTAGAGCTGGATGAACACAGCAGGCCAAGCAGCATCAGAGAAGCAGGAAGGCAGACGTTTCGGGCCTAGACCCTTCTTCAGAAATTACTGCCCAGTCTACTTTTGATCTTCAGTAAAGTGATGGAAGGTGTCATCTGTAGTGCTATTAAGCTATTAAGCTATTAAGCAGCAAAAAGCTGCTCAGTGAAGCCCACCAGGGCCAATTAGCTCCTGATCTCTTTACAGCCTTGGTTCAAATATGGACAAAAGAGCTGAATTCCAGAGGCAGGTTGAGAGTGACAGCCCTTGACATTAAGGCTGCATTCAATTGAGTGTGGCATCAAGGATCCCCAGCAAAACTAGAATCAATGGGTATCAGGGGCAAATTTCCTGCTGGTTGGAGTCATACTTGGTACATAGAAAGATGGTCATGATTGTTCAAGATCTGTAATCTACCTCCAGGACATCTCCAAGTTCCTAGGCCAAGTGTCAGGGCCCAACCATCTCAGCTACTTCATCACTGACCTTCCGTCCATCATAAGGTCAGAGTGGGGATGTTCACTGATGATTGCACAATGTTCAGCATCATTCGCAACTCCTCAGCTGCTAAAGCAGACCATGTTCAAATGCAATAAGATCTGGACAATATCCAGGCTTGGGCTAACGAGTGGTAAGTCACACTCACGCCACACAAATGCCAAGCAATAACCATTACCAATGACCATTACCAATTTAACCACTACCCCTTGACATTCAATAGTGTTACCATCCCCCTCTAACAACATCCTGAGTGTTATCAGTGACCAGAAATTCAACTGGACTCACCACATAAACACAGTGGCTACAAGAGCAAGTCATAAGCTAGGAATACTGTGGTGAGTAGCTGACCTCCTGACTCCTCCAAGCGTGTCCATCATCTACAAGGCACAAGTCAGGAGTGTGACAAAATATTACCCACGTACCTGGATGGGTGCAACTCCAACAACATTCAAGAAGCTCAATACCATTCAGAACAAAGCAGCCCACTTGATTGGCACCACATCCACAAACACCCACTCCCTCCACCACCGATGCTCAGTACCAGCAGCATGTACAATGTACACGATGCACTGCAGAAATTCACCCAAGATCCTCAGGCAGCACCTTCCGAACTCACGGCCACTTCCATCTGGAAGGACAAGGGTAGCAGATACATGGGAAAATCACTACCTACAAGTTTGCCTCCAAGTCACTCACCATCCTGACATGGAAATATAACACCTTTCCTTCACTGTCACTGGGTCAAAATTCTGCAATTCCCTCCCTAATGGCATTGTGGGTCAACCCACTGTAGGTGGACTGCAGCGGTTCAGGGAGGCAACTTGACACCACCTACTCAAGGTCAGCTAGGGATGGGCAATAAATGCTGGCCAGCCAGTGATCCTCATATCCATGAATGAATAAAACAAAACTTCATTTGGAATACAAATATAGTGTGGGTACCAGACACTCAGGAAAGATATACTGGCTTTACTCTGGTTACAGTATAGATTCACCAGAATAATGCCAGAGTTTAAACGGATAAATTATGGAAGCAAGTGGAAGGTATGCAGCATATATTCTCTTAAATTTATAAGATTGAGTAGTGAGCTAACCGATATGTTTTACACGAGAGAAACTCAATAAGATGAACACAGGGAAACGATTTCCTCCATCAGGGCCAGGTGGGCCAATCAGGAATAAACTTCAGGAAGCATTTTTTCTACACCATGGTGCATTGTCACTTGGAACCCCAAACTTTAAAAGGCGATGATGACAGGCCAATTGAAATTTTCGAGATTGGGATCGGTAGGTTTTTATTAGGTAAGTTATCAATAGATTTGGATCACAGGTGGGCAATGGATTTGAGGTATGGATCAGGCATGATCTCACTTAATGGCAGAACAGGCTCAAAGGACTGAATGATTTACAACTATGTCTATGTTCCTAATCACAAATGTGCCATTAATAACCCTGACGTAACATTTTTGAATGAAATAAATCACCATTTAATTGTTCTAATCTGGAATAATTCATTTATTTAGCTGTGGAGTAAATTTTGTAGCAGCTGACTTCAAGTTCACAATCCAGGTTTACTAATGAGCACATGTCAGTTCCAGTGAATGATGTGGTTGACAATTGGTCCTCTTGGTTCTGCAAGGCAGTCAATTACCGTACAGTCAAGACAAACACTATTGTCACAAATAGAAAACCAGGTGAACTTGGGTCCAGTGCAGTCTGAAACAGGATGGATATTCACATCATGATAAACAACACAAGGCAAGCTACAGTATTGTTGAAAAAAAATCGCCAAAGGATTGTTATGTCTAAACGGCAAATTGTGGATTATACTATTTAAAGGGTTTTTGTCTACTCACCAAGAGTGATTTTTGAACGTCAAATTTGCAGTTCACTCTGTATTAATCATTTGGTTCTTGATGTTGGGGCATACATTCCACATAATTAGAAAGCAAGGACATCAACAGGTGCAGGAGTCTGTTAATGATGACGGACTAGCTGAGGTTTGAGAGATGAATGGATATGTCCTGATTTTAAGCAATTTGATTCTATCAACACTGGTTATAGACTTTTGGCTTGAAGAACAATGAGGGCCTGCAGCGCTATTACATGCTGGAACATTTGTTGAATGTTCATGTTCCAGATACAATGAACAGGAAACATTTATTTTGTGAACGCATGGGGATGTACTACATCAGGTGTCATCCCTTTCATTTTGCTCAGGATTTCAGGAAATGACGGCAATAGTCCCGTGACAATAAGGAAATTCTTGCATCTACATTCCATGTTTCACAATTGCAGGATGTCCCAAAATGTTTAACTGCCCAGAAGTGCTGTTTGAAGCATCATCATTGTCACTATCCTCCAATTTGAGATGATGGTTACTCATGGTGTCGAGTTTCTGCAATGTGGCTTCATGTCACAGAATAGGTCACTTCTTGACAGAAGGGGCAGGACATCTCACTTTCAAAGGGAGTGGAGTATAAAAGTAGGGAGGTTTTGCTGAAATTATACAAGGCACTAGTCAGACCACAGCTGGAATACTGTGAATACTTTTGGTTCCCTTATCTCAGGAAAAATACATTGACATTGGAGGCAGTGCAGAGAAGGTTCACTAGGTTGATTCCAGGTATGGAGAGATTTTCATATGAGGAGATGTTGAGAGGGTTGGCCTTGTACCTATTGGAGAGAAGACCTTATTGAAACATATAAAGATTCCTGGGGTTCTTGACAAAATAGATATGGAGAGGCTCCCCATGTTGAGAGTCTAGGGCCAAAAGGACATAATCTCAGAGATAGGGATTTAAAATAGATGAGGACTTTTTTTTCAGAGGGTTGTCTGTGCAATTCTTTACTGCCAAGGGCTGCTAAGGCACATATGTTAAGTATATTCAAAATCAGTAAGGGACTCAATGGTCATTGGGGTAAGGCAGGAAAGTAGATTTAGGACTATCAGATCAGCTGTAATCTTATTGAATGGCAGAGCATTCTCAATGGCCTGAATAACGTACTTCTACTCCTACCTCTTACAGTCCTATGGGCATATTGAAATGGGATCCAAAATGCAGGATTTGCTTCCTTTTCTGTCCTTCTCTGCTGTTTTCTGCCTTATTATTGTAACATTGAGGCTCAAAGTGTGCTTCAGATTGTCAACAGTCTGAATGATTAGTACCAAGGTCAGAGCAATCATTAATGTCAATGACACTGCACTTTAAAGAGAGTTTCAGTGTGGCTTTGATTGGCTTTTGTGGCTCGGTGCTAGTGTCTCTACATCTGAGCTAGGAGGCCCAAGTTCAAGTGCCAACCTGCTACAGAGGTGTGTAAAAACATCTCAGAACAGGTTGATTACAAAATCAACCATTGTAGCAGCCTGATCCCGCCCCACCGAGGTCATTTCCTCCTACTTTGGCCTCATTCTCTCTCCACTTGTCCATACCCTGTCCACTTATATCCACAATTCCTCTGATGCCGTCACCATATTTCCAATTTCCAGTTCCCTGGACCTAACTGCCTCCTCTTCACCATAGATGTTGAATCCTTCTAGGCCTCCATCCCCCACCAGAATGGTCTGGGAGCTCTCAGCTTCTTCCTCGTCCAGAGGCCTGAACAATCCCCATCCACCACCGCTCTCCTCCACATGGCTAAACTTGTTGTCTCAATAAACAATTTCTCCTTTAATTTATCTCACTTCTGCCATGTCAAAGGAGTGGCCATGGCCACCCGCATGGGTCCCAGTTATGCCTGCCTCTTTATGGGGTACGTGGAACAATCCTTGTTCCAGTCCTACACTGGCCCCCTCCCACAATTCTTTTCTCAATACATTGACGACTGCTTCGGAGCCGCTTCATGCTCCTACTAGGACCTTGAAAAATTTGTTCATTTTGCTTTCAATTTTCACCCCTCTATAACTTTCACATCGTCCATTTCTGACACTTACCTTCCTTTCCTTGACCTCTCTCCCTCCATTTTGGGGAATAAATTGTCCATTGCCATCCACTAGAAAGACACTGACTCCCACAGCTACCTTCACTACAGCTCTTCACATCCACCCCTTCCCCCCACGCCCCTCCCCCCCTCCAAATCCTGGAGGGATTCCATCCAATTTCCCAGTTCCTTAACCTACATTGTACCTGTTTGGATGATGTCACATTATAAAACTGAGCTGCTGACCATCTTCTATCACAGTGGTTTCCTGCCAATATGGTTGACAGGGCCCTCAACTGTATCTGACCTATCACCTGTGCTTCCATCCTTGCCCTTCCCATCACTCACAACAGTGTGATCAGGTTCCCCTTGTCCTCACTTATCGATCCACCTGGCTCCACATTCAAAGGATCATCCTCTGCCATTCCAGACAACTCCAGCAGAACACCACCACCAAACACATTTTCTCCTCATGCACCCACACCCCTCCCAACTGCCTGCATTTCACAGGACCATCCCCTTCGGGATACCCTAGTCTATTCCTCAACCACCAACACCAACCCCACCTTCCCACAGCACCTTCCCATGTAAACGCAGCATGTGCAACACCTGCGCCTTCACCTCCTTCCCTGCTCACCATTCAAGGGCCTAAACAGTCTTTCCAGGTGAATCAGCATCCCAGCTGTAACCACCTCCAATCTTGTGTATTGTATTTCCTGATCTCAATGTGGCCTACTCTACATTGAAGAAACCAAATACAGACTAAGTGATTGCCTTGCAGAACACTTCATGTACCTCGTGCGATTATGACTCTGACCTTCCCAGAGCTGGTCATTTTAACACAGCATCCTGCTCGCACGCCCACATGTCTGTCTTCAGCATGCTGCAATGTTCTAGCGAATCACAGCGCCAACTGGAGGAACAACATCTCATCTTCAGACCAAGAACTTACAACCTTCTCGACTTAACATTGAGTTCTGCACCTTCAGATTGTGAACCCACTCTCATTCCTGCCCTTTCTTTGGGCTTTACTTGTTGCATCTTCTGTCAACATGTCCTCTCTCCCCTGCCCCCACTCCAGTGGGACTATCTGTTCTTTCCTGTTTGGCAATTAGACGCACCATTGTCCTGCCATTCTCACATTCCAATCACTTAACCTGCACTATCAGCAGACTCTCTCCCCCAGCACTCCTTCACCATGCCCCCTCACCTATTGCACAAATGCTGTCACATCAGCTCTGATGAAGAGCCATCTAGACTTGAAACGTTAGTTTGCTCTCTCCATGGATGCTGCCTGACCAGCTGTGATATCCAGCATTTTTGTTTTCAGTACAGATTCTAGCATCTGCAGTAATTTTCTTCTCCTTGATTACCAAATGTCCCAGAGTGGATTTAAAATATTTTCTTTGTCCTCCCCTGGAATGTTGGCCATTTCATTTAAGTTGAATTGGTAGGAGCTTTGCCTGAATGCTTGTATAGCTTGCTTCAAAAAGGACACTAGCGCTTGCTTGACCACAATGCACTGAATCTCAGAGACTGAGTGGAGGCACTGCTATTAGAATCCCTCTAGTGCTCTTGTGTATTGCTGATACATAGGCAAACTCTTATTGCAATATCGGATTATAATGATGACAACTGCCTGTACACTACAATATTTGTTGACTTGCAGAGGTCTTTGTTGTTAAATACCCACTATTGTAGATCGTGGAAGGCCGAATTGTAGCTCATCCAGAGCTATACCTCCTTTTCAATGATGGACTTTTGAGCAGCTACTGAGAATAAGTTTGCAGATGATACCAAAATTGGACGTGCAGTGGGCAGCGAAGATGGTTACCTCAGAGTACACCAGGATCTTGATCAGATGGGCCAATGGGCCGAGGAGTAGTAGATGGAGTTTAATTTAGATAAATGTGAAGTGCTGCATTTTGAAAAGACAAATCAGGGCAGGACATTAAATCCTTACAAAATGGCAAGGTCCTGGGGAGTGTTGCCAAACAAAAAGGACTTTGGAGTGCAGGTTCATATTTCCTTGAAAGTGGAGTCACAGGTAGATAGGATAGTGTAGAATCCATTTGGTATGCTTGCCTTTTTTGGTCAGTGCACTGAGTATAGGAGTTGGGAGGTCATGTCGCTGTTGTACAGGACATCAGTTAGGCCACTTTAGGGATACTGTGTGCAATTCTGGTCACCCTGCTATTGGAAGAATGTGGAACTTGGACAGGTTCAGAAAAGATTTGCAATGATATTGCCAGGTTTGGAGGGTATATGCTATAGGGAGAGGCTGAATAGGCTGGGGCTATTTTCCCTGGAGCGTCAAAGGCTGAGGTGTGTCCTTATAGAGGTTTATAAAATCAAGAGGGGCATGGATAGGATAAATAGACAAGGTCTTTTCCGAAGGGTGGGGGAGTCACTAACTAAGGCTAGAGGGGAAAGATTTAAAAGGGACCTAAGGGGCACTTTTTTCATTCAGAGTGTGGTGTGTTTATGGAATGAGCTGCCAGAGGAAGTGGCAAAGGCTGGACCAATTACAACATTTAAAAGGCATCTGGATGGGTAGATGAATGAGCAGGAAAATGCAGTTCCCACCAGATTAGAGGGATTTGGGCCAAATGCTGGCAATGGGATTATATTTATCCAGAATATCTGGTCGGCATGGACGGGTTGGACCAGAGGGTCTGTTTCTATGCTGTACATCCCTATGACACTATGTTCCACTTTTCTTTTAAAGAGTTTTCCAACTAGAAATTTTTAACTACTGACAGCAGAGGGCAGTTGAACTTCGATGTAAGTGAATAGCCACTATCAGGTAGATTGTAAAGAGATTACCACACAGCCTTGCTTGACCCACTATAGATTTTAAAGGTGTCTGTTTTAGATATCCCAGTGAAGACAACTGCAGTCATTTCATTATGAAGTGGTTGCAGGATGGAGAAGTTTTTTTGACGTTCAAATGTCTGAAACATAATCCACAGAGCCTTGCGACTTACTGAGTCAAATCTTTTGCTCAGGTTGAAGAATGCAATGATATTTGTGTAGAACTTGACACTTATCTTGGATTTATCTGGCAGCAAAGACCATGTCAGATGTTCCTCTAACATCTATAACTACACTATGGTTGGAAACATTTCCTCAGCCACAGAATGTTTGCAATTCAAGAAGAACATTTTTGTTCCTTTGAACCACAGGAAAGTATCTCAATAGTTTCCATGGCATGACTTACCTCCTTTTGAGAAGGTAGTTTAAGTTGTCACATTCTCAAAGTCAGGGAGGGGCAGGGATAAGGAAGTGAATTTGTTCTGCTTTCTTTGAGACACCATACTGATTAATCCAATGAATTTGGAAAGAGAAGTCCACCAGCTTTGAAAAGATTAATGGAATACCTTTGGAACTGCAGATTCCAGACGTTTTGGAGAGGAAACCTTTTTTAAATTAATATGTAGTGATGTTTTACTTCATGAGTCACCCCCTTCTCATTGCTAAAGATTTCTGGTCTTTCTGTAGATGTTATGATAAGGATTTCATTTATGTACTGACTTTCACTTCCTCAGGAGCTCCCAGTTTTGCAGTCATGATGTACTATGTGAAGTGCAGTCACTGTTGTGGTATAGGATTTGTGCACAGCAAGGTGTCACAAACAACAACGTGATAATGACTAAATGCTCAGTTTTAGTGATATTGCTGCAGGACGCCCACATTAGGGAGAATACACCTGCTCTTCAACGTCCTGGAATCTTTAAAGTCCTGTCGGAATCAGACGAGGTGACTTCCTTCTTAGGAAGTGACTTAACATTTCAACTGAAAAACATTACATCTGACAGTGTAGCGCCTCTTCAGCACTGTCCTGGAATATCATTTTAGATGTTGTGTTCAGGTCACTGCAATGTGCTTTGAAATCACAACTTGGTCACTCAGAGGTCGAGAACTAATGCTCAGCCATGAGTGATTACTGGGACAGGAATGAGCAGGAAAATGCAGTTCCCACCAGATTACCTTCACTCGTGGTTTGTGGGTGTAGGAATTAGACACAATAACACTGGTGGAATAGTGGTGTATTTCCAAGTCAGGATGATGTGTGGCTTGGCATGGAACTCACCAGTGTGTGTGTTCCCATGTGTCTGTTGCCTTTGTCCTTCTAGAAGGTAGTGGGTTTGGAAGGTGCTAAAAAAAATCTTCTGCGAATCTCTGCAATGCATCTTGCAGATGGTACACACTGCTGCCATTGACCATCTGTGATTGAGGGATTAAAAGTTTATGGATGTGGTGCCAATCAAGCATGCTGTTTTGTCCAGGATGACATCAAATTTCTTGAGAGTTGTTGGACTTGCACTCATCCAGCCAAGTAAAGCATATTCCATTACATTTCTCTCTTGTGCCTTGTAGATGGTGGACAGGCTTTGGGGAGTTAGGAGGCAAGTTACTCACTGCAGGACTCCTATCCTCTGATTTGCTCTTGTAGTCATAATGTTTACATGGTTGGTACAGTTCAGTTTCTGGTAACTCCCCAGGATTATGAAGGATTCAGTGATGATAACATCTTTGAATGTCTAGAGCAGTGGTTATATTTTCTCTTATCGGAGATGACCATTGCCTGGCATTTGTGCAACATAAACATTACTTGGAGATAGCAAGAGCTGCAGATGCTGGAGTCAGAGACAACAGTATGGAGCTGGAGAAACACAGCAAGCCTCTGCTCCTGCTCCTCTGATACTGCCTGGCCTGCTGTGTTCCTCCAGCTCCACACTGCTGATCATAAATGCTACTTGTCCAGGTTTTCCTACATTTGAAAATGGGCTGCTTCCATATCCGATGAGTCACAAATGGTGCTGAATTTATACAATCATCAGTGAGCATCCCTATTTCTGAATTTATGATGGAGGGATTGTCACTGATGAAGCAGGTGAAGATAGCTGGGCTTAGGACACTATCCTGATGAACTCAACTAGGTTTCTTGTGGTACAGTGCTAGTGACCCTCCCTCTGAGACAGAACATCCAGGTTCAAGTCCCACCTGCTCCCGACATCTGTTGTAACATGTCTGAATGGGTTGATTAAAAATATTTATCCTGAGGAACCTGACCAGGGTTCTTATGGTGCAAGGGTAATGTATTGGAAAATATCTACACTAAGGAACCCCTGGTCTGGAACTGAGATGACTGACCTCCAACAAGCACAACCTACGGCAGGTGACACAGTGGTTAGTGCTGCTGCCTCACAGTACCAGTGACTGGAGTTCGATTCCAGCTTTGGGTGACTGTCTGCATGGAGTTTGCACATTCTCCCTGTGCCTGTGTGGCTTTCCTCCAGGTGCTCCAGTTTTCTCCACAGTCCAAAAATGTGCAGGTTAGGTGGATTGGTCATGGTAAATTGCCCATAGTGTGTAGGTTAGATGGATTAGCCATAGGAGATGCACAGATAGAGTAAGGGGGTGAGTCTGGGTGGGTTGCTCTTTGAAAAGTCGGTGTGGACTTGTTGGGTCAGGTGGCCTGTTTCCAAACTGTAGGAATTCTATGACTCCAACCACTAAAGACCTGTCCCCAATTCCCAAAGATTCTAGTTTTGCTGAAGTTTCCTGATGCCACAGTTAGATAAATGCAGCCTTAACGTCAAGGGCAGTCACTGCCACTTCATCTTTGGAACTCAGGTCTTTAATCAATGTTTGAACCAAGTTTGTGCTGGCATCAGGAATTGGGTGGCCCTGGTGGAACCCAAACTGTGTGTCACTGAGTAGGTTATTGTTGAATATTATGATGCCAAACATTGTGCAATTATTGACAAAAATCTCCACTTCTGATCTTATGATGGAGGAAAGGTCATTGATAGCCCCGAAGGCCCCCTTGGTTGAGCCTAAGACAGTACCCTGAGGAACTCGTGCAATACGCAGCTAAAAAAACCATCTAAAAGGTGAGTGGTAGGTTTGACAGGGAGGTGGCAAAGCAAGGTCAATTGGAAAGGTATTAATAGCATTTCATTAGAAGCCTTTTAACATTCTTGAAGTCCTCATGGCCTTCTGGTTTCTACACTCCAATAACTGATCACAGGCTCTCAAATGTCCTCAAGAAACGAACCTACTTCTTAGTGATGAGTCCTGCCAGGGCAGGCTTAACCACATGTGAACAGGCCTATACTAATGATGTATCCCACCAATTAAAATCACACTGCAACTTTAGCAGATGCAGTATAGTCAGTCAGATACAGCATACTTTGGTTGTGCTGTTCTTCTTTAACAGCCAGATAAAAGAAAACAGCTAAACACACCAACTCGTCTTCATATAACCCTAGGTGATAAAATATCCCAAGATGTTTCACTGGAGCCACTTGAGATATTTGGTTAAAAGCTTTGTCATGCAGTTTGGCTTTAAGGACTGGTCTTAAAGGAGGAAAACGAGGTAGTGGCAGAAAAGATTTTCTTGGGGTGGGCATTTTTTATTTGATCATGAGACATGAGCATCACCTGCTGGCCTGCATTTATTGCCTATGCCTAGCTGTCTTCTTGAACTGCTGCAGTCCACGTGCTGTAGGTAACCCACAATGCCCTTAGGGAAGGAATTCCAGGATTTTGACCCATCCAAAGTGAAGGAACACTGATATATTTCCAAGTCAGGATGGTGAGTGAGTTGGAGGAGAACTCGCAGATGGTATTGTTCCCATGTATCTGCTGCCCTGGTTCTTATAGATGGAAGAGTTTGTGGGCTTGGAACTGTCGAAGGATCTTTTATGAATATTTGCAGTGCATTATCTAGCTAGTACACACACTACTACTAACTGTCAGTGGTGGATGGAGTGGGTGGTTGTGGGTATGGTGCCAATCAAGCGTCTTCAGCATTGTTGGAGCTGCACCTATCCAGACCAATGGAGAATATTTCATCACATTCCTGACATGTAGCCTGTAGATGGCTGTCAGGGTGTGGGGAGTCTGAAGGTGAGTTACTTGCTACAGCATTCTAGCCTCTGACTTTTCACCATTTATGTGGTGAGTCCAGTTGAATTTCTAGTCAACGGTAACCCCCAAGGATATTATAGTATGCAATTCAGTGATGGTAACACTATTGAATGTCAAAGGGTGGTGGGTTAGATAGCTTCTTATTGGAGATGGTCATTGCCTGGCAGTACTCACCACCTGGCATGGTGGTATTCTATAGTGCGTTGCCCAAACAACTAAACATCAAGAATTAGAGAGACTGTGAAGTATTGTGGTGCTAGAGATTACAGTAATAGGCAAGGCCACGGAGGAATTTAAATCAAGGCATTACTAGACTGAGAAGAGACTCTCTTATAATAACAATACACTTACTGATAACTATGCTGATATAATGGCATGAAATAATAATAAAGGACAGTGCTTCCAGCAGGACATCTCTCATTACTGTCAGCAGAATTGGAAATTTAAACACAAACATTTTTTCTTCACTTCTAGTGGAACTATTTTGAAGTATGAATCCTAATTTCAGATTTTTCCTGCCAGTAGGTATCAGTCACTGCTTTAATGACAGATCATAAAAATGATTCCTTTAGCGTTGTCTACTTTCCCCAACACCCCTACCCCTCCACCCCCAACTCCAACAGGGACTGAAGTGTGATCAAAGCAGCAGCAATCCCTCACTTGAGTGAAGGTCCAGTCCAGAAACGGACATCATAACTTTTACAAAACTAGGCCACAAAAGTGCACAGTTACTCTTGGTGCCAGATATACGTTATTCATTTCAAACACATTGTTGTAGAATGATGTCTAATGTGCTATGTTCTTCTCCATTTATGGATAGGTTTTATCGAGCCTGTTTCCCAACATGTAGAGAGTGTCAAGAGTTTCTACAGCATAGAGAAAAATGGACTTTTGGCTCATTAGATACTTGATGACTAGCACAGACATATTGATTTTAATCCCAATGTTCCAGCAGAAAATAGTGAACGATCTCTTGCCTCTGCTTAAGTCTATTGTAACTGTATTGAAGGGAGCCAATTTAATTTTGATCCGCTCAAAGCTCAGTCAAGGGATAGATTTAAATATCTGATAATTACTTAAGAGGTCCATCACAACCCTCTGCATAATTTGCCTTTACTATTCCAGCGATTCCTAGAGGTACAAATTTGGGGATACTTCCATTAGCTTTAAGCTCAGTGATGCCTTTTTTTCCCTTACAGATGTCACAACAGTGAATTTATCAGCTCCTTATCTTGGCTTTGAGCATATATAATCTGCTTTTTCCCAGTCTGCTACAGGACCACTGTAGATCTCTTCTATTAGCTGCAAGGTAGAGCAAATCTTGCAGCTGCTTTCCCCCCTCAAAATCCATACTGAACTGCTTGCTTCTGTCAGAAAACATATACAGAAAAATTAATCAAAGAATATCTAACCAAATCTCCACCCTGGAACACCATATCAAAGGCAACATGGCATGCTTTGGGCTAAAATGCAAATAAATTGTTTAACCTTCGACATAAATTTTATATTGCTAATGGATTTTTGAGACTATTTCTCCAGACTACTTTGTTCCAGTACAGACTTACAGAAGGATAAGCAATTTAGTTTTCACTGTCAACTCTGACCATGCAAGACAAATGCATTTTAACTTTTAACTATAATTAACTCAAAACTTGTTTGCATTGCGTTTATTTCTGGGTTATTTACCAGGTTCATCATCAAATGCCCTGCTTGTCTATGATAAAAATTCCTAAAACTAAAACGTATATTTTAAAACACAACTAAGAACTAGATTTACAGAAGGACATAGGAAATCGGAATCAAAACCGTTTGGTCTCTCAAGCCTGCTCAAACAGCAAACCAGATCATAGTGATCTTGTATCAAAATGGTATTCTCATTGAACATTACTGATATCTTGAATATCTGCAAATCTACCAATTTCTGGCTTGAATATGCTCAAATATGGAGACTCAGCAATACACCGGGTAGAGAATTCCAAAGATCTTCTGAGTCAAGAAATTGCTCCTAATTTCAATCCTACTTCTTATCCTGAGACTGACCTACTTCTTACCCTAAGATTATCCCTGGTTATACGTCTTCCATCAAGGATCCGTATCCTTCCTGCAATTATCATATTGAGCCCGTTAAGAACTGGAGATCACCTTCCTGTGTGGGACCGACTGAAAAATTTCTTAAAATCCCAATACACTACAGCCACTGGTTTACCTTATCTTTTCTGTTCAAAAGGTTTGTTAAAACATAACTTCTCATTCATAAATCCATGTTGATGATGCTTAACCTTACCATCTTTTTTTAAAAATGTTTCTAGTTATTACGTGGTTCATAACCGATTCAAGCATTTTCCATATTAATGTGACTAACAGGTCAGTAGTTTCCAGTTTTCTCTTTCCCTCCTTTCTTGATCATTTGTGGTGTGACATTACATTACAGCCTGGAAGAACCATTGCAGAGTTTACAGAATCCTGGAGGATGACTACCAATGCATCCACTGTCTCTACAGCCACATCTTTCAATTTTCAGCCCCCTTGATTTCTCCAGTACTATTATTTTATTAGAAAAAAACTAATGCTAATTTCTTTCAGTTTCTCTGTCTTGCTGGTCTGTTGGTTGTTGTGTGTTTCTAGAAGGTTTTTCATATTTTACCCCAAAGGACAGATGAGAAGTATTTGTTTTGTTTCTCTGCCATTTCTATATTCCAGATTATAAATTCTCCTGTTTCTGCCTACAGGAGACCCATATTTGTCTTTTCTAATTGTTTCCTGCTTATACACCAATACAAGCATTCTCTAATTTGATTTTGAGATCTCAGAATGAAGCAGTACTGCATTGTATCACCAGGCCCCTTTAACCTATTTTTCACCTTTGTCCTTAGCTGTGCTGTTAAAAATCGTCGAGAGGGAATGTATTTATGATATCATTTGACAGCTCACTATTGGACCTACAATATCACAGTGAAAGAAAAATCAAAACTTCTGTAAAGTCAGAGATAACAAGGTGTGGAGCTGGATGAACACAGCAGGCCAAGCAGCATCATAGGAGCAGGAAAGCTGACGTTTCAGGTCAAGACCCTTCTTCAGAAATGGGGGAGGGGAAGGGGATTCTGAAATAAATAGGGAGAGAGGGAGAGGCGGATAGAAGATGGATAAAGGAGAAGATAGGTGGAGAGGAGACAGACAGGTCAAAGAGGCAGGATTGGAGCCAGTAAAGGTGAATGTAGGTGGGGAGTTAGGGAGGGGATAGGTCGGTCCAGGGAGGACAGACAGGTCAAGGAGGCGGGATGAGACTGGTGGGTAGGAGATGGGGGTGGGGCTTGAGGTGGGAGGAATAGTTAGGGAGGCAGGGACGAGCTGGGTTGGTTTTGGGATGCGGTCGGGGGAGGGGAGATTTTGAAGCTTGTGAAGACCACATTGATACCATTGGGCTGCAGGGTTCCCAAGCAAAATATGAGATGCTGTTCCTGCAGCCTTCGGGTGGCATCATTGTGGCAATGCAGGAGGCCCAGGATGGACATGAAGTCCAAGGAGTGAGGGGGAGTTGAAATGGTTCGCGACTGGGAGGTGCAGTTGTTTGTTGTGAACCGAGCGTAGGTGTTCCACAAAGCGGTCCCCAAGCCTCCACTTGGTTTCCCCGATGTAGAGGAGGCCACAACGGGGACAGTGGATACGGTATACCACATTAGCAGATGTGCAGGTGAACATCTGTTTGATGTGGAAAGTCTTCTTGGGGCCTTATGTCAATGTCTCATTGCCTATGAACAACTTCATAAAGCAGCATCTGTCCACGTCACCATCAGTTCCAAGACCACAATTGTTTCTGACTGGGCTTACATAAATATCTCCTATGAATTGAAAGGACAATCATCATTACTATCATCAGAGGCTTTCACAATCTGGTTTAGTTCCTTATTAATTTATTTTCATTATCTATTGCTTTAAAATCTCCTGGATCTTCTTCGAGGAATTATCAAATGCATCCAATCCTTAGAAATCCACAGCACTGAAAACTGAAGATCTCTGTTAATTCCTTTAGAACCAAGCTCCCAAAATTAACGATAGTTATAAATTTTCATCACGTTATGCGAATGTTGGCTCCAGTTTAATCCCTGGTGTGTAGACCATATATCTTAACAGCTGGTGAAGTATAACCAATGGCACATCCTTATGGTTGTTTATGAAAAGCAGATTCCTCACATATTCTATCCATGTCCATGCCTGGAAAATTCAGAGAACAGTCCAATATTAGATGTGATTCTGTGATTGGGCAGCACTTACTGAATAATCCCAGGTGTGCCAATAGTTGCATACATTCAAATGCATGGCCCTGTCCTCTGCATGTAAAAGGAATTTGTCCAGGCACTGCACCAGTTCAATTAAACAAATGTTTGGGGATACTGTTCCATGATGGATTCTCCATGGAATAATACCTCCAAGCTTTTGTTTAATCAAGTAGATCTGCATTTAGATAACATAAACAAAAGTTCTGAGATCTGTATAATTTGTTGCTCCCTTTGAAATCTAGTGTTCTTGCACTTGTCCCGATGAGTACAAAACAAAAAGCTTTGAAAGCAAAACCTCTTTTTCAGAAATAAACTGAAAATTGCAAACTTACAAACCAGACAAGTTTGAGCATTTCTGAGATCTTTGGTTTCTGTAATTTTATGCATTATTCCAAACAGGATGCATCAAAACCAGAAAGAGTTGGATTTTCATGGCAACATGAAATAAATATTTCTGTAGTATTTTAATGTACCATTACATAAATGTCTCTGATATAACTAATTCTGTTTTGAATGGGCATCCCAGCTGCACTCTTCATATATGCTTCACATCCTTTCCCTCCTCTCAGACAGATTAACATTCAACAACTGCAGTTTGCTACCACTTCCCTGGAGTCCTTATTGCCTTATAACTTATTTTTAATTTGAACAAAAACATGAAAGAAAAAACCCAAAGTGACCTCAGGAACAAAAAATGGCCAGTATTATGCCAGCAAACCAGCCAAGTGTTGCCTGCGTCACTGACTTCTGTTGATTTGAATTTGGTTGTTAGAATAAACATCTTAAAATGTGAAACCCGGCCCTGCTTTCTTTTTCTGTTGGTCACTGGGGCAACATTAAAAGCTTACTGGTCTCTATGAAGATCACAACAAGTATCAAATGCACTCAAATGCACATTTTAAACATATTGATTCAACCAGTGACAGGGTTGTGTGCCTTCAATGGATGCTGTTAACAGCACAGATGTGATTCACTTCATATGGCCATTAATGGAAGCCTCATAACTCTGAAGTGACAGGATCAAACATTCACACCACAAAATTTAAGGTCAATAAGAACTTGCAAATAAGGCAACAATGAATTCAACTGAACTAAGATGATATTTTGGCAGCGATATTTCTATAATTTACCGGCACAGTACAAACAATAACACAATTCATTGGTTTCGGTATGTGCTGCCGTCCAATCTAAGCTTCAGTCGAAGGATTGCAGAAGTATTGAGTGGATAATACCAGCGATGGTTCCAATTATGTATGAGCTTGCACCTAGGAAGAACAGAAATCTTGGTTCAATGTTTATTGACTATAGTTATTTCATTGAAGGTCTTGATTACTGCCCATAGCATCAGGTTGCAAGATGTGGTCATGGAATTCTCAAAGAAAATGTGTAATTTGCCCTTAAAGTTGAAAGAAGATGGACTTTAGCAATGAAACTTTAATGAAAAGACTTGCATCTATCACAACCACTGGATATTTCAAACTGCATTACAGCCAAAGTAATTTTGATAATGTAGTCACTGTTGGAATGGAAAGCTATGATAGCCAATTTCCACATCGTCAGTTCCTACAATCAGCAATGTGATAATGATCAGATATTCTATGTGATGTTGACTAAGGATCACTTGTTGGCCAGGACATGAGCGACTTCCCTGCTCTTCTTTAAAATGCCAAGGATAGTTTACATCCACCTCAGAATAAATCAGAGCTCGGTTTGACCTCTCATCTAAGAAAATTTCTACTGTTCTGAAGTATATGACTGTAACTTTTAATCTTGTTTCAGCATTTCAAAGGAATTGGCACCATCAAGGATGACATCATTGTTTGAGGATTCACTCAGCAGGAACATATTATCACATTTAGGTGAATGCTAGAAAAGCCAGGAAGAACAAGAAATGTCATGAAGCTCAACAATGACAAGTGTATATTCAGTGTAAATTAGCTCCTTTTCATGGGAGTTCAGTTACAGAAGTCAAAACTGAGTGTAAACTTTGGTTGCTAGTTTAAAAAAACTTAATTGGTCCAAAAATGCCTAGAGACTTACACCATGACACTGGGATCCTTACATGGTGCAAAAAAATCTTAAGGTGAGTTTTGAACAATTAATTATGCCACTCCATAGTTTCCTCCCATTATACTCACTGAAAACAAAAGTTTTACAAAAACTATTATTGTTCTCTCCCATTAAAATCAATGGCGATAGCAATTCTTTTTCAATATAAGCCAGACAGAGCTCAGACTTAAAAATACTGGCTCAGGTGACCCAGTTGTTAGGTGATTTATTGCTTTAAATCCTGTTTAAACTCCTAGCTGTTAACAATGTATCTCTGTTACAAAGATTAAACATCAAAGATCTTTGAGTATCCACTTCCTGCACTGACATTAATATTGTCATTTTGAATGCAATTCAATGCAGGAAATTCTTAAAAATTTAAATGGCTCCATGTTTTAATTTAATTATGTTTTCCTACAATGGTCATCCAACTAAAATCACCATCACAACAAATATACATTTTCTCACCACTAATTTTCTCATAGATCACTATTGTTTCAATCAGTTAAGATTCAATCATCCAAAGCCTAAAATCAACCTATTCCGAGGAAAGCCAGCATTTTATCTTCTGGAGGTAGCAAAGCTAAAATAATGTACACTTTCCATTACATTAAAAATGCAGTTATCCAGTTTAGCACACCTTATGCCAATGTCTACAATAGTCACAACAAAGTCATTAATTTTGTTCCTAAAGTTTAATTTACAATGTCATACCTTGAAGATCCAACACAGCAGTGAAACTATCAAAATAGCTTAATAATTGCAGATTAAAGTTTATTGATGGAGTTACAGTTTCATCCACTGAAGCCCTCCTGTGGTTTTGGCAATGAATACAATAACACTTCAACTCTTCGACTAACACCAATGCTCAATTTGCTCTGGACTCACTGTGGCGTATTCTAATTAGTATACCAATGAAAGTATGGGGAAGGGATCAACATTAAGATCAGCCTGCTAGATGGCAAAATTTACAGTGCATAGAATCAATTACACAAAGATTGTCAATAAACAATATAAATATTATTGATAAGTGTGCAGAAATCTGGCCAATGAGGTTTATATTCCTTCAAAATAAATGCACACAATTAAGAGATATCAAAAGTGTACAGTAAAGTCTACCAGGCTTCAAACGACTCAGTAAGAGTGTATGGGCACAGTTTGATACCATAAGAATCAGTGTTTGAACAGAACTTTGAATAGATTACACAGATTTTGGAGTAAATTTGTAGCTCGGGTTGTGGGTGTTGAGGTTGGTTGGTTCGCTGAGCTGGTTTGTTGTTCCGCAGACGATTCATTACCGTGCTTGGTAACATCCTCAGTGCAGCCTCTGATGAAGCGTCAGTGTGTTTTCCCGCCGGGCTTTTAAACTCTGGGGTCCGTTGCGATGGATTGCCTCACTTCCGGATTTCCTCCGTAGTGGAATGTATATGGGGTCGAGTTCAATGTGTTTATTAATAGCCTGCTTCGTGGAGTGCCATGCTTCCAGGAACTCTCGTGCTTGTCTCTGCCTAGCCTGTCCAGGATCTTGGTGTTGTCCCAGTCGAAGTCGTGGTTCACCTTGTCCATGTGGATTGAGATGAGTGAGTATTGGTCGTGTCTTAGTAGCCAGTTGGTGTTCACGTACTCTTGCTGTTAGTTTCCTTCCTGTTTGTCCGATGTAGTGTTTCTCACAGTCTCTGCAGGAGATCTTGTAGATGACACTGGTCCTGTCCATGGCGGGGAGTGGGTCTTTAGTTCAGGTGAGCACTTGTCGTAGGGTTGATGTGGGTTTGTGTGCCACTCTGATGCCCAGCAGTCGTAGGAGTCTTGTGGTGAGTTCTGACGTGTTCCTGATGTAGGGTAGTGTGATGAGTGCGTCGGGGCGTGTAGGATCTTTCTGATGCTGTTCCTGTAGGCATCTCCTGACCCAGTTCTTTGGATAGCCATTATCCTTGGACACTTGGAAGAGGTATTCGCATCCCAAAACCAGCCCAGCTCATCTCCACCTCCCTAACCTGTTTTTCCTCTCACCCCAAGCCACACCCCCATCTCCTATCTACTAACATCATCCCGCCCCCTTGACCTGTCCGTCCTCCCTGGACTGACCTATCTCCTCCCTACCCCCCTACCTACACTCACCTTTACTGGCTCCATCCCCGCCTCTTCGACTTGTCTGCCTCCTCTCCACCTATCCTCTCCTCTATCCATCCTCTATCCGCCTCCCCCTCTCTCCCTATTTATTTCAGAACCCTCTTCCCCTCCCCCATTTCTGATGAAGGGTTTAGGCCCGAAACATCAAGTTTTCCTGCTCCTATGATGCTGCTTGACGTGCTGTGTTCATCCAGCCCCATGCTTGTTATCTCAGATTCTCCAGCATCTGCAGTACCTTTTATCTCCATCATTCCTCCTCCTCCTCTTGGCGTAGTTCCATGTTGCTGCAGTGTATTGTTGCCCTTTTAAATAGTGTTCGCACGCAGCTTCGTTTGTGTGTGCTGGGATGTTTACTACTGAAGTCCAATACCTGGTCTGTGTGTGTGGCTTTTCGGTGTACTTTC
>JAHRHZ010000273.1:7580711-7605921 GCA_024137785.1 Ginglymostoma cirratum | reverse complement strand
GAAAGTACACCGAAAAGCCACACACACAGACCAGGTATTGGACTTCAATAGTAAACATCCCAGCACACACAAACGAAGCTGCGTGCGAACACTATTTAAAAGGGCAACAATACACTGCAGCAACATGGAACTACGCCAAGAGGAGGAGGAATACCTCTTCCAAGTGTCCAAGGATAATGGACATCCAAAGAACTGGGTCAGGAGATGCCTACAGGAACAGCATCAGAAAGATTCTACACGCCCCGACACACTCATCACACTACCCTTCATCAGGAACACGTCAGAACTCACCACAAGACTTCTATGACCACTGGGAATCAGAGTGGCACACAAACCCACATCAACCCTATGACAGAGATAAAAGGTACTGCAGATGCTGGAGACCGAAACATCAAGTTTTCCTGCTCCTATGATGCTGCTTGGCCTGCTGTGTTCATCCAGCCCCAAGCCTTGTTATCTCAACCCTATGACAAGTGCTCACCTGAACTAAAGACCCACTCCCTGCCATGGACAGGACCAATGTCATCTACAAGATCACCTGCAGAGACTGCGAGAAACACTACATCGGACAAACAGGAAGGAAACTAACAAGAGTACATGAACACCAACTGGCTACAAAAAGACACGACCAATACTCACTCATCTCAATCCACATGGACAAGGAGAACCACCACTTCGACTGGGACAACACCAAGATCCTGGACAGGCTAGGCAGAGACAAGCACGAGAGTTCCTGGAAGCATGGCACTCCACGAAGCAGGCTATTAATAAACACATTGAACTCGACCCCACATACATTCCACTACGGAGGAAACCCGGAAGTGAGGCAATCCATCGCAACGGACCCCAGAGTTTAAAAGCCAGGCGGGAAAACACACTAATGCTTTATCAGAGGCTGCACTGAGGATGTTACCAAGCACGGTAAAGAACGTTTGCGGAACAACAAACCAGCTCGGCGAGTCAACCAACCTCAAGATTACACAGAATAATGATAACAAAAAAAAAGCTACATAAAATAGATAGCCACAGGAAAAAGTCAGGTTTAAGACACAACAGAAATGCAATTGCTTACAATTTTGATTTAGAAATTTTTCCAGAAAATTCATATGGCAGATATTGGTATTGATAAATGTAAAAGAAGAACCTGCTAGGTAATGCATTAGCAAAGGCTGAACAAAACAAATCATTGGTTTAAAGATTATACTTGGCAAATCACTTATCAGTTCAAGCAATAAATTGCTACGTTGCTTCAGATTTATTTGGATGCACAAAAGAATACTTGGTAGCTGGAGACTAATATTCTAACTATCCAAAAAGCTGTCCTTCAGTAAATCGTAGTAATAATTGGTCATTCAAATGATTAAACTCATATTCACTAGTATACCACATTTAATGATTATGATTCCAGTTGGTGGTAATACTGAACAAATCAGATCCCAGAATGAGACCTGGCTTGATAGATCCTAAGTTTTATTTTGTTTTACCATGGTGGTCAGTCACTGAAAACATTCACAAGAGGCTACAAAGTACTTTTAACAAAGAACATAAAGATTTATTAATAGTTCTTTGGTCTTAGCAATACTCAAAGCATTTCTTCTTGCACTCATCAGGAAAACATGCAAGAGCACCAATTTAAGGTAAAATATTTATACTGTATAAAAGGAAAATGCTGATTGGCTGAGGCATGGATTTTGATATACACATACAGTATAAAAGCCAATACAGTGTGGAACTGGAGGAAGACAGCAGGTCAGGCAGCATCAGAGGAGCAGGAGAGTCGATGTTTGGGCCTGGACCCTTCATCAGGGCTGAATCCGAATCAGACAAGACAAAAAGCTTCAACAAAATTTGCCTTTCTTCAACAATACAAATACAATAATACAATACAAATGTTTATCACCCAAAAGCAAAACACATACTATGTTACATTATACAAGATTTCAGAAGGGTCCCAACAAGAAACATCAACTTTCCTGCTCCTCTGATGCTGCCTGGTGCTGTGCTCCTCCAACTTCACACTGTGTTATCTCTGACTCCAACATCGGCAGTTCTTACTATCTCAGAGAAAGACTGAATCCTTTTACCCTACCCATATAGAAATCTCAGGGAATGGTCATCCTGTTTGCATACTAACGCATCTCATTCAGTTGACACGGCTGTAATTGTTTCTTTTTTTCGCAACTTTCTACACTCAACTGACACGTTTTCCTTTGACGTTGCTTCCCAAGACCTTGAAGCAACCTGCTAGTTCAGCTCAGTTACTGCCCAACATGGGAATCCTTAATGTCATGGCTTCAGCAGCCCAGTAGGATGTCCTTCTCAGAGACTGGTTTTCTTCTACGTAATGCAGGACTTTTCCAATTCAGACTGCTTGGACTGTTAATAACAGCACATTTGCTGTCAAAGCCATCTCTGAATGAACTTATTTTGGTCCTGCCCTTCCTGTACAGTTGTAAACTTCAATTCAGCAAACATCAAACTGTGAGTGTGCGTATGCGTGTGCATGTGAGAGAGAAAAAAAAAAGATGGGGGGAGGGGGGAGAGATAGAACGTGTGTGTGTGTGTGTGTGTGTGTGTGTGTGTGGGTGGGGGGGGGTTAGGGGTTAGGGGTGGGGGCAAGGATGTGATGGCTGTTGCTTGCTAGTTATTTAGCTACAATCAGATAATTACCTTTAATTTTCTGTTCAAAATTGACTGACCTCTTTAAAAAGTTACATTTATACAGAATGGAAAACCAAATTTTGCATTTCCTTCATTTTAGAATTGAAGCTCAAACAAAGAAAACCTTCACTTTCATCACAAGACTTTCAATGACAATAGTCCCATTATGGTAACAGACTTCCATTCGCTTTGAACTTAAAACTTAAAAGTATTTTACCTCTAGTTTGATTTGTGCAAAATCATATGGTCTTTCCAGAAGAAGTCAGTTGTGGCTCAGTCAACTGAGCCTCTTGCTTGGTATGGCTAAGAAAAAACTGATCTTTAAAAGTGTACAGATTAATAAATGAGGAAGGAAGACTTTTTGATAAGGTTATCTTCCTTGGTGAAATCTGCTCTTAAAGAATTTTGATGAAAATTGAGCAAGGAAAATCCCCTTCTCAGTATTACTGCTTGATGTATTCAGAGGGGTGGAAGCTTGCAATGACTTTCTTGCCCTACGCCAAATGAGACCCCTGAGTCAATAATGAAAAGCCGTTTAAGGGTCTTAACCCACTGTTATTGGTGTTTAACCAACACCTGCTGGACAATTGCGACTTGAGGACCCCAAAGAACAAAGCCTGTTGCAAGTTCTCAAGAAACGTCTCATTCTAAAGCACCCTGTGCCTGATCAAGGGAAAGAGGGATTGATTGATTGATTTATCGTCCCATGTACTGAAGTACAGTGAAGGGCTTTGTTTACGACCAGCACAGGTAGGTCATAGTAAGCAAGGGTGTACTGATCAAAAAGACCTAGACAGAGGCATACAGGCTACATTGCACAAAGCATGTGCTATGGGATTCAAACTCCTGATTTTGCTGATGAATCACATCCATCGTGAACCCCCAGTCCCTCCTCACTCATGAATGCCCATCAGTGTCAACCTTTCATAGGTGTATTACCAGAAGCAGTCATGGGAACCCCTGGTGCTGCCTGCAATGCAAAGTCTCTGACTGGCTGGCAATAGGCAGGCATTTTTGCCCCTGGTGCCCTTAACCAGGGGAAGGTCTGCCCTGGCCACCTGATGGACCCTCATTAAAATTGATGATGTGAGGCTCCTACCATACTTCAGTTGGTGGGTCCGACCCCCAATTGTCTGCATTAAATATGACCCTGGAAATGAGTACAACGAATACAAAACCCTGGCTATGGGGAGATGGTGGGGTGGTGGCAATGTCACTTGTCGAGTGATCCAAAACCCCAGGCTACTTCTCTGGGGACTTGATTTTGAATCCAATCATGGCAGATGGTGAAAATGAATCCAATAAAATTCTGGAATAAAACAAAGCTAGCCTAAGGGTCACCATTGACAACTGCTGCAAAAACCAACCTGGTTTGCTCACATACTTTAGGGAAGGAAATCTGTCATTTCTTATCCAATTTGACCTAGATCATTGTAATGTGGTTGATCCCTCCAGGTGGGCAAGAAATTGCCCAGTAGGAATAAGCAATAAGTGCTGGACTAGCCAGCAATGCCTATATCCTAAAATCAAATTTTAAAAATTGAGTCAGCCAACTGGATTAAATGGCCTGTTCTTTCTCCATGCTGTAACTTCCATATAATATGTAATTATCCATACCAAACAGATCTTCCACTGAATCTAGCAAGTTGCAGTACATAGCAGAAATTTATTCCCTTTGTGAAGCTGGAAATAGAGTAAATACCTACCCTCTTTGAATTGGCTCTAAACGGTTTTCAATGCCAGTTAGGAACCACATAACAGAATGAATTCAAATATAAGTAAACTGTCATCTATCCTACACACACACGACATAAGGCACCACATTAAGAAGGCTGATTAAGACTTTCTACATGGTCAATCTATTCTAGATCTACACGTTGGATTCTACTGACAATCTGACCTGATTTCAGATGCTGTATAGATGCAGATAGCCACATTTTCTGAGTTTTCTCAATCCTCTGTGCTAAGTCTTCTCTAGTGACATTTGTCATGAGAATATCAAACCACAGTCCATAGTTTTCTCAAAAAGCTGCACAGCATTGTAGCACATAAAGATAGATAAACAACACATTTCTAGTCTCTAGAGATCAAGATTAATGTGCAGTAAGAAATATGGCAGTAACAAACTTAACTATACCCAAGGAAAAGAATGGTCATTTTCCATAGTGCATTGATAGCATGAGCATTGATTTTTGGTGGAGCTTTTTTAGGTCACTTTGCTTTTTAGTGTTAAGAGATCTACACATTCATGTCCAAATGCAAAAAGCTGGTATTGACAAAACAATGTTTGAGATAAAATCCAGAGAATGCTACACAATAAAACAAGTCAATAATGCAAAAACAAGTTAATTATTCTCCAGTCCATGATAATATAACCCTGAAGTAGGGTTTTCTGAGATGACTTTCAAAAGGACTGGCACACACTTCGCAATGAGCTAAAATAATGTGGATTTACATTGATCGGTATGGATTGTTATAGATTAACGTAGATCGATATACAGCATAGATTAATATAAATCACCATAGGCTGATACAGATCAATGTAAGTTGATATAGATCAGTGTAGATAGATATAGACCAGTGTAGATTAATATAAATCATGTTAGATTGATGGTGATCAATGTAAACTAATATAGATCAGTGAAATTTTATGTTGATCATTGTCGATGGATATAGGAGGAGAGGCGACATTCTAGTGGTATCATCGCTGGACTATTAATCTAGAGACCCAGGTTCAAACCATGGCAGATGGTGGAATTTAAATTCAATTAAAAAAACCTGGAACTAAGAGTCTAATGATAACCATGAATCTATTGCTGATTGTCAGAAAAACCCATTTCTTTTAGGGAAGGAAATTGCCATCCTGACCTGATCTGGCCAACATGAGACTCCAGAGGTGGCCCAAAGCAATGTGATGACTCATAACTGCCCTTTGGGCAATTAGAGGTGAGCAAAAATGCTGGCCTAGCCAGCAACACCCACATCCTGTGAATGAATAAAAAAATTGTCAATTCTATTTCCACACAGCAGCTTTTCCGCATCACATGGAAATTGAACTGTTGTCATTAAAAGAAAAACATTCTACATGGAATTTTAAAAAAACTTGCAAAACATTTGTTTCCTTATACAAACATATTAGATGCAATTGTTGTGAGTTTTGGTCACCTATTTCTATCAATAATTCTCAATTTTACTATGTCATATTAAAATATGACATTTTAATATGTCATATTAAAATGACGTATTATTTCATGTCATGCTCTGGCCTTGGTCAGTTTTGTGACAAGTTTCTGAAGTCTCGCTCCCAACTTTATCACCATGTATACAAATAAAAATTATATTGATCAATCATCCATTAGCAATGTCACAGGCAAGTTATTAATAATAGATTAAAAAGCACAAAGCAAGCAGTTCTTGTGGGTTTCACAGGTGTAAGAAGTGTAGAACTTTGTCATGCTTTTTCCATCACACATCTTTGCCACACAAACTTAATTATTTACTATACCTAGCTGTGACTGACTCTTTCTCCCAACTCAGTCTATAAGATTTTTTTCCCTCTACAGCAATTCCCATTTAAGGACTTCAAAGATTTGGTCTCTTGTCTGACACTTCATCTTGCTGCTCTACCCTGCACTTTCCCATCATGTCGGTACTTCTCAATCCTCTCAGCCTCAAAGAAAATAAAGAAACCTGCATTTTTAAAGAACATCTGAAGATCTCAGAACACGTCAAAGTATTTGAGAGGCAATGAAGTACTCTGAAGTAGGAACCACAGCAACTAATTGTGCGCAGGAAAATAATACAAACATCAATGCATAAACGATTTGTGGTCAAGGCAGAATCTGTGCAAAGATCTGTGGCAGTGTAGTACCAGTAGAAATGCTCCATCCTAAAAGGTAAAGGTAAGATAATCTGAGGGTCATGATGTCTCAGGTGAGTGGACAGATTGAAAAGCAGAGACCTCCATGGTAACCTCAGCTGGTGTGGGAAATGCATCATTCTGCATCACGAACAGCTGTCTAGCCAGCTGAACTAACCAATAACTTCCCATTTCCATCCCTAACCCTGTACAGAAGCCCCATTTTGTCAAACCACATTCCATTCCTTGATCATTCCTTGTGGGTGGCACGATGGCTCAGTGGTTAGCATTTCTGCATCACAGCGCCAGAAACCTGTGTTCGATTCCACCCTCAGGCAACTGTCTGTGTGAAGACGGCACATTCCCCAATGTCTGCTTGGATTTCCTCTGGGTGCTCTGGTTTCCTCCCATTGTCCAAAGATGTGCACGCTACGCTAAATTGCCCGTAGTGTCCAGGCATGTGCAAGTTAGGTGGATTAGCCATGGCCAATGCAGGGTTGTGGAGCGGGTGTGGGTGGGAAGGTCTTTGGAGAGTTGGTGTAGACTCGATGGGCCAAATAGCCTGCTTCCGCGCTGTAGGGATTTGATGATTCAAGGTCATTCTTTACCAACACTTGTTCAATGTATATCCAATTACACTCCCCGGTCCTCCATCAAGTGTCCCTGAATGCAGCACCACGCTTTGCACCTACCTGGGAACTGACACAAAGGCATGCCAAGTGTTTATCAGAGAGTTATTTTATGTTGAAGAATTCACACAAGGATTCTCAGCAAAGGAATAGCTTCAAAGGCAAATGGACAGATTCTTATCTGTGCAGTTTGATTTCCCTATCAGCATCAGGAAGGCAATCATCATGGTCCAGGATACCGCCAAAAGATGTTAGTATTGGGTTGACAATGTGTCACTGGAGGTTGCAGATGTTAGTAGATTTGAACCTATGAATTAGGAGTGGAGGCAGACCATTCGGCACTTCAGCCTGCTCCGCCATTCAATAACATTATGACTTCTGCTTGAGTTTCGAATTCCATATTCCAATTTACTCCCAATAACCTTTGATTCCCTTCCCTAACAGAAGGGGTGTCTACCATTTCCTCAATATTATTCAATTGCCTTAATAATAATCGATGCAAGGCAGACAGTTCCGGAGTCTCACAACCCTCAAATAAAATCTCATCATTGTCCTATTACAATGCCACTAAGTTTGAAACAGCATTCCTCAGCTCTGGACTCACCTACTATAGGAAATATTCTTTCAAAACCCATCTTGTCAAGCTTATATATACTTCATTCAATAAGTATCTTCTCTAAACTGCAATGCAACAAGCCAAGCTTTCTTCATTCGACAACCCACTCATTCCATGCATCAAATTAGTAAATCTCCTCTGAACAATCTCTAACACATTTAAATCCTTTCATAAATCAGAAGGCCAAAACTGCACACAGCATTTGAGATGTAGTCTCACCAACTTTTATGTTAAATTCACCTTGTAATGAAGGTTAGTATTCCATTAGCCTTCTTAATTACCTGTAGTACCTTCATATTTAAATATTTAAAGTCAGAGATCTACAGCACTGAAAAAGGCCCTCAGCCCATCGAGTCTGCACTGGTCAAAAATAGTTACCTACCTGTTTTAGTCCCATTTTACAGTATATGGCCCATAACCTTAGCATGCAAGTGCACATCTAAATACTTCTTCAATGCTATGAGTGTTTTTACCTCTACCACCCTGCCAGGCAGTGAATTCTAAACCACCTGCCCATGACCTTAAACCTATGCACCCTGGTCACTTAACTCTCCACCAAAGGGAAAGTTTCTTCCGGTCTACCCTGTCTATGTCCTCAATTTTATTCATCTCAATCATGCACCTTCTTCAGTCTCCTCTGTTCCGAGGAAAGTAAACTCAATCTATTCCAATCTGCCTTCATAACTGAAACTCTCCAGAGGCAACATCCTGGTAAATCTCCTCTGCTCTCTCTCAAGTGCAGCCACGTCCCTCCAATAATGTGGATTCCAGAAGTGCACACTATACTCTATCTGTGGCTTAACCTAACCTAATCTATTTTGAGACTCATTCATTAGAGCACTGAGATCACTCTGCACTTTGGAACTCTGCAGTCATTCCTTAAAAAAGTGCAAAACTTCACATTTTATGACATTATATTCCATCTGCCAGATGTTGGCCTTAGCTCAACCTTTTTATATTTTGGTTGGCAGTTTGCTGGGACAGAAAAGGATAGAGTATACAAACAGAAAAACAACTGTAAATAGAATCAAAAGGAGAAAAACTGGCAAAAAGACAAAATTAATGGTTCTTTACCTGAATGCATGAAGTATTTGGAATAAAATTAATGAATTAACAGTACAAATACATACCAACAGTTACGATTTTATAGCCATTTTTACAAAGATAGGGTTACAAGGATATAAAAGCTGGGAACTAAATATTCAGGGTATGTGACTTTTGAAAGGACAGGCAGGATGGAACAGATGGTAGGATGGCATTATTGGGATGAAATAAGTACAACAGCAAGTAATGATCTTCGACTGAAAGACAGAATCCATAAGGGTGGAAGAAAGAAATAAAAAAGGGTAAGATGACACTGGCAGTAGCAATCTACAGGTCCCTTAATAGTAGCTACATAGTAGAACAGAGAATACATTGGGATGTAATGAGGGCATGTAACAAAAGCAGTCCATTAATCATGCGTGACTTTAATCTTCACATAGATTCAAATAGACTGGCAGAGGAAGCCATGGGGAAGAATTTATACAATGTATTCAAAACTGTTTCCTAGAACAAAGCATTGTGGATACAACTAGGGATCAGGCTACTTTGGATCTGGTGATGTGTAATGAGATTGGTTTAACAAATTATGTCAAAGTAAAAGATGCCATAGGAAACAGTGACCATTACATGGTAGGATTTAGCAGTTAGTTTGAATGGAAGGAACTTGGATTGGAAGCAACGGTGCTCAGCTTAAATAAGGGTATTTACACAGGAATGAGGACACAACTGGTTAAAGTGGACTGGGAAAGGAGTTTAGTAGCAAAAATAGTTGAGCACCAATGGCAACTATTTAAAAAATAGTTTATTGCTCACAGCAAAGATATATGCTCGCGAGGAAGGAGGATTCCAAGAAGGAGATAAACTAACCATGGTTAACCAGGGAAGCTAACGATATCATCAAATTGAAAGAAAAAAAACATACAAATGAGCAATAATTAGCGGCAAGCTGGAGGCATGGGAAAATTATAAAACTAGGAAACTACAACTGAAAACATGAGAGAGAAAATAAGCTCTGTGGGGAAACTTCTAAAAGCTAGAACTTCTTTAAATATATAAAAATGAAGACAGAAATCAAAGTGAACATAAGCCCTCTTAGAAACTGAGGCTGGGGAAATAGCAATAGGGAAACAAGAAGTGGCAGAGGAGTTAAATAAACACGTTGTATCAGTTTTCACAAAAGAAGTTACTAACAGCATTCCAAAATCACTAAATAATCAAGGGACAAAAGGAAGAGAGGAAATAAATAAATAGCCATCACTAGACAAATAGTACTAGGGAAACTAATGAGGTTATAAATCGATAAGTACCCTGGACCTGATGGGACGCATGCTAAGATACTAAAGGAAGTAGCTACAGAGATAGTGAACGTGCTGGTAATAACTTTCCAGCAATACTGAGATTCTGGAAAAAGTCCCAGAGGATTGAAAAATTGCTAATGTTATACCTTTGTTTTTTGACCCCCTCGTTTCTAAATAGATAATCAAAAGGCTAGTTAGCTTAATATTTGTTATTGGGAAAATGTTAGAATCTATTATAAAAGATGTAACAGCAGCTTATTTAGAAATATATAAGATCAAGCAGAGGACTCATTTCCAACAAACTTACTGGAGTTCTTCAAGGTAATGAGCAGGATTGATAAAGGGGAAGCAGTGGATTTTCAGGTGGTGTTAATAAGGGACCACACATTAGGCTACTTAATAAAATGCAATGGCATTGGAGGTGGTGTATTAGCATGAATAATGGACTGACTCACTAACAAATGACAAGAGTTAGGATAAGGGGGGGCATTTTTTGGGTGCCAACCTATAACAAGTGGAGTGTCACAGGGATCAGTGCTGGGGCCACAATTATATAAAAGTATATATTAATGACTTGGACGGGGAAAGTGAACGCACTGTAGCCAAGTTTGTGGATAACACAGAAGTAACTGTGAAAGTAAGTGGTGAAGATGACACAGTCTGCAGAGGGATATAGGCACGTTAAGCAAGTGGACAAAAACTTGGTTGATGGAATATAACGGGTAAAATGTGCGGTTATGTACTTTGGCAGGAAGGATAGAGGAGCTGAGTATTAGTTACATGGAGAAAGATTGCAGAAAGCTACAGAACAGATGAATTTTAGAGTCCTTGTCCATGAATCACAAGAAGCTAGCAGCCAAGTTCAGCAGGTAATAGGGAAGACAAATGGAATAAAAACCAAAAGAATGGCAGATGCTGTAAATCAGAAACAAAGGCAGAAATTGCTGGAAAAGTTTGGCAGCTGTGTCAACATCTGTGGAGAGAAATCAGAGTTAATATTTCGGGTCCAGTGACCCTTCGTCAGAACAAATGTAATGTTGGTCTTTATTTCAAAGGGAATGGAGTATAAAGATAGGGAGATTAAAGAAAACAAAGTTGCTGGAAAAGATCAGCAGGTCTGGCAGCATCTTTGAAGGAAAATAACAGAGTTCACAGATGCTGCCAGACCTGCTGCGTTTTTCCAGCAACTTTGTTTTTGTTCCTGATTTACAGCATCCGCAGTTCTTTCGGCTTTTATAAAGGCAGGGAGTTTTTGGTAAAACCATACAAGGCACTAGAGAGGGCACAGCCAGAATATTATGAACAGTTTTGTGCCCGTTATCTAAGGAAAAATTTACTGGTATTGGAGGCAGTCCAGAAAATGTTCACTCGGCTGAAACCTCATATGGACATTCTGACTTAGGAAGAGAGGTTGCGTAGATTGAGCCTGTACTCATTGAACTTTAGAAGAGAGGTGACCTTATTGAAACACACAAGATTTTCAGGGGACTTGACAGGGCAGATGTGAAAAGGTAGATGCCCTTATCCAAGTTATCCAAGTTGAATGTACAAAATTGAGATCTCAGTATAGACTTCTTCTGGACTCCACTTGTTACATCCTGCTAATCATAAAAAAGGCCATTTAGGCATACTGTTTCCTGCAAGCCAGCCAACCTTCTATCCATGCTATTATTACATTGATTTATAAACGGACAAAAAATGTTTCCCATCGCAGACATAAAGCTAAATGGCTAAAGGTAAGCTTTCAGTTTCCTACCTCCCTCTCTTCTTGAATGGAGGAGTAATATTTGTAACTTTCTACAATCCAGTGAATTTTGAAAAATTAACACCAAACATCTACATTACATTAGCCACCTATTTTAAAGCACTAGGATGAAGTCCACTAGGACCCAGGAACTTGCCAATTACTCAGTACTGCCTCCAGAGTGACTGTTATTTCTACAAGTTCCTATATACCTTCCAGCTCCTGAGTTACAGCTATTACCGGAATGTGGTTTAAGTCCTCTACAGTGGAGCCAGAACAAAAATATTTGTTCATTTCATCTATTTCCTAATTATCTACTACCTTCCCATTCCCACTTTCTAGAAGATGTGGAAGTGCTGGTGTTGGACTGGGGTGGATAAGGTCAGAAATCACACGACACCAGGTTATAGTCCAACTGGTTTATTTGAAAACACAAGCTTTCGGAAGATCCAAAAGCTTGTGTTTTCAAATAAACCAGTTGGACTATAACCTGGTGTTGTGTGATTTCTGACCTTTACCACTTTCTAGAAGACCAACTCTCACTTTACTTATTCATTTCCTTTATAAGTACATGTTGAAACACCTATTATCCATTTTTACATTTCTTGCTAGCCTTCTCGCATAGTTTAATTTCTTTCTCCTGTTTAACCTTTTAATCATTCCCTGCATATTCCAGGCAAGGGAAAAAAGCTAAACAGTTACCTCCTCCACTGTTTCAGATGTACCTTTAGCTTCCCTTGGTACAGGTTACCAACTCAGAGGTCATGGAATATGCTAACTCCATGAGCATACATTCATTGCTAAGCCAAAGACATTTACGTTGGTTTGGCCAAGTTTGTAGGACTGATGATAGCCACATAGCCAAAAACATCCTGTGTGGGGAACTCATCACTTGGTCACAACCTCCAAGGCATACATGGAAGGGATCTACAAAGATGTTGGAATTGGTACTGACAACTGGGAAACAGTAGCACAGTCTGAGGCAAGTCCTGGAAGTTAAGTGCCAGCGCAGACTGAGTTGGAAGGACTGTTATTCTGAACTTTCATTTTTCTATTTTGTTCCTCTGATTTTGTACTTCTGTACCTAAGATGGCGCAAAGGTCTGTAATGCTGGACTTTTACTTCATTATTTTTCTAATTTTTTCTAAGAATTTGTATTTATGTACAAACGTATCTGTACAGATTAAGATGATGCCGTAAGAGGCGACTTGTAAACTTTTCTCTGTAGTAATGTGAATACATAAGAACATAAGAACTAGGAGCAGGAGTAGGCCGTCCGGCCCTTCGAGCCTGCTCCGCCATTCGATAAGATCATGGCTGATCTTTTCGTGGACTCAGATCCGCTTACCCGCGCTCTCACCGTATCCCTTAATTCCTTTATTGTTCGAAAAAATATCTACCTTAGCTTTAAAAACGTTTACTGAAGTAGCGTCAACTAGTTCACTGGGCAAGGAATTCCATAGATTAACAACCCTCTAGGTGAAGAAGTTCCTCCTCAATTCAGTCCTAAATCTGCTCCTTCTAATCTTGAGGCTATGCCCTCTTGTCCTAGCTGCCAGTGGGAACATCCTCTCTACTTCTATCTTATCTATTCCCTTCATAATTTTATATGTTTCTATAAGATCCCCCCTCAATCTTCTGAATTCCAATGAATATAATCCCAATCTACTCAGTCTCTCCTCATAAACCAAGCCCCTCAACTCTGGAATCAACCTAGTAAACCTCCTCTGCACCCCCTCCAGTGCCAATACATCCTTTCTCAAGTAAGGAGACCAAAACTGCACACAGTACTCCAAGTGTGGCCTCACCAGCACCTTGTACAGCTGCAACATAACCTCTCTGCCTTTAAACTCAATCCCTTTAGCAATGAAGGACAAAATTCCATTTGCCTTCCTAATTACTTCTGTGATTCATGCACAAGGACACCCAGGTCCCTCTGCATAGCAGCATGCTGCAACTTTTTACCATTCAAGTAATAGTCCTTTTTACTATTACTCCTACCAAAATGTACGACTTCACATTTATTTACATTGTATTCCATCTGCCAGACCTTTGCCCACTCACTCAATGTATCTATGTTCCTCTGCAAAGTTTCACAGTCCTCTGCACACTTTGCTCTGCCACTCATCTTAGTGTCATCTGCAAATTTTTGAGACCCTACACGTGGTCCCCAACTCCAAATCATCAATATAAATTGTAAATAATTGCGGTCCCAACACCGATCCCTGAGGCACACCACTTGTCACTGATTACCAGCCAGAATAACACTCATTTATCCCCACTCTTTGCTTCCTGTTAGTCAACCAATCCTCTGTCCATGCTAATACTTTACCCCTAATGCCATGCATCCTTATCTTATGCAGCAGCCTCTTGTGCGGCACCTTGTCGAAGGCCTTTTGGAAATCTAGGTACATGTGACAATAAAGTTAATTCTAATTCTAAGATCACTTCAGAGGACAACTGAACAATGATCAGATAGGCCAGTGAGCCAGGGAACAGCAGATGGAGTTTAATTTAGATAAATGTGAGGTATTGCTTTTTGATAAAACAGATAAGGGCAGGACTTATACAGTTAATGGTAGGTCCCTGGGAAGTGTTGCTTAACAAAGAGGCCTTGGGGTGCAGGTGCATAGTTCCTTGGAAGTGGAATTGCAGGCAGACAGGGTAGTGAAGACGGCTTTTGGCACACTTGCCATCATTGGACAGAACACTGACTACAGGAGTTGGGACGTCATGTAGCCGCTATACAGGACATTTGAGAGGCCACTTTTAGCGTACTGCATACAATTATAGTCATACTTCTATAGGAAGGATGTTGATAAATTTGAGAGGGTGCAGAAAAGTTTTACAAGGATGTTGCAGGGACTGGTAGGTTTGAGTTAAAGGGAGAGGCTGAATAGGCTGGGGCTGTTTTCTATGGAGCATTGGAGGCTAAGGGGCGACTTTATAGAGATTTATAAAACCCTAAAGGTCATGGGCAGGGTGAATAACCAAAGTTTTTTTCCCAAGGGCAGGGGAGTCCAAAACTAAAGGGCATAAGTTTAAGGCGAGGAGGGATTTAAGATTTAAAAAAGGACCCGAGTGTTAACTTTTTCCACACAGAGGGTGCTGAATGTATGGAACAAATTGCCAGAGGAAGTGGAAGAGGGGTGTACAACTACAACACTTAAAAGGCTTCTGGATGGGTATGTGAATAGGAAGGGTTCAGAGGGATATGGGCCAAATACTGGCAAATAGGACTGGGTCAGATTGGGACATCAGGTCAGCGCAGATGAGTTAGACTGAAGGGTCTGTTCCCACGCTATATAACTCCATGACTATCACTGCTTCTCACTGTCTATAATGCTCTAGAGTGGAATGGAGTATATATTTACTTAGACAGGTGCAGACATTTGAAATGTATGTAATGGTATTTTGAAGGACTCAAATATTGAAATAACATCAGTGTAATGACCATCGCCCCATGACATTCAATGGCACTACCACTGAAGAATCCCACATCAACATCAGGGAGTTGGGAGTACTACTGATCAGAAATTTAACTCATTCAGCCATATAAATACTGTGGCTACAAGAGAAGGTCAAAGGCTGCAAACTCTGCAGTGAGTAAATTCACCACTTGACTCCCAAACCCTGTTTATGATCTCCTGACACCGACCATGAATGTGATAGAAATTCGCCAGTTGCCCAGATGTGTGCATTTCCAGCAACACTCAAGTAGCTCTACAACACTCAAGAATAAGCAGCGCACCTAATCGACATGCCATCCACCACTTCAAATATTCATTCCCTCTATCAATGGTGCACAAAGGCACCCTCTTGAAAACACAATGCCATAAACACTGTAAATTCTTTGAAAGAACTTTTCAAACCAGAATCTCCAAGATGCTGAACAAAGAGGGCAACCATCAAATGGGAAAACCACGATCTGCGGGATTTTTTTTTTTGCAGTGACACATCATTTTGACTTGTAAATGTGTCACCATTTCTACACTCCATGGAGTCAAAATCCATAACAGACCGTGCATATAACACCACAAGTAGCTGAAGGAAGCAGGTCAGCACAACCTTCAAGGGCAGGGATGGTAATTAACTGTCAACTCATATCAAATTAAAAACAAAATCATAAAGTTTTTATCCAAAAACAGCTGCATCACAGTAATTCTTTTAAAAAACAGTTTTGCAATTTAGATTTTGTACCACTAAAACACTGGACACCAATTCCTTTTACTTGTGTTTTATGAATATTGGTGAGATAGAAAATGAAACTTTGAGTTTTGCTGTTCCTCCATGAACAAAAGTGGAACTGGCAAGATCGCTCTGTGACAAAGTAAAAGCCCACTTATATCAAAAAGGATCATATCCAAGATATCAGACAAGGTTTCAGAACATCTTTTAGATAGCTTGCAAGAAATAATACTGTTATCGCAATGTAGTTTTAAACTCCCTTAATTGTGTTCAGGTAAATCATGTAATGCACAGTCAAGGTAGAATAGTTAAAACAGGAATAATGAATGTGAGTTTAAGGTACATTCTTGAGATGCATTACAAGATTAGAAACCTCTGTCTCAAACACTTCTTCAATCGAGAATCTTCGAATAAGATTCCTGTTGTAGGTAAACAATTTATAGGTAACTAGATTACTGAAACCCAGTTGATATATATGTGAGAGGGCCAATCTTCTTCTGAAGGGCTTTCCCAAGCAGCCACACTAGGGAAATTCCAGTATGTTCATGCAACTAGTTTTACAGAAAGGAAAAAAAAAAGCAAATAGTTTGCATTACATGGATAAAATGTACAGAAATACAATGGTAAGGATAACCACACTTATTCTGACACTTTAAACGTGTGGGGAAAATACTCTTATTAGGGATGAGGGTGGCATAAACTTACAGGAACATAGGAATTACTGGATGGCTATCTTCTAACAACCTGGAAGTCACATGATGTAATAATATGGAGGTGTTGACAAACCAATGCCTCTAATTTGCATCTGTTAGTCTACAAAGACTCAAAAACAAGAGGAGAATTCACTGGTGTAAAGCTTTAGGAATCACAGGTACATTTTCATCCATTTCCACTCCAGCTCTACTTACCATGTTATGACTTGAATTACTCATATACCGTACTGCAAAATGTTATTTTCTGAAAAAAATCTACTGTATCAATACTAACAGCTTTCATTGTCTCCCAAAGTAGCCTATTCCATAAATTGGCCACTGATTTACTGAAATATTGTTTCTGCACATTTATTTTGAATTTATCCTCCTTCAAAGCACAGGCCACATCCTCTGTTCTACTGTCCTGAAAAATGAAAAATAGCTGGTCACCATTTATATTATCACACCAATCACATTGCATCTCATTGCTATTTTAATAAAAACAAGATAAAATATTATAAAAGGAAAGAGATGAAATTTACTGGCAGTACTGGGACACTGGAGTATATTAAGGTATGTTACTCCTAAGTGAACGATCTTAGGCTAAAGTCGTTATGCAGAAAAGGGACTTTCAATACAGCACCTCCTAGTGGCAGATAAAGTGACAAATATAGCTACCTGGAAGCAAGCCTTTTACTTATGTGAAGTGTGCCCATGGCTTGAAGGGCAGGAGAGAAGCAGGATACCTCGAATGGAAGGCAAATTATTCTCATATACAGTAAAACAAGTCAAGCATTTGAAAATAAAACTTAATGAATTGGTTGGCATTACATCTGAAGCACTGTGGAGAGCTGTAGGAGACCTCATGTTGTTGCACATCAACAGTCTACATCTTGCAATTAGCTTACAAAGAGGTCAATAAGAATCAGCTGGATTGCAAAATTAAGAAATAAATCAAATGAATCGACACAAAAAAAGAGCAGTTATATTTGCTCATTATTTGCGCTTGCAAATTGAGGTCCTTCATTGTTAATAGACACCATTATAATATTTATATATTCAAATGAGAATCAGCTTATTGCACAAAGTAACTGCTAGTCAATAAGGACACAAGACCTTTAACCATAATTAATGTATGACTGTACATTTTATTTCTGCCACTAGATAAGTAGACTTGTAGTAATAGCACATTTTCACATAGTGTTTACACAGTTTACTTACAAATATGAGCGTGCACAATCACGTCTGAGCACTTGATATGTACCAGTGTACTTGTTTCATATACAGTAATTGTATCATCAATTTTGTTAAAATGCTTAAAAGGATACAACAGTTAAATTTTGGGAAACTTGTAACTGTATGGAGACCTTGGAGCAGTAAAGAACATGCTTTTCTTTACAATTAAGATTGTACAAAACAAAAATTTACATTATCCAATTCATGAAAAATAGGGAGCTCAGAAACAAAAGATAAGCAGGAAGAATTACTTTCAGCAAATTAAGAGCTACGCTGAATTAGTACCTGTAAACCTATTTCTGCAAATAACTAAATTGGTTAAATACTATTTCAGCCTATTTTAGAAAATACAAATATAAAATCCGATAATATCCATCTTAATAGCAATGCACCCCAGTATTTCTGTACATGCTATACTAATAAAAGACAAGTACATACATTTTGTTGAGATGCCCTCAGTGAATACTGACCTTTGCTGGGAACAAAATTTATATTTAAAGGTCTGTTTCTAAAAACATGATAAATCTAAAACATTCGAATGCCAAATGTACAGCAATACAGTAATCACTAGACTTGGAGAACTATCTACACACTGCTATATTCAAAAATGGTGTGGGGTACTAGAAAACTTGCTACCAACTTGTTAAATGTATTGTTATAGGGCTATAATTCCTAGTAATTGCTTAATAGCAAGTAGCCATATACAGATTTCAATTTCATCAAAACAGATGAAAACAGTATCAGAAATAAATTGAGAACAAAATATGTAAATAATATTGCTACTTAAAAAGCACGCTTAGAACATTTCAGGCCAGTAAAAAACTATTTATTGTCAAAAAAAACGTTGAACCGTGCACTAAATATATTTTAGACTAGTTTCTCATGGGAAGAAACTCCATATGCATCATGCTTTACAATATCATCAGTGTTAATTTTTCCATAATTTTTAAGTGGTCTGGGAGTTAAAGTGGTTGGATGCTCGATGTACAGTGATGCTAAAAGTCTGAATTCATGAGTAGCCTATTGGTAATATACTTGCTTCAAACAGGCACATTTTCATTCTTCCTATCATTAACAGACGTTATTCTAAAATGAACCATGTCCTAAATCCTCAGGTGAACTGCTCTTCCTGCAGCCAATCACAGGGCAGCACTCATTGTACCTCGGCCACTCTGCCCTCCTGGCTAAAGAAGAGATGTATAGCTGCAAACAGTTTGCAATGGTAGAAAAATTAGGATAGCAATGGAATAAAATACTTTTAACAACTAAATTAACATTTTCTTCATTCCCAAAGGTACAATAATATGTAGAAAACTGTAATTCAATTAAGTGAATATCTTGTGCAAATTTATACTGGGGAATACTAAGATTTTTTTCAAAATTATGCAGCCAAATCATTTCTTGTGCAACCAAAGATAACTATCCACAGTGGATGTACACAATGCTAAACAAGAATGTCGCTTCCTTACAAAATTGGAAGTTAGAATAGTGTTTGTAAATGTGTCAATGAAATTGTATGCTTCATTTCCTGCTGCCATAAGGTTCCTCAGGCAAAAGGACTATTTTTCTGAAGCGATTAGGGAAATATCTGACTTGCTATATATGCAAATTCTTAGCAAATGTAAAATATGTTCTTCATTGTATCTACAACTTTGACCTAACTGTGACAAATTTAAACAGAATTTCCAAAGCTGATTGACTGCTGGTGATCTATTTATTGATTTACAATTCCAAATAGATGCATAATTATTCGAGGTTTTTGAGGAAATCAAGCCATTTAAAATAATTCCAAAGTTATAAAATAGCTCACATTGTTGCATTGATCTATCATAATGGGAGGGCAGAATGTACTTTTACTAGGCGCTTATGGCAAAACACTACATTAAACTTACATTAATTCATCACAATTCAGAAAAAAAAATTAGGAAGCTGCCTGTGCCATTAGCAGAGAAAATGATGATTCAGTTACTGGGAAATTTTCCTTTGATGGCAATGAGATTTCCACCATTCCAGCACCAGTGCGAGGAAGATTTGCATTAACAACATGCCTCTGCAAGTGCTTGATCCAATCTTCTTGGACAGAAAGTGGACCTCGGAAGACCAGATCACAGAACCTGCAGCGAAGTAACAAAATCATAATTCTGATTAATACAATTACACACTTTATGCCCACATAGTATGATTTTAAAATTCATGATAGCAAAATATAGTTTTTGGAAGATTACGTTAGAGAAACTGCAAATGCTTACTGAACTGCAAAGGAGGTGATGGAAAGTAACCATACATTTGGTGTTTAATTTCTCCCACTTCTTAAGAATACTTGACTATGAAATGAAAAATACTTATTCTATTACAAAGTAGTCTCACTGCAGGATGCAACATAACAAATCAAGTCTGCAAGTTGATCCTGAAACAGCACTGTAGGCAATCTATTCACCTGCATTTCAGTACATAAGCATCATCAAGTGAAGGAACAAATAGGGAAGACTTCTTCTTGGTCCCTGACCGTGACCGTGACCTCTTCTGCTTGCAGTCAAAAGCTGGAAAAAGTTAAGATATAGGAATGTATTTATCCTCCATGCAAACAATAAACAATTTAAATTAAATGTACTTTATGTAGCAAGTTTCACAAAAATGAACAAATTAATAACATGGTGTCACTAACAAATTTTGAAAATAAATTTCCTCAGTTACCAGGTTTGCACAATTGTAAATATTTATGGGTGATAAAAACACCAGAGGAATCTAGCTAGTCATTAAGAGTTACAAGAATTTCTAAGAAAACAGTTTTTGAAGTACAGTCAGCATCTTGGTCATGCACAATTTTTAATTTAATGTCTTGACACCATGGTTTCTTTAGCAGTCGGAATACACTATGAATAATAAATATCTACATTTATGGAAGGGCTAAAATGGATCTCTCACCTATACTGACCTAAATAATGGCTTTACAACTTCCTGATATTAAAAGAGTGAATGTCATTTCTTATTTCTGCCCATCTTACCCTTGGAAAAGGTTTATTTGGCAGATGAGAATAGAATTTGGCTCCAATGTGATGATCCATATGAAAGAATAGCCTACTACTGCCTCATTATATTCTTGCATGAAAAAGAGTACCATATGGGTGAGCTGCTAGAGGATTGTTATAAAACCACAGAACTATGTACCAGCATGAGTCATATATCCATTAGGTGGTGAGAGGAGAAAATGAAATAAATTGGGGAAAGATAAACACACATCATCTACTGGAAAAACTTATGATAATCATGCTGATACTATTGTAAATTTTGCCTATTTAGATTGGAAAGGTTGTTTGCTAAAGAAAAGGAAAATAAAAATCAAATTTTAATGCTTAGAGAAAAGCTCAATTAAAACTACAAATTATAAATGACAGTATTTTGCAGAATAATAAATGCCATTTTAACTGCACAGCAACTGCCACATACTGGAATAATTTCACTGCAATGTATAGAATAAGCTTCGGTATTCAATTGTTCTTGAAGGTGAAACATATTACAACAGCAGTTTTTAGTTTAACCAATACAGCTAATATACAGATGGTGCTGTCTATATTACATCGTCTAGATCATGAAACTTGCAAGTATGTTGAACAGTAGGAGGATAATTATAGACTTCAATAGGACATAGACAAGTTGGTGGGATGGGTGGTCACGTGGCAGAAGAAATTTAATACAGAGAAGTGTGAAGTGATGCATTTTGGTAGGATAAGTAGAAGTAATATAAACAAAGGAAATGATTCTAAAGGAGGTATGGGGAACAGGGGGTATAAATATACAAATCGCTGAAAGTGACAGGATGGGTTGAGAGGCAGTTAAGGCATATGAGATCCCAACCATTTGTAAATAGAGGCATGGAGGACAAAAGCAAGGAAGTTATGGTGAACCCGAATAAACAACAGGTTTGGCATCTCTTGGAGGATCATGTCTACTCCGGAAAAATGTTTTAGTGAAGAATTAGGAACTTCAGTTATATGGATAGATTGGTAAACCTGGGAATGCTCATCTTAATAAAGATGAAGAAAGGATTTGATAAAACTGTTCAAAAAGATGAGGTGACGAAGTAGATCAGGATAAACTATTCCAAATGGTGGAAAGATCTTAAGACGACTGACCAAACTATCAGAGGCAACAGAAGGAAACGCTGTTTTAAAAAGAAGTGAACAGTTAGGATCTGGAATGCTCTGCCCGAGAGCATGGTGCTGGCAGGTTCAATCATAGCCTTCTAACATATGTAGGATCATGGGGAAAAGGCTGAGCAGTGGGACTAGCAGAATTGCCTTGGAGAATCACCGTGAATATGACAGGCCAATTGTTCTCCTATGATTCCATAAGTTTCTAATATAGTTCAGCTTGGATTTCTGAAGAAGGGTCTAGGCCCGAAACGTCAGCCTTCCTGCTCCTCTGATGCTGCTTGGCCTGCTGTGTTCATCCAGCTCTACACCTTGTTATCTCTTAATTTAGCTTGTAGTTTTGTTTTGTGTCTTGGGTTTGAATAGACGCCCTTAAAAGCTCTAAACCCAAAGCACTAAGATGCCTGGCATATCATTGTTTGCTTTGAGCATAATCACCAAAATTTCAGAAGATTTCACATTCTAGAGAGTTGCAATTATTCACCTAAACTGGTCCAGCAGAAGTGAAAGCTTTTGAGTTGGAACCAATGTTAACTGTGATGCCACAATTTCCAAGCCTGGTGTTTTACATGCATTTCGTTGGTGATTGAGCTATAAATTGGGAACAGAATCTGTACTGGGCTAAGGATTCGAGCCTTTTAGCCCTTCTGGAACATAACTATTTGTATATTTGTGTTAGAAGGTAATGTACTGAATTAAGATCAGGGAACTAAGGCTGGGTTGCATTAATTTACATTTACCTAATAATGCTGATTATCTACCTCAAGAAAGCGTGGTTCTCTTGAATGTTCCAGTTAAACAGAAAATCCAGGCATAACTAGCCTATAACTCCCACGGTCTTTATCCTTTCTTGAAGGGGAGTCACATTTGCTATTTTCCAGTCAGACAGGACCTTTCCAAAATTTAGGGAATTTTGGAAAATTACAACACTTTTTTGTCATCCCAGGGATGAAGTCCATCAGAGCCATCAAGGGGACTTATCACAGAGGCATCCGGCATGGAAACAGGCCCTTTGGCGCGACTTGTCTATGCCAACCAGATTTCCAAAACTGAACTAGTCTCATTTGCCCTCAAAACCTTTCCTACCAATGTATCTGTCCTACCCTGGAAAAAGACCTTGGCTATTCACCTTATCTATGCCCCTCATGATTTTATAAACATCTATAAAAGTCACCCCTCAGTCTCCTAATCTCCAGGGAAAAAGTCCCAGTCTATCCAGCCTCTCATTATATCAAATTTTACAGTCTTGGTAACATCCTTATAAATCTTTTTTTGCATTTTTTCCAGTTTAATAATATTCTTCCCACAACGGGACGACCAGAACTGTACAGAATACTCCAAAAGTGGCCTTGTAGTTCTAACAATTTTCTCAGTGTACAGTTCCTGATTGCAATTGTTTTAAGTACCGTATTCCCTTACGCCATTTATTTCTAGGATGTTATTTGTGTCCTCTGCAGTAAAGACAGATGCAAACTATATTTTTCAATTTTTAAAATTTATTCACTCATGGGAGTTGAGCATCGCTGGCTGGCCAGCATTTTAATGGCTCCCCCTAGCTGCACTTGAGAAGGTGGTGCTGAGCTGCCTTCTTGAACCACTCCAGTTCACATGCTGCAGGTTGACCCAGAACGCCCTTAGGGAGGGGAATTCCACAATTCTGACTCAGTGACAGTGAGGGAATTGCAATATATTTCCAATTCAGGATTGAGAGTGGCTTGGAAAGGAACTTGCAGGTGGTGATGTTCTCAGGTATCTGCTGCCCTTGTCCTTCTAGATGGAAGTAGTCATTGGTTTGGAAGGTGCTGTCTGAGGATCTTTGATGAATTTCTACAGTGCGTCTTGTAGACAGTACACACTGCTGCTACTGAGCATTGGTGATGGAGGGAATGGATGCTTGTGGATGTAGTGCCAATCAAAGCGGGCTGCTTTGTCTTGTATGGTATCAAGCTTCTTGAGTCATGTTGGGGCTGCACTCATGCAAGCAAGCAGGGAGTATTCAATCACATTCCTGACCTGTGCCTTGTAAATGGTGGACAAGCTTTAAGGAGTCAGAAGGGGAGCTACTCATTGCAGTATTCATAGCCTCTGACTCTAATAGCCACTGTGTCTACATGACAGTCCAGTTGGGTTTCTTGTCAAAGGTAACTGCAAGGAAGTTTATAGTGTGGGATTCGGTGATGGCAACATCACTGAACGTCAAGGGACAGTGATTACATTGTGTCTTATTAGAGATGGTCATTACCTTGCATTTGTGTGGTGCAAATGTCACTTGCTACTGGTCAGCTCAAGCCTGCATATTTTCCAGATCTTGTTGCATTTGAACATGAACATGGACTGCTTCAGTATGTGAGGAGTCATGAATGGTGTTGAACATTGTTTGCTGATAATTGCACATCCCCACTTCCGACCTCATGATGGAGGGAAAGTCATTGATGAAGCAGCTGCAGATGATTGGACCTCGGATACTACCTTGATTATCTCCTACAGAGACGTCCTGAAGCTGAGATGACTGACCTTTAACTACCGCAACTATCTTCTTATGCGCCAGGTATGACCCCAACCATTGGACAGTTTGCTCCTAATACCCAGTGATCCCAGTTTTGTCAGGCCTCCTTGATGCCGCACTCGGTCAAATACAGCCTTGATGTCAAGGGCTGTCACTCCCACCTCCCCTCTGGAATTCAGCTCTTTTGTCCATGTTTGAACCAAGGCTGTAATGAGGTCAGGAGCTGAGTGGTTCTGGCAGAACCCAAACTGAGCATCACTAAGCAGGTTATTGCTGAAAAGGTGCTGCTTGATAGCACTGCTGATTACACCTTCCATCACTTTACTAATGATTGAGAGTAGACTGATGGGATAGCAGTTGGTTGGGTGGGATTTGTCTTGCTTTGTGTGTACAAGACATAACCTGAGCAATTTTCCATACTGAGATAACAAAGTGTAGAGCTGGATGAACACAGCAGGCCAAGCAGCATCAGAAGAGCAGGAAGGCTGACGTTTCGGGCCTAGACCCTTCTACAGAAATTTTCTAAAGAAGGGTCTAGCTCCGAAACGTCAGCCTTCCTGCTCTTCTGATGCTGCTTGGCCTGCTG
>JAHRHZ010000273.1:7555825-7580611 GCA_024137785.1 Ginglymostoma cirratum | reverse complement strand
CAGCAGGCCAAGCAGCATCAGAAGAGCAGGAAGGCTGACGTTTCGGAGCTAGACCCTTCTTTAGAAAATTTCTGTAGAAGGGTCTAGGCCCGAAACGTCAGCCTTCCTACTCCTCCGATGCTGCTTGGCCTGCTGTGTTCATCTAGCTCTACACCTTGTTATCTCAGATTCTCCAGCATCTGCAGTTCCTACTATCTCTGAAACAATTTTCCACACTGTTGGGTAGATGCCAGTGTTGTAACTATATTGGAATACCTTTCCAGGGAAATGGCAAGTTCTGGAGCATGAGTCTTCAGTACTATTGCCAGAATGTTGTCAGGGACCATAGCCTTTGCAGTGGTCAGTGCTTCCAACCATTTTGTGATATCATTTGGAGTTCATCTGCCAATTCCCCATTTTCCATTATTAATTCTCAAGACACTCTCTCTAATGTTTATATCAATTACCCAAGCACTCAATAGTAAAATGTATTTTTGACAAGTTATTGTTGCTGCCAGTTTTAAAACATTTCATGCCATGCATGTGAAGCACATCAAAAGAATTTGAACATTCAAAAAAAAAATGAAGACTTACGTGTGCCAGTCAGATCCCCAGCTTGTTTTCGTCTTGCATAGACTCGGAGATGGTTTGCCAAGCTAACTGCACTTGTAAAAGTTGCATGGCAATGAACACAAGTTCTTAATTTCACAGGATGCCCTTTTGTCAGGAATGCAAAGTAGTAATTTAAATTAGAGCTATGTTAATTTAGTAGTTGTTATTTGTGGTCAGCAAAATCAATTAATCATTTTGGAAGATTCAAAACTTCCTACCAGACTTAATTTTGTATATCTAAAAAATAATACACAGCACATTAAAGTACTCATTTTTGCATTTAATTTAACTTGTATCAAGATTACATTTAACAGATTTCTGATGAAGGGTTTAGGCCCGAAACGTCAAGTTTTCCTGCTCCTATGATGCTGCTTGACCTGCTGTGTTCATCCAGCCCCATGCTTGTTATCTTACATTTAACATGTTTCTTTTCCTACTTCATAAATTCTTTTCAATCTTAAATTAATAGTCTCTAAAAACACCCAGTTGATGCAGCTGCAATTCCTACCATTCCCAAGGCTAATGCTCGTAAGGGAAGTGATTAAAAGCCTTGATAATTGAATAAATCATATATACACCTCATATTTTATTCACAATCACTTACAAGTTTACAATATGGTGGCAGGACAGATATTAAAAATATAAAGTCCAATATATGATTGATCATTAAGCAACAGACTGCACAGGAAAACATCAGAGGCATTGAGAACACGTGAAATCAAGCAGGACTAAACCCAAGTATTGATAAATTTATAAAGCCAGTGGTTACGCCAATATTATAAAAAACTGTTCAGGGAATGGGGAAACTGTAAATGGCTCTTTACGTGAAATAGCTGATGAAGGCATGGGAGGCAAGGTGGTAAAAAAAGAGACCGGCGAACAGCTGTTGAATACAACACTTAAATTAGTTTTGTACAGTCATCATTTTGCATGCACAGTCAATAATGAAAACTTATGATTCGTAATTCTGATGGCTGTGCTCAAACCATTGCACTGAACAAAAGAATGGACAAACAACTACACAACTATAGAAACAACTAAGTGTGCTTTTGAGTGAATGAATGTATGTAAAAAGTACTACACAATTTGTCATTAATGGTGATCATTACTACTACATTTTTAATATGGTGGTTATAAATCCAGAAATCCAACACAACTTTTTATTCTGTAGTGGTTGTAGAATGCAGTACACTTTTCAGGTGCATCTAAAAACAGTATAAGATTAGAAACCTAAATAATTTACTGAAATTAAGGAATTGCAAAAAACTGACAGAACAACTTGTTAAGCACATGTGTAACAACCATGATAGGACTGTCTTTTTACAAATGTACTATTTTTCAAAAGTAACCCTGAAATTCAACAAATTACGCAAAAATCGAAAAATAAACATCTTAGCATCTTGTGGGCAATTTTCAAATTTCACTCAATGGGACAGAAGTAACAAAGAACACAATCATGTCACTAGACTGATGACATTTATAAAACAAAACTACTTTCAGGTTGTCCCTCATAGTGGGAAACTGGAGAACAAATTACTGGTTACTGGATAGCCAGGATATGAGTGTGAATGGTGCTGTTTAAACCTTTTCTATACCTCTTACAGGGAAGTTCAGTGTACTAGGAACACAAGTGCTTTGACATCATCAGAATAAGATGACTATCGTTAGAGCACCCCAGTTGTTCCAGTTCACTGGAGATAGTAGCAAAGTCACCAAAAGGAAGAAAACCTTCTTCCTCATCCGATAGTAAGGGTTAGAGAACAGGTCAACAATCTAGGTATAGCTCCTGAAGAGGTGGAGATAAAGCCTAAAGATTCCCAATGATGGATTCTGACTGACAAGACATCTACTCATAGTTCATTTTAATTGTACGTAGTCTTTTACCATTTTTATGTGTCATCAGCAATTAAAAGTAGCATGCCTCAGTCAACAGTTTCTTTTTGCAAATTCTTTTAGAGTGTACTTGCAAGTAGGAATCCTCCCCACTGACACATGTTATACTGCAAGGTTTTGCATTGGTGCTTGTAAGGTAACGTACGTTAGTCAATGATATCCTATAATCTGGAGAAAGCCCCGTCTTCTGCTTCACGAACCCCACAGGGAGAGAGATTAAGTCTTTGGCTCAGCAGATAAGTCATTTATCCCTGCTTGTTTCATGTATATAAAGTCACAACGTCATAAACAAAAACAGAAATTGATAGGAAAACCCAGCAGGTCTGGCAGCATCTGTGGACAGAAAGGAGAGTTACATTTTGGGTCCAGTGACCCTTCTTCAGAGCTCTGTTTCTCCAGTACCTATTTTCGTTTCTGATTTCCAGTAAAAAGGAGTTCTCTTCTTTGCACAGCTACAGATATCACCTATTGCACTGAAATGGCCAGAGGCATAAAATTTGTGATCAAGTGATTTTCACAATAAGAGGGAAGTGCTGATTGCAGTTGGTGTTGCAGCAAGCTGTTCCTCCATGAATCAAAGCCATGACGTAAAATATAACAAAGAAATGTGGATGCTAGAAATCTGGAACAGCAATGCTGGACAGACTCAGCAGGTATGGCAGCATTTGTAGACATAAAAACAGAGTTAATGTTTGGAGTCCAATAACCTTGTGTCAGCACTGTTTTTGTTACAGCTGAGGTACCTGGCCTGTACATTCAAGTGGGCTAAAGCCTGATGCAACTACAGAACTGCAGCCAATTACCTGTTGTTACTACTTCTCCTCATCCTCCAGCCACAACGAAATTCCAACTAGAATTTGCCAGAAGCCCCTGACTAAAAATCCTATGAACTCAACCAGATAACTTCCTGCAAACTTTAAGGTTGAGTCCAGTAGCCAATGTAAAGCAATTGCAAAATCAGCTAGAAACTAAGCAAGCTAATTAGTTACCCAAGAACAGATAAACAATTACTTTAAATAAACTTGATGTAGAAATCTCAACTATTCCCACCCATGATTTGCAGAATTATTGTAGAACTGATGACTTATTAATGGCTCATCCTGGGCTCCGTAATAAGCACTGGATCTTAACTTACATTATAACATTGGGATCCACTGATTTCAGATGGGTGACTGAATGCCTAAAAAAAAAAAATCTGGTCCAAAACAGTATTGTGCACATTTGTGTCAGGGAACAAATGAGCAGAACTGTGACTGATGTTCTGAGTCTTCGAGGTAATTGTATTCCCTTGAAAGATTATACTAATCTTTGAAATGGCACAAGGTGAAATGCCATCATCAAGTTCTCATAATCCACAGAATAATAACCAGAGAAGTCTTTAGAGCCAATCATGTCATAAGGGATTGGTAGACCATTAACAAAGTTCAGGGACATTAGTACCAAAGAGCTTACACGTTTTGAAAGTGCATAAAAATTTTCAAAATCTTCAATTGTATAATCCAACTTCTCAATTTCTTTGCTTCTAAATACATCATACCTCAAAACAAAGATGGCTTACCTGTTTGATAAGCTATATCCGTACTTGTCACTGGTTGTGACGACGTACTGGGCTGCAGAAGTGAACTGCCAAACTGCAGTTGAAAGGGGCGTCTGTGATTTGGTAGTCGTTTTTTTGCAGTTTGAGCATAAATTCTTCCTGGCTGAGATTTTATTAATGATGATGTTTCCTCTCCAAATTTATTCTTAAGAATCTGCATCAGAGAACTTGACTGTTCATCTGTTTCACTAAACTTTTTTGGCTGCAGATCCGAGAGGTCATGCAAGTCTGATTGTGGTGAAGGGAAGGATTTTGTCTTCAACTCGTTTTGCTGCAGTTTTATTGTTATACCATTTGGAGCAAGAAATAAGCCATCACTTGATGCAAATTTCTGTGATACAAAGGGCTTATACCTAAACTGTTTACTACTTAATAATTTTGCAATATTTTCAGCCTCTGCTTCATTTTGCATCATTTCAGTCAAAATGCTGAGTGGAGATTTGTGTGCTTCTAACTCGGTCTTCCCCAACCTCTTCAAGTGACCACGGACATGATTCGACAGCCCAACCTTTGTATCAAACCAACCACCACACAAAGGACATGTATTTTCAGTTGACGAACCAGATTTTACTTCTGTTAAAACAGAACATGAATAAAAGGTTACCCAAATTACAATAATGGTGGAAAAATATACCGATGTGGACTCAAATGAAAATATGATGGTTAGTCAACTAGGCTGTATCAAAAATCTGTAATCTAATACACATATTTAAATTTTACTTGTATTATGAAAGAATCAGATGTATCAAAGAAATGGTATAAATAAACTTCTCAAGCAATATTGAAGAATACCACAACTATTTCAAATATATGCATTTATACATAAGAAAATCAATTTCTTTTACATTATTCTTTAACGATATAGTTTATAACCTACAGCCAAATCTGTGGTTGCGAAACAACTGCGTTACCATTAAAAAACAACTGATACTGCCCATTAAGCATCTTTATCTGGCACAGAAGGGTTTTTCAGAAGTTTCGCTGACTTGAGGTGAAACACAAATCATAATATTTGGGTCAAATTTTTATCAGACGCAGAGTGTACAAACTGTGCCAGGTACTTTTTTCCTACTCAACACAATTTAACAATCTATCACAATGTACAGCAAGTGTAAAGTCTGATTCTTAAAATAATTATTTGTTCCCAGGATGCAAATATTACTGGCAAAGCTAGTATTCATTGGCTGTCCATATTTGCCTTCAAGGAGGTGACAATGAATTGCCTTCTTGAACCACTGCATTCATCTGAAGTTACACCCACAGCACTGTTAAAGATAGATTTCCGGGCTTTCGACCCAGTGACAGTGAAGGAATGGCAATCTAAACCAGGATGATGTGCACTTTCGATTGGATTTGAAAGTAGTGGCATTGTCCTTGTACTTCTAGGTAGTAGAGGTCGAGGGTTTGGAAGGCATCATCAAAGGAAACCTGGTGCGTTGAGGTTGCACACCTTTACTCAGGTGCATTTAAAAAAAACTGACAATAATTGCACTAAGATATATCTCAATTTAATGTTTTTCTGTCGTCTCTTCTGATATTCATAAATTTCATTACTTCATGTTTTAGTTTTACAGTCAGTCTTGTTTTATGTCTGACAGAATTTCAATCTCTTCTCCACATTTACAATTTATTTTTGCATTCCTTCAAATCTACCACTGTAACCCTTACTTGGTCAATTCTTTCTCAGCCACTCCTAGACTTGATATGTTAAAGCTCTGCGATTCAACTGAAGTCTGTAGCTGCTAGACACTAGGACTAATTTTCCTGATGAAAGCAGTGGAAAAACTGTAACAGACATTAAGAAGCTTGAGTAGAATGATTCATGTGACAATAGCATGAAGACTAAAAACAAGTTACCATTGCATATTTGGAGTTTCAGCTCCATGAGAACATAAGGACATCATACACAAATGAGGCAAACAGCGTACACTGGCAACACTAAAACATAACTACTATTCCTCAGGCTTGCACCTGGAGTACATACTCCACTCTTATCCCACATGTGCACTCAAATGAATTATACCATTCCAAAAGTTCCAAACAAATCTGCCTGCTCAAGGAGAATTGCTTGGTCTTTGAAAACCAAAGTATTTTGCAAGTCAATACCGTAGGATGTGGTTCTACAGATAATGATTCTGATACGGGAAACAGTGTTGACATCAGTAAACAAGTGATTTAAAGGTCTGCCATTAAAATCACTTCAGCATGGTAAGTAGTTCACCTGCAAAGGGTGGTCATCACAGGTCAAAGATATCTTCTCAACTGTTTCCCCACTAACAAGTACTTGGAAAATCAACTTTCTGTAACATTTGTAAGGGGGTGATTTGTGTAGTATATTGTTGACAAACTTGACAATTATGCATCAGAGCAGTACAGGCTGTCGTCTAGCCAATAGATCCTTTTAAAGGCAACATCTATGAGTGATCTTTGCTTTAAGTTTTTTCTCCATTTAACCTGAAACTGGATTTAAAAAGAGAGAATTCCAGGAGTCAGGGGACTTGGCAGCTGGAGTTATGGCCACTAATGGTGGAACAAAATTTGGAGAGGACAACTTGGTATAAATGTTACTAGAGAAAGTCATTGATACAGACTCAAGACGAATTTCTGAATAGAATGATCAATGAAAAGGGACAATTGTAAGATTTCATAAGGTATTTTCTTGTTCTTAAAATCTGTCATGTTACATGGACCTCCACTTTTCCAAAGTCAGATGAAATTACAGGCCCTACGTTGTCTTTTTATAGTTACTGACATTTCTGCCTTGCTACGTACCAGAATGAATCATCATTGGTTACTGACCCGGGTGAGTGAAAGATAGAAAACGTGAAGGCTGTCCATTGTTTATTGCTTTTAACATTTCAAAGGAATTTATTTTTATGCATTCATGGAATGTGTGCTCCACTGGCTGGACCAGTGTTTACGGCCCATTAGACGCTGTCCCTGAGAAACTGATGGTAAGTTTCCAGCTTGAACCACTGCAGTCTATTTGATGTATGCATATCCACAATGCCATTAAAAAAAGCATTTTAGAGCGTTAACCCATCAACACTGAAGAAGTGACAATATATTTCCAAGTCAGGATGTTGAGTGGTATGGTTGAGAACTTGTAGGTGGTGGTGTTCCCAAGTATCTGGTGCCATTGTCTTTTTAAGAGGATAGTGGTCATGGATTGGAAAGCTCCGAGTAGTTTTGGTGAATTTCTGTAGTACATCTTGGAGATGGCTGACACTGCTGCTGATTATCAGTGCTGAAGGGAGCAAATGTTAGTAAATATGGTGATAATCAAGAGGACTTTTGACCTGGATGATGAAAGATTTGTTGGAGCTCCATCCAACCAAGTAATTGGGGGGTATTCCATCACACTCCTGTCTTGTGCTTTGTATGCAATGTAAATGCTTTGGGAGTCAAGCTGGGGAATTCCTAGACTGTTACCCAGTTTTGTAGCCACAGTAATTACTTGGCTAGGCCAGTTCAGTTTCTGGTCAATGTTAATCCCCATGATGTTGAAAGTGGGGTATTGAGCAATGGCAATGCTGTTGCCGCTGAATGTTAGAACATAGAACAATACAGCGCAGAACAGGCCCTTCGGCCCTCGATGTTGCGCCGACCTGTGAACTAATCTAAGCCCACCCCCTACACCATCCCATCATCATCCATATACTTATCCAAGGACTGTTTAAATGCCCCTAATGTGGCTGAGTTAACTACATTGGCAGGCAGGGCATTCCACGCCCTTACCACTCTCTGAGTAAAGAACCTGCCTCTGACATCTGTCTTAAATCTATCACCCCTCAATTTGTTAAGGGTAATGGATAGATTTCCTCTTGTTACAAATTGTCATTGATTGGCACTTCTGTGGCACGAATGTTACTTGGTGCTGTCAGCCCAAGTCTGGATATTATTCAAGTCTTGTGGAATTTCCACATAGACTACTCTGGTATCTGAGGAATTCCAAATGGTGCTAAATATAATCCCCACTTCTGACTTTGTGATGGAGGTAAGGTCATTGGTGAAGCAGCTAAACATGGTTGGAACCAGATCTGTGGAACTTCTGTGGAGATGTCCTGGACCTGGGATGACTGACTAACAACCACAACCATCTTTCTCTGTGCTGGGTATGACTCCAACCAGCCGAGAGCTTTCTCACTATTCCCTTGCTTTGTTAGTGCTTCACTAGTGCAGGGGGATGCAATAGCTTAATGGTTAATCTAGAGACCCAGGTAATATTCTGGGGAGCTGGGCTTGAATCCCACTACAGCAGATGGTGTAATTTGACTTCAATAAAAATCTAGAATTAGAAGTCTAATGATGACCCTGAATCCATTGTCGATTGTCAGAAAAAACCCATCTGGTTCACTGATGTCCTCTAGGGAAGGAAACTGATGTCCTTACCAGGTCTGGTCTACATGTGACTCCAGACCCACAGCAAAGTGGTTGACCCTTAACTGCCCTCTAAGGAGTTAGGGATGAGCAATAAATGCTGACCTAGCCAGTAATGCCCTCATCCCATAAATGAATAAAGACAGTCAAATGGGGCCTTGATGTCAAGGGCAATCATTCTTATCTCACCTCTGAAATTGAGCTCATTTATTTATGTTTGAACCTAGGCTGCAATGAGCTCAGGAGTTAAGTGGCCCTGGCAGGCCCTAAAGTGAGTATCAGCAAGCAGGTTATTGCTAAGCACGTGCTACCTGATAGCATTGTTATGACCCTTCCATCACTTTATGGAGAATCAAGAGTAGAATGATGGGGCAAATATTGGTCGGCTTAGATTTGTCTGGCCTTTAATGTACAGGATATATCTGGACTATTTTTCACATTGTCAGGTGGATCCAGTATTGCCACTGGACTGGAACAGCTTGCCTCGGGATGTAACAAGTTCTGGAGTACTCATTTTCAGCACTCTCGCCAAACTGCTGTCTGCGCCCATAGTCTTTGCAGTGCTCAGTACCATCAGTCAATTCCTGATAGCACATGGAATGAATCGAACTGACTGAAGACAGGCATCTGTGATGTTGGGGTACTCAGGAAGAGGCCAAGACGGATTATCCACTTTTGGCTGAGATTTGTTTCAAATACTTTATCATTTGCACTGATGTGCCAGGATCCACCATCCTTGACAATGGGGATATTCGTGGAGCCTGCTTCTCTTATGACTTGTTTAACTGTCCACCACCATTCACAACTGGATATGGCAGGACTGCAAACTTTGAATCCGATTCGCTGGCTGTGGTTATCACTTAGCCTCGTCTATCACTTATGGCTTGTGCTTTTGATGTGCTAGTCCTGTGATGTAGCTTCACCAAGTTGATATCTCATTTTTTCTTAGGTTAGCCTGATATAGCTCCTGGCATGCCCATGGCACTCGTCATGAAACAATGGGTGATCCTCTGACTGATGGTAATGGTTGAGTGGGGGCAATGTCAGGTTGCAAATTGCATTTGAGTACTGCCACTCCTGATGGCCCACAGCGTCTCTTAGATGCCAAGGTTGGACATGCTGGATCTGTCTGAAATCTAACCCATTTAGCACAGTGGTAGTGCCACAGCGCACAATGGAGGGTAACCTCAATGTGAAGATGGGACTTCATCTCCAATGATACAAACATTGTCAGAGGCATCCGCAGAAGGCAGAATGCTGAGAGTGAGGTCAAGCATGCTGTCCCTCTTGTTGGGCTTTTCACCATAAACTCACTTTGTAGTCTTACCTAGTTATTGAAGTCATAATCAAAATTGTTAGCTTCCCTTAAATTTACAACATATCTAGTTTCAAAACATACAAGTTCTCAAAGCACTGAGAAAATTCTGGCAAGGTTGATACACTTGCCTTTCAACTGTGTCTCCCAGTACTCTCATAATGGATACCCACGTATCAACAGGATTAGGAAAATTCTCAATGCTATTCTGAGATCACCACAGCATTTCCATTGGTACCCTATAAACTCAAGATTAACTGATCTGATATTGCATACAACACAATTTCATTCTAGTATTCTGGTACAAGGCTATGGGAACTATTATGGAGCATTTGAAGCAACGCTAGATTACTTATCAATTGAAATTCCTCTAATATACCTGGAGGGTTATTGAGATGAATGACATTAACGGATACAATGAAATCAGAAGTGAATTCACACAGTGCCCTCACAAGATCGGTTATATCAAATTTTTGGACACAGAGTCCAGACAGAGGGTATACCCATCTTCTGTTTAATTATATACTATTTATTTTACTGCTGTTTCTTTCTATCTTTTAACATCAGATCTTCAGGGGTTCAACATGATTAAAACTTTTTTTTGTTTTATTTCATCCTGATTTACAGGCAATTACTGTCTACTTGTTTTCTTAACACTGTAAACCATATATTTGTGCATTTATCAGAAATACTTCGCATTTTCTAGTAAAAAAATTCAAAAATATAATAAAATACAATTCCTATGGAGTTTGCTGGAGACAGAAATAAATCAAGCTTACCTTTCTTTATTCTCCTAACAGGAGCATCACTTTTTTTGATACGCCGTCTCTTATCACTGGATGCTATCTGCTCTGGTGGAACCAGATGCCGAGCATCATAAGTTAAGCCAACTCTATAAAGATGTCCTCGCACATGATTTGACAAGCCTACACCAGTGTCAAATACAGCTGGACAGTAGGGACATGGTCGTTTCTCAGTATGAAAATCAGTCCAATTGTAGGTTATATTAAGTGGAGCATCACGTTGATAAAGAACTGGATCCATAACATCTACACACCTAGCATCACTATTAAAATGAAAATCTTCATTAACAAAATGGTTGTGGGTAGGATCTTGATATTCCGTAGAGTAAAGGCTTTGGTTACCATAGTCATTGTTGCCATAATCTTGAATGTTAGTATCAAAATCATCGAAATCATCATCATCATCACTCTCATAAGTATCAAAATCATCAATGCCATTTTCGTCAATTATCTGAACTTCAGTACTGAAGTAATGAGTTTGTTTGTCACCAATATCAAAATTATTCTCAGCAATAGTCACTGCTGTAGCACCTTCCATGCAGTTACCAGTTCCAACAATATCATTTTCAGGTAAGTTTTCTTCACCATCGCATTCTAATGCATTTACACATGGCTCAAGTTTATTTAAAACCACAACAGGTGCTTTATGAAACACATCTGGATACTGATCCAAAATATCATTTCCTACAGAGACACTAACCATGACATCCTTAACAGAATTTCTTACTGAAACAGCTCCACCATCTAGGTGATCTGTTTCTTCTGATATTCCCTCATCATTACACTGTAAGTTGAAAGTGTGCTCCCCATCTGTGTGCTTCGTTTCTATTAATGTAGATGCAGGACTCAAGCCTTTTACTATTTCAATATCATTTTTGGATTTCCCATATATCTGATCACCAATAACATGATCCTTCAATGACAGGGCTCCATTGTTCCTTTTGACATCAATTTCTTCCTGCTTTCTGACACGCTCTTGCTGTAGAAAGCTACTCTTTTCGTTACCAGTACTTAATCCTGTCACAATCTTTGTTGAAGATTTACTATAATCCAGCACAGAATCAGATGAGTGATGCATCTCTTTTGTGGTTATATAGCATGGCTTCTGCGTACCAGCAAAATCACAGACTTTGCTGTACAATGCAGAGGAATTCCCTAATGCATCAGGTGCTTCAAAATCCCTTTTTATATTTTGTTTCATGACAAATTCGCTTAGGTATTCAGACTGTTGTGATATAGCCTTATTGCTCCTCACCAAATCAAATGGTTGTGAGCTGAAGCCAGGTACCTTTGCTCCATGTTCACTTTTATGCTGAACGTGGTAAAGTCGCTGATGCAAGTATTTTACGTGCTTTTTGAAAATACTCCTAGCTGGTGTGGTGAAAGGACATTTGCTGCACACATATACACCTCCTGACTTACAGTGATTTAATAAATTTTCTAATGATACACCTTTCAAAGGTTTTTGACTGGACTTGTTCATGACTGCATCATGAATATAAATTTGATGACCTTCAAGTTCATCCATTGATGCTGCCATGAAGTTGCACTTATCACAGCAATAGTACCTTTTGTCCTTTTCATGTGTCTTAGCATGCTGCACAAACGTTTTAGGACAGTTTGTTCCAAATATACACTGTGGACACTGCAATTTTGCATTCCGGCCTTCATCCTGAAATGTGCGGAGTTCACGGATCTCCTCCATTAACCTCTCTCTTTTTTCTTGATGAAGGCTCCTGTGCTTTTGGAGGGGGGCACGGTCACGAAATGCAATTCCACATTCTTTACAAATATATGGTCTTGGCAGATTTGTTTTACTGTGTCCTTCTAAATGATAAATCATGTGCCTCTGCAAATGTTTTTTCTCTCTAAAATTCACATTGCATTTTGTGCAGGGGTAAAACGATGGTTCTGCCTCAGTATCATCATCTGATGGTGATTCAGATCCAGTTTGTATGTCATCTATCTGTACAGCACTGCCTGGTGGAAAAACTGTTGAAACAAATGGTGAAGCTTCTTCGGCATAAGTAGTCGTAGGCGCACTTGTTCGAGCTGTTTCTAAATTTTTGACTGGAAGCTTATAATCACTAAATATCAACTGTTTAATTGCTTCTACTGTTTCTTTGGGAAGATTTGATCCTGTCTCACCAACAAGGTTCTTCTTTGCAGGCAAGTATTTTGGTTTGACAACGGAAACTTTAGTGTTTTCCGTCCCCTCTACAGCACCAGCAGCGTTTTTACGTGTTACGTGTACATCTGCATTTTCTAATTCAGAGAAATCTACCATCTGAACAATGTCCATTTTTCGTTTTCTTTTTCTTCCATAGGGCAAATTTGGTTGGACTTCGGAACTTCTATCAATTTGAACAATCCGATCATCATCCTTTTCTTTTGTTAGCAAAAACTGCATGAATTCTTTTTCAGGGTCCCAGTTTAAGCCTTCATTTAAAGTTTCTGATTCACCTCCATGAATTTCAGAAGAACTTAAACTTTTTTTTCCCTTCATTAGTCCTCTATTATCTTTTGTATTTTCATTTTCTGCACAATACAGCAGCTTGCTTGTAGAAGCACCATTTGACTGGACTATAGATTTATGATCCACTATTGGCAAAGAACTCAGCATTTTAGCCTGTGTATTAACTTGGCCCTGGAAAGGCACTAAATTGGGAACCAGTAACAGGACTGGGGCTGGTGCTAATGTCTGAACTTTATTTGAAGTACCAGACAATTTCGGAACCTGAACGGATTGAACAAAGCGAGATGATGAGCTAGCAGCTGCAACTGATTGGCATAGGGATTGAGAAATACTTAAAGAAACATCAGGCTGTTTTGCAATGGAAGCTTTAGTTGTAGAGAGTTGTAAAACTGGGTCCCTCACAGCAGTTCCTATAGGCAAGGTAAGTTTTGCATTTGTAACAGTGGGAGCACCGCTTTGTATAAATGCAGTCTGCTGGGCTCCACTTAAGGCTTTTACAGGACTATCCCTGGACAGATGTTTAGACAAGCTTAAAGTATTGCTTTTTGGAACTGACATTTGATTCTCTGTTAAGGTTTGAGGTATACTGGTAGTAACAGTGGTTGATGAGATCTTTTTCTCATCTTCAAATTCTCCTTTAGCACCAAGAGAATTAATATGGGTCTTCCCATTATCCGTATTACTCAGTTTAGATTCAGAGCCTCCAATTTTGCTAATCCTGCAAGTCAGAAAGAGAAAAAAAGTTACTACCTACATAGACAATATAAATCCAATCTTTTAACTATCAATTTTAATAAAAATGATTCTTGAAATTCAAAGGCCACTGAAAATTAATGTGGTAATTGGTGCAGATCAATAAAGTTATCAGTTTATTAGCAATAAAATAGCACCCTTGCAGGCAGGTTGTGTAGTTACAGCATTGTAGAGACTCAGGACAAGATCTTCATGAAAGGATATAATAAAACACATCTACAACGCAAACTACTTTGACAACATGTACAGCCTAAAGGCTTTGGCTTTACCTGGTACACAAATCTACACCATAAATTTAAACGTCAATTAAAATACTGCAAGAGCTGGTTAAATTATTTTATTCTAATTTTGTATTTCTATATGCATCTAAAGAAGTAACTGTAATTGAATTGTTAAAAAATGACAAACAATGGCATGAAGAAATTTCTATCGCTAATGTAAATGAATACCATATGTACAATATGAAGTAAAAGCATGGCAAGTTATGAAACAAATTTAACCTTTAGAGCTCCACGGTTTGCAAATTACTGTTCAAAATCTCTAGAACACACTCAATTATATTACTCAAACACAGTTAATTGGAATACTTAAAACAGATAATTATATTATATTTACAATATTTTTCCATTAGATTAACTGCATGGTTGAAATTATTGTAAAGACCTAAAACAATTTTGAATTAAAGGTGCAACTGCTTCATCAACCAAGAGATTAGTGGTTTCAACATCTATTACATCTACATCTTGTCTGTTGCTGAAGAAAAACGATTCCTGCTGTCTTTCTCAAATACTAGGAACTTTAATTATGTGTGAAGAATCAAGATTCCACACATTTTAGTTACAACCTTCCTGTTTCCCCTTCAAAACTCTCAGCTGCTGCTAAAATTGACCAATTTCCATGGGAACAAAATACACTTCCAATGAGATCATATTCAATGTTATCACTCTAAAATGGTGCTAAAACAGTTCCCAGCATGAGTCTCTGTGTTAAATACGCAGCAGAAGCTAAGGGGTGGGCACGTACAAACAGGTGCTAAGAATCACGACTGAAAATGTCAATGAATAGGAAAACAAGCCTGGAAATGCTATAATGTTTGTCTCATTTACCTTAACTGATTTTAATCAATATGAGCAACCTGTACAGAACAAGTGCTGTAAAATTAATTGCTGTGACAGTGAGCACTGGGAGTTTTATAACACATCCTTCCTTCCAAAAGCTCTCATTTAATTTGTAATCAAACAGAAAAAAAAACAGGCATTTAAAACCAGCTGCAACGTTCAGAAATGGTGAAAGCTTTAATTTCAAAATGACTCTGGTGTCCAAGATCCATAGCCAAATGTATGCTCAGTTAATTTAATATGCTGTACCTGTACTAGCTTTTCACAACAGGAAGCGACGTTGCTAACGAAGTGGTAAATTCAGTGTTAATGAGTGGTGGCTTCACTGTTACCACCTCAGAGGTAAAACCTTCCGTGCTCCATATTCTACCCATCTGTTCTGGTGTTAGGGGTTCAAAGAAAGAACAGACGCTTCCCATTTAAAGCAAACTTCAATGGTACCCACTGAACAGCAGGATAGCAAACCCTCATAATACCACGAATGGACTCAAATTGCAGTTCTCATTATTAAAAGTATTTGATTAAGAATTCTCTTTATTAGTTACATAGAGACAGCACATCCAAGTCCTTTATCTTCACAGTCTTGTGGGCTTATAAATCAATGTCTAAAAATAAAACATCAGATTAAATTTTGGAGCAAAATTCATAAAATTAAAAAAACCTTTTCACTTATTATTATGATGCTAGACAAGCCATTAAATGAACAAATTGCAACATAGGATACTGTTACAAAAAATTAACTCAGAAGATGAGCATTGTACTTCAACATGGAGTTTCTTAATAGAAGTGCATTTTTAAAATTCTCAGATGTAAAAGTTGTTGCTTTGTCATGATCCCATGAACATTATAAACATTATACTGTGCTATTTTATCCTGATTTTTCAAAATGCCAGTATTTTGAATTCCCTTTAATACTGCATATGGATGCCTTCCTTAAAGGTTACAAATTTACTAATACAAAAATCGTGCTTGCAAACAAAACATGTACATAAAAGGTCAGGCATTTTCTTTCATATGACAAGAGATATTAATGAAGTTATCCTTATCGACTTTCCTTTAGAAATCTCAAATGTCAGTATTTTTGCAAACTATCAGCACTTGCTATAACACCCATATTGCACTACATCTTGAGGTTACTGCAGAAAAAACGAGGTGATAATTGCATATTAACATAATTATTCTGTAATCCCTTTGAGCAAGCTTCCTGGGTCATTTAGTAATACAGATTAAGTACAACCTCTCTGTCATCAGTACTATGTTGTCCACTTCTTGATCTCTAATCATAATTTATGATAGAATATTTCTGTAATATTAAATCAATGTTGTTTAAAGAAGGAATATTTTCTATGCTCACTAACAACAGATCTAAAATTTTTGCATGAGAACAATGAATTCATGTACAAAATATAATCTCAAGATTAACGGCAAATGTAAATACATGAACTCTAACAAGTCAATTTTGCACAGCTAATTGGCAAATCATAGGAATTTAAATTTTTAATATTTGTTTAAAAAATATTAGGATTAAACTGCACACTGCAAATGTTCATTGAGTTGTGTTCATGATAACAACTTTTATAACCTGAGAATGAAAAAAAAGTTATTCGGAAGCTCCGTGATAATAAAGCACAATGCTCATGTCATCCTGTGATCATTAAATCTATACTTGTTCTGAAAAATGCTCCAACCTGCTACTCTAATTCTCTGAAAAAAACTACGACGTTGTGGAAACAAAGGTACACTTAACTAGCAGAAAAGCCTTTGTAACAAAGTAGTTTGGATTCTCTTGTATGCGTGGCTCAGACTGAAACTGAGGATTAGTTCAGACATTGTGATCCCTGAAGCTACTATTTCTCTTTCTTCCTGCTTCTCTTTCTACCAGTATTCACCAAAATAACAGCATGATATTTGTACAGCATAAATTATCAAACTGACATTACTATGAACAGTACATTGCAGCTGGTGTCTCAAAGAGCCAATGAGGTGAAGAAAGGGTCCCATCTATGCACAGTAAAAACAAACTGCCTCAAGCTTAACTAGATAATCAGGCAAATATGCTAAGTTGGAAGACTCGTCAATTAATTACAAGATCAGAAAAATTAAACTGAATTATTCTATTGCTATATCACTAGTTTTTGACTGAAGAAGGATAATTAAAGAAAACCATGACATAAGAAGCAATGAGGGAGGCAAACAAGGACAACAGGAAGACTAAACGGAGCAAAGAAAAACTAACAGTAAACATTAAGTGAAATATTGAGGGTTTCTAAAAGAAAATTCCTTCCTATGAAGTTTCTTTCTAAAAGAGAAGTCAAAGCAGGTACAGTCCCCTTTGTTCAGAAACGAGATTTCTTCATCCTTGAAAGTAAAACAAAGGCTGGTATCTCAGCTCAGTTTTTTTTGTTTCAGAGAAAGGTGAAAGAATAGCAGGATCATCCATAGAGGGCACAGAAAAGCCACAAAACATGCATTCAATAGGAAAACAGGTATGGACAAACTTCCTTCAACTAAAATTCAGAAAGGCACATAGTGCAGACAATATGAACCTAGAATGTTGAAGGACGACAGAGTCAACAGCAATAAGATAACATAACTCAAATGGAACATGAGAATCACAATGTCCTGTTAAACAACATCCACTGCCTATGATGTAGGCTTCATGCCAACTTTGCACTACCCGCTCCTTGCCACAATTACAGTGTGCAAGCACATCTGATTTCATATCTGACTGGACTCCCATTCAGAAATATAGCCAAAGCTTAAAAAGTTAGAAGCTAGCCTAAACCACTTAAACCCAGACTGCACTTCTTAAAGGTATGGTGCATTGTGGCTGGGGCAGGAAATAGGAGTCAATTTTTAACTGACTCTGATCTGGAACTGGCACACCACGAAAAAGTGCTGCGTAGATGGTTGCAATGGCCTAGTGACATTATTGCTACACTCCTAATCCAGAGACCCAGGTACAGTTCTGGGGACATAAGTTCAAATCTTGCTATGGCAGATTGTGGAATTTGAATTCAATAAAACAAAAAAGAGTCTGGAATAATGAGTCTAACGATGACTGTAAAAACACTCTCAATTGTTGGAAAAATCCATCTAGTTTAGTAACATCATTTAGAGAAGTAAACTGCCACCTTTATCTGATCTGGCCTATGCATGACTCCAGACTGAAATGCGATTGACTCTTAACTGCCCACTGGGCAATAAACGTTAGACATTCTGAGAATGAATTTTTATAAAAGCCCCCTGAACATGTGCTCAGTCATACATGATTAAGAAACAGTGTCAGGTAGATCTTTGAACTCCAAATGGCAGTACTGATGTCAAATCAAAATTACATGCTTATTAACATCATGATTTACACACAGTGACGACTTGAGATGAATATTAAATGCACATGTGCTAACATCCCAAAAAAAATGGCATCTGACATGATTTGCAATTGAATAAACATCGCAGACCATTTGCCATTTAAGACCTTGAAGGTTGCTCATTTCATCCAAATAATGGCATAATGGATTTGAATTTTGCAGCTCAAAAGTTTTCTTTTAAAACGGTAATCGTCCATAAAGAATTGAACGATGTCAACAATTGGGAGGCCTCTGACGAGTGATGTTCCACAGGGATTGGGTGCTGGGTCCATTTTGTTTGTCACTTATATGAACAATTTGGATCAGAATATAGAAAGCATGGTTAGTAACTTTGTGGATGTGGGTATTGGGGGTAAAGTTGACAATGAAGAAGGTTATTTAAGAGTACAACAGAATCTTGATCAACTAGGCTGATGGCTGAGGAGTGGCAGATGGTGTTTAATTTAGGTAAATGAGAGGACTTGCACTTTGGTAAGATGAATAAAGGCAAGGTTTACACAGTTAATGGCAGGGCCCTGAGGCGTTTTAGAGCCACACAGCAGAGAAACAGACCCTTTGGTCCAACAGTCCATACCAACCATAATCCCAAACTAAACTAGTCCCACGTCCCTGTGCTTGGCCCCTATCCCTCCAAACATTTCTTATTCGTGTACTTACCTAAACGTCTTTTAGACATTGTAACTGTGCCCACATCCACCACTTCCTCTGGAAGTTCATTCCACACACAAACCATTCTCTGTATAAAAACCTGCCCCCGTCATTTTTAAATCTTTCTCCTCTCACTTTAGAAATATGCCCCCTACTCTTTAAATCCTCCATCCTAGGCAAAGCACATCTGCTATTCACCTTATCTATACCCCCCATGATTTTATAAACCTCTATAAAGGTCACCACGCAACCTCCTCCTCCAGTGAAAGAAAGTCCCAGCCTATCCAGCTTCTCCTGTGACTCAAACCTTATAACTCAGATCACCCCTCATTCTTCAAACTCCAATGAACATTGGTCCAATCTGCTCAACCCATTCCAGAAAAGATTGTCTTGCTCGTTTTAACCAGAGGTCTCTCTGCAAGTGAGCCTTTGAGTAGAGCAAACAAATCTCCCCCTGTCCATCACAGTGAGCACCACGTTAGACCACATAGTGGGGAAGTTTAAACGGACCTGATGTAGAGGTGGAATGTTATTCACGGTTTAATCTGTAAGCTGTTGTCACGAGCTGGAACAAAAAAGGCTGTCATCTGGAGATGCAGCGTTGTATTTCAACAGCTCACTGTACAGGAACCTTAGTTTTGTCAAACAGAGAGACCGAGGGGTTCAAGTGCATTGTTCCTTAAAAGTGGCGTCGCAGGTAGACAGGGTGGTGAAGAAGGCCTTTGGCAAAGGACTGATAATAGGATTTGGTGTATCATGTCGCAGCTATACAGGATGTTGGTGAGGAGTATAATGCTGGTTGCCCTGCTATAGAAAAGATATTATTAAACAGGAAAAGGTGCAGAAAAGATTTACAAGGATGTTACCAGGACTGGAGGGTTTGAGTTATAAGGCTGGATAGGCTGAGATTTTTCTTCCTAGGAGCATAGGAAGCTGAGAGATGACCTTTTGGAGGTTTACAGAATCATGAGGGGCATAAATAAGGTGAATAACAGAGATCTTTTCCATAGGTTAGGGAAGTTTAAAACTACAGGGCATAACTTGAAGGTGAGAGGAGAAAGATTTAAAAGGGACCTGAGGGGCAACTTTTTCACACAGAATGTGGTTCATATGTGGAATGAACTGCCAGAAGAAGTGGTAGATGCGGGTACAGTTATAGCATTTAAAAGACAATTGGGCAGGTACATGGATAAGAAAGGTTTGGATGGACGCGGGCCAAAAAACGGGCAAATGTGACTCGTTTAGTTCGGGAAACCTCTTCAACATGGATGGGTAGGACCGAAGGGTCTGTTTCTGCGCTGTATGACTCTACTGTAACAAGCAGGGAAATTACAAGACCATTCATTTTATCTCAAACTAAGTAAATCTCTAAGGTAAGATTTTCTGAACTGGTAGAATTGTGTAATGCCTATGGTGAACACAGAGCATCTTAGTTCAATAACATGGCTCTAAAATGATCTCAAAGGTTAGATCACGTGGAATTTGGGATGATGTAGCTATTTGGCTACAAAATTGGCTTGAAGGTGGGAGACAGAGGGTGGTGATGGGGTGCTGCTTTTTGGACTGAAGGCCTATGGCCAGCAGTGTGCCATAAGGATTGGTGCTGGGTCCACTGTTTTTTGTCATTTTACTTGAATGAGAATTTAGGAGGTATAGTTTGCAGATGACACCAAAATTGGTGATGCAGTGGACATGAAGACAGTTATCTCACAGCACAACGGGACCTTGATCAGATGGGCTGAGGAGTGGCAGATGGAGTTTAATTTAAATAAACGTGAGGCATCGCATTTTGATAAGGCAAATCAGGGCAGGATGTATACACTTAAGGGGGTAGAGTCCTGGGGAGTGCTGCCGAACAAAGAAATCTTAGGCTACAGATTTGTAGGTTCTTGAAAGTGGAGTCACAGGAAGACAAGGTAGCGAAGGAGGCATTTGGTATGCTAGCCTTTATTGGTCAGTGCATTTGAGTATTGTGGTTGTGACATCAGGTTGTGGCTGTAGAGGACATTGGTTAGGTCATTTTTGAAATACTGTGTTCAATTCTGATTACCCTGCTATAGTAAAGATGTTGTCGAACCTCAAAGAGTTCAGAAAAGATTCACAACGATGTTGCCAGGGTTTGGAGGGTTTGAGCTATAGGGACAGGCTGAATAGGCTGGGACTTTTTTCCCCTGGAGTGTCGCAGGCTGAGGGGTGACCTTATAAAGGTTTGTAAAATCATGAGGGGCATGGAGAGGGTGAATAGCCAAGGTTTCTTTCCCCCCAGGTTGGGTGAGTCAAAAACTAGAGGGCATTGGTTTAAGGAGAGAAGGGAAAGATGTAAAAAGGGTCTGAAGGGCAATTGTTTCACACAGAAGGTGGTGTGCGTATGGTATGAGCTGCCAGAGGACGTGATGGAGGGTGGTACAATTACAACATTTAAAAAACAACTGGATGGGTACATGATTAGGAAGTGTTTACAGGGATATGGCCAAACGCTGGCAAATGGGACTAGATCAGTTTTGGATATCTGGTTGGCACGGACGAGTTGGACCGAAGGGTCTGTTTCCATGCTTGTACAGTTCTACGACTCTGAGTGTCTGCAGTAAGGGTCAAAATAATTGTTTTTCAAGTGCTCTTTCTGAGATTTCTCCAAGGGCTATGTTTTGACTTACAGGGGCTATACTATAGTTTTCAGGATCTCCTTGACGGTAAAGCCTCAATTAAAGAATACTAAAGAAACAAGACATTCAGTGCTAGGCAGGTGAATGTGAACGAGAATATAACAACAATTAAAATATTTTCCTTCATGAACCATATCTGTTCCCCCCATCCAATCATCCTCCTCCAGTGGCTGGTATTAAAGCAAATTTGAAATCTGGAAGGTCAGGCACTTCTGGATTGATGGGACTCCAAACTTGTTCTGCACATCAAAATATATTCTTCAAAATATGCAATCAAAAGAGTTTGTGTACAGACAGACATTTCTACAGCAGAAGCAGTTAAGGAAAACCAAAAATTGCTTAATTTATCCCTTTTTTTAATCCCTTTAACCCAGCTGTCCCAACTTTTAAACTTTAATCACAAATAATTGATAGGAAATTCAGTTTGTATTGGCTAACGAGCCTGGCCAGGCGACTGACCTTACAGTGGGAGAGCATTTTGGAAACAGGGATCACAATTCCTTAAGTTTTAAGATAGCTACGAATGAGGATAAGTCAGGACCTTGTAGAAAGGTACTAAATTAGTGGTGGGGTGAAGGGGCGTAAATTACATTAGTATTAGGCAGGAGCTAGGGAATGTTAATTGGGAGGAGCTGTTATCAGTCAAATCCACATTTGAGACATGGGAATTATTTAAAGACCCATTGATCAAAGTTCAGGACGAGAATATTCCAGTAAGGAAGAAGGACAAGGGTGGCAAGGTGAGGGACCCTTGGATAACAAGAGAGGTTGTGAATTTAGTCGAAGAGAAAACAAGCACACGTAAGGTTTAGACAGCTAAATTTGGACAGGGCCCACGAAGAATATAAAGAAGGCAAGAAAGAACTCAAGCAGGGAATTAGGAGAGCAAGAAGGGGCCTGAAATGACCTTGGCAAATAGGGTTAAAGAGAATCCCAAGGCATTTTATTCATACATTAAGAACAAGAGGATCACTCAAGGATAAAGGAGGGAACTTGTGCTTGGAGGCAGAGAACGTTGGCAAGATGCTAAATAAGTACTTTGTGTTAGTATTCATCCAGGAGAAGGATATGCAGCATAGCCAGATTTGTGTGGAGCATGCTAATATGCTAGGACATTTTGAGATCAAGTAGTAAGTGATGTTGGGTCTTCAGAGCATGAAAATGAATAAGTCCCCACGGCCTGATGGTATCTGCCCCAGATTACTGACAGAAGCAACACAGGAGATTGCAAGGGCCTTGACCAAGACCTTTGTACTCTCGCTAGCCAGTGGAGAGGTCCCGGAGGACTGGCGAGTAGCTAATGCTGTTCCTTTATTCAAGGAGGGAAAATCAGGATAATCCTGGAAACTATAGATCAATGAGTCTATTGATGAAGCTATTAGAGAGAATTCTTAGGGATAGGATTTACATACATTGGGAAAAGCATGGCTTTGTGCAGGGTAGATCATGTCTTACTAACTTGATTGAATTTTTTGAGAAGGTGACAAAGGTGATGATGAGGGTAGAGCACTGGATGTTGCCTACATGGATTTTAATAAGGCTTTCAACAAAGTCCCTCCTGGTAGGCTCATCCAGAAGATTAAAATGCACGGGATCCACATAAAAACCAAAAGAGCTGCGGATACTGTAAATCAGGAACAAAATTAAAGTTGCTGGAAAAGCTCAGCATGTCTGGCAGCATCTGTGAAGGAAAAAACAGAGTTAACATTTCGGGTCCGGTGACCCTTCCTCAGAACTGATGGTGGCTGGGAAAACGTCAGTTTATATGCAGAAAATAGGGGGGTGAGTAGGGTAGGGAGTAAACAATAGGATAGAGCCCAAAGAGAGAGAAAGACAGTTGGACAGACAAAGGAGTTGCTAACAATCAGGCTGGGAGGGTGAGTAGTTGTTAATGGGGATTGTTAGTGATTAACAACAGGGGGTGTGTAGTGGCAGCCTATTTGGTAACAGGGCCTGGTGTGTGGGGTGGGGGGCTGGGACATGGGGGAGTTTAGGCCCTAAAATTATTGAACTCAATACTGAGTCCGGAGGGCTGTAGGGTCCCCAGGAGGAAAATGAGGTGTTGTTCTCCAGCTTGCGTTGGGCTTCACTGGAACACTGCAGCAAGCCAGAGACAGACATGTTGGCCACGGAACAGGGTGGTGCATTGAAGTGGCAGGCAACAAGTAGTTCAGGGTCTTTTTTGTGAGCAGAATGTAGATGTTCTGCAAAGAGGTCGCCACGTTTACGCTTCATTTCCCAAATGTAGAGGAGACCACATCGTGAGCAGCGAATGCAGTAGACTAGATTCTGGGAAGTGCAGGTGAAGTGTTGCTTCATGTGGAAGGTATGTTTAGGCCCTTGGATATTGGGGAGGGAGGAAGGAAGTAAATGGGTAGGTGTTGCACCTTCGCCGGTTACAGGGCAAGGTGCCACAGGGCTGTGGGGAGGTGATGGGGGTGAAGGAAGTGTGGACCAGGGTGTCCCGGAGGGAATGGTCCCTGCGGAAGGCAGACAAGGGAGGGGAGAGGAATATGGTGTCTGGTGGTGACATCTTGCTGGAGGTGGCAGAAATGGCATCTGATATTTTCTGGATATGGATCCTGGTGGGATGGTAGGTGAGGATAAGGGGAACCCCATCGCTGTTGCGGGAGGGAAGAGAAGGGGTGAGGGCTGAAGTATGAGAGATGGGTCGGACCTGGTTGAGGGCCTGTCGACAACGGAGCTGGGGAATCCTCCATTGAGGAAGAAGGTGGACATTTCAGAGGCTCCCTTGTCAAAGGTGGCCTCATCTAAACATATGCGTCGGAGACGGAGGAACAGGGAGAATGGGATGGAGTCTTTAAAGGAATTCCACGTAGCTGTGAGAGTCAGTGAGTTTGTAATGGGTATCAGTGGCCAGTCTAACCCGAGAAACGAAAACAGAAATGTCAAGGAAGGGAAGGGAGGAGTCAGAGAAAGTGAGGTGAAAGTGAGGGCAGGGTGAAAATTGGAGGTGAAATTCATGGTGTTTTCCAATTCCAGACAAGAGAGGGAAGCAGCACCGATGATATCAACGATGTATCAGAGAAAGATGGGATCCACCATGGGATCCATAGTGACTTGGCCACGTGGATTCAGAATGGGCTAGTTCATAGAAGGCAAAGGGTAATGATAACAAGGCGTGGGGCTGGATGAACACAGCAGGCCAAGCAGCATC
>JAHRHZ010000273.1:7493144-7550825 GCA_024137785.1 Ginglymostoma cirratum | reverse complement strand
TGCTTGGCCTGCTGTGTTCATCCAGCTCCACACCTTGTTATCTCGGATTCTCCAGCATCTGCAGTACCTATTATCTCTGATTGAATATGATAAATGGTTTTGTGTGGTAACTGTGCTTTAAACAGTTGTGCAGTCAGCATGTTTGGTTTTCACTTACATAAATGATTTGGATACAAAAATAATGTTTTTTGTCAAATCCCAAATTATGGATATGACAAACACTGAGGAGATATCAGGTGAAACATAGGTAGCAGATATAATACAGTGCAGGGAATTGTGAAGTACTATGGTACAATATACATAGGAAAAATGAATTATATCGCTCTTAGAGGAGGAAAATCACAATTATGGTGTGCACAAATCATTAAACAGCAGAAACAGGTCACTAAAATCAGATGATGGAAATTCGGGTTGAATTTGTGCAAGCAACTGATTAATTTCGGTTGAAGAATTTAAAGCTCTGAGTATAAGATTGATAATAGACCCATCACTAGGATAAAATCACGAATGAAAAGTTATAATTCTGGAGAAAGAATCCAAAAAGGTAGGGATATTCCCCGTGAAGCAGAAAAAAGTCAAAGTGAGTCCTAGAGGGGTTTCTAACAAGTATGCTTTGCCAGCTGCAAGTGTGACATCATTTCAGGATTACCACGAAAGAACATGAGTAGCTAGACATTTTGCCCCGCAGGAGTTTATTAGAATACAAAAGGATTCACAAAAAAAAATCTAGATTTATGTAGCACGTTTTAACAACAAAATTCTCCAAAGTACTTCAGTGGCATTTAAAAAAAAAAATGAATAGTGAGGCAAAAGTAGAGATATTAGGAAGGACAACAGAAGGCAGAGGTGAGTCCTAAGGAGATGGAGACAGTGAGCAAGAGACAGGGATACCTCAAAAGCCAGAGAAACTGGTAGGGATATAGAACTCTTGGAATATTACAGCAACAAGGAATAGTGATAACATTGGGAATTTGAAAAGAGGGATGAGGATTATATATCAAAGTCATTGTAATACTGGAAACATGAGCAGAAATGATAGATTTAGGCTGAAGGGATTTAGATTAGTTGATGTTTTGAGACACTGCAGGATGGGAAGGTAGACAAAAGACTATTAGAATAGTCAAGTGCCTATTTAACTGGATCCTAACATCATTTGAATGAAAATTGGAGAACTACCTTGAAAATAATAAAAATGGGAATAGATGAGGGCAATGAATGGGCACAAGAGTAAACATCTTAAGTTGGAAAACTAACACTGCAACCATCTCAGTGCTGGATCACTCATTTCTGCATTGTCTCTGATCCTATAAGTAATTGAAATTGAAAGGTAACATATGATTTTGAGAGCAGGATCAAATGAAGCAGTGTGATCAACAGATGGAAGCATCTCAGGTAGAATGGTCATTAAAAGATAATCTCAGCAAAACTTTTCTGGATGAGTTGGGGTGTGGTAATATTATCAAATAGAATTTCTTCATAATGCTCTGGTTTATTACATACATTTCTAAAAACATCAAGTAGCAAATATCAGGAAATCAGTTATCCTAGGGTGATAATCGACTGCACCACCACAACATAGGAACAGAAGTAAGCCATTCAGCCTCTCAAGTCTGTTCTGTCATTCAATGAAATCATGGCCGATCTGTGGCCCAACTCCACATACCTGCCTTTGGCCCATATAGAGTCATGGAGCTGTACAGCATCGAAATAGACTCTTCAGTCCACCTCATCCATGCCGACCAGACATCCTAAATTAACCTAGTCCCATCTGCCAGCATTTGGCCTACTTGTCTCTCAACCCTTCCTATTCACACCCATCCAGGTGCCTTTTAAATGCTGTAATTGTACTAGCCTCCACCACCTCCTCTGGAAGCTCATCCCATACATGCATCTCCTTGTGTGTGAAAAATGTGCCCCTTAGGTCCCTTTTCAATCTTTCGCCTCTCACCTTAAACCTATGCCTTTGGCTTTGGACTTCGCTACCCAGGGACCAGACCTTGGCTATTCAGCCTATCCATGCCTCAGAATTTTACAAACTTCTACAAGGTCACCATTCAGCCTCCGATGCTCCAAGGAAAAATGGCCCCAGCCTATTCAGCTTCTCCCTATAGCTCAAACCATCCAACCCTGGCAACATCCTCATAAATCTCTCCTGAACCCTTTCACATTTCACAACATCCTTCTTATAACAGGGAGACCAGAACTGAATGCAGTATTCCAAAACTGGCCTAACCAATGTCCTGTACAGTCACACATGACCTCCCAGCTCCTGTATTCAATGCACAGACTATTGAAGGCAAGCATACCAACGCTTTCATCACTATTCCATTCAACTTGCACTCCAAGGTCCCTTTGTTCAGCAACACCCTCCAGGGCCTTACCATTAAGTGTAGAAGTCCTGCCCTGATTTGCCTTCCCAAAATGCAGCACCTCACATTTACCTAAATTAAACTCCTCGGTCCACCTGCCCATCTGATCAAGTTCCCGTTGTACTCGGAGGTAACTGTCTATGCGGTCCAGTACACCTCCAATTTTGGTATCATCTGCAAACTTACAAACTATACCTCTTATGTTCACATCCAAATCATTTATATAAATAAGGAAAAGCAGTGGACTCAGTACCAATCTCTGTGGTACACTGTTGGTCTGAAAAGCAACATTACACTTCCACCCTCTGTCTTCTACCTTCGAGCAAGTTCTGTATCCAAAAGGCTAGTTCTCCCTGTATTCCATGTGATCTAAACTTGCTAATCAGTCTACCATGCAGATCCTTGTCGAATGCCTTACTGAAGTCCATATAGATCACGTCCACCACTCAGCCTTCATCCATCCTCTTCATTACTTCCTCAAAAAAAAAATTCAAGTTAGTGAGATATGACTTCCCACTCACAAAGCCATGTTGACTATCCCTGACTAGGATATCCCTATCCCTAAATATCCTTTAATACCTTTGCTTAACAAAATTAATCTTTCCCAGACTTAAAATTAACAACTGATCCAGCATCCATTGCCATTTGTGAAAGTGAGTTCCAAACATCTGTCCTTGGTGTGTAGAAGTGCTTCCTACCAATGGCAAGACAACTTTTCTCATCCAGAGCCCAGAACTTGCTGAATATTTATCATAGGCAATATGATTATTTTAGGATTTTGATTAGCTATAATAATTGTTCAACCAAGATTTTCATGTGCAGTTAAACTAGATTTTGTTTTGTTTCTATTTCGTCAATAGAAAATAACGGGAAAACTCATCTGGGCCAGCCCTGACCTTTTAGAATGGCAAGTGGGGGGCCTTAATTAGGTAAGAAGCAAAAATGCAGTTTGTGACGGCAGGTTAAAGTTTCACCAAATTCTCAGAACCTTTCAGGCAGGTCAGCTCTCCCAGCCTTCACGGTTGTCAACCACTTCTGCATGCATTAGCATCCCATGAATGATTAAACCCCAACTCACTAGAATTATATTCCCAGCAGCATTCTTGTTAATCAAAAATGGGAAACACTTGTCTTCAAAAATGGACTGAAATGAGAGGCGTACACCTGGTGAGGAGGCCTTTCTCATCCAAGTTCTATTGAGTACAAATGTTCTCAGTACTTTACTCCTACACAAACAAGTTGTGTCGTTGTACAAATGCTTAGCGTGAGGGGTGAAACCTGACTGGGTCAACCAGCTCATGGGAAATCTCAATCATTTGCAGTCCTGCTTGTAGTTGAACTCGAAGTGTAAAGGGTGATGATATGACTACCTCACTGCCCTACAGGCCGACACCAGCAAACCTCACCAGGGTAGGCAAGTGTTATCAAAATAAAAAAGGGATTAAAATGTAAAGGGGGTTTCAACACAAAAAGGAAAAAGCTCAAAGAAAGGTGGGAAAAAATAATGGAGTGGAGAGGAACTTAAAAGGGCATGGTTGATAGGTGCACTGGAATGATCCAGCAGATGTCGAGGTTATCACAGCCATAGGGGGAGGGGGGCATCAAAAGTCTGGTGTGGCAATTTGAGGTGGGATCCACGATTAGGTAATTAGTGGTGCTGGGATAGGAGAATGAGCAGGTGAATTGATTAAGGGACTATGAAAAATTAACATTGGGCATGGGTTTCTGTATCAGAGTATGATCAGTGTAAGAGCAAACTTAAGGCAGTAAAGGCTGAGAATCAAAGGGGGAGATTGAAAGAGGACAGAATAGATGCCAGAGGAAAGGAGGCAGCCATCTATAGTGAGTGGAGGGGAAAAAGTGTATTCTAGAGGCAGGAGGGTAGAGGATGAATGACTTGAAGGAAAAGTTTGCACCTACCATCCTTCCCAAAGTCATTTTCAAGATAAGGCTACTCAAAGAATGTGAAGTGCAAATGGGAGGGGTCTAAGTTTTGTTTGAATGTGATCCTGTACAGCGCAAATACACCAAACTTAAAAAGTCAAGGGAGAAACTAAAAAATACTACTAGGTGAACATTTAGTTAAGGGCTTTGAAGGAGGAACTCACTACAGAATAAAGGCAAATAATCGCTGAGTGTGCCAGACCCACACAGGTACAGGGAGTACGTCCAAACTGACAGCCGTCCAAGGGTGAAATTGAACCCGGGTCCCTGGCACTGTGAAGCAGCAGTGACAACCACTGAGCCACCTTGCAGGTGGCATTAAACTTCCTAGCCACCATCTCCTTTCAAACCTCAACCTGGGAAATGCGTGGCATCTGCCAATTAACAGCCAACAAGTGCAGGTGAATGTTCACCAATGCCCCTCAGAGGAAAGGTCAAAATTCACACAACATCAGTTTATAGTCCGACAGGTTTATTTATCAGGACTGAAGGCTCTGAAAGCTCGTGTTTTCAAATAAGCCTGTCATGTGAATTCAGACCTTGTCCACCCCAGTCCAACACTGGCACCTCCATATCATGGCTTACAGGAAAGCAGCTTATCATCGACCAAGTCAGTGAAGGTGCTCAAGCTATCAGATTTTCAGCCAGCCCATTGAATTCCCCAAGGTTAAATGGATCATCGACTGCACATATATTGCGTTCCAAGTTCCATGCCATCAATCAGCTACATTCCTGAGCAGGAAGCGATTGCTAATTTGTGACCAAAGGCAATAATTCTCTCAGGCATGTTTGCTCTCTGTGGACCTGTCATGACACTTAAATTCTGCACAACTCTCAGGTTGTGTGAATGTTTGCTCCTCCACACCTCATCCCCATCTCCAAACCTGGCTTCCTGGGTGACAAGACTAATGATCCCTGTGTGAGACCCTCAGGTTGAGGCCAAACAGTGCAACAGTTGTGCTCATAAATACACTGGGGTCATCACTGAATGAACAATTGGTTTTCTGAAGATGCATTTCTGTTGCCTGGGCCACTTAGAAATGCTCCAGTATTCAGAGAGGGTCTCTAGAATTATAATTGCTGCACAACCTAGCTCAACAACAGGATGAGGCTTAGAAATAGGAGAAGAACTAGGCACTTGTGTCCTCAGACAAGGAAGAAAAGGAGTCTGATGGAGATACTTAGGGAGCCAACACCGATTACAAAAATGATGAGGAAGCCAAAGCAGCTGTGAAAGAACTTGACAGTAGCTAGATCCAAATAATAATTTTGCATAAACATTTGTAGACTCTCAACAATGAGCCTGTTATGTCACAGAGACGTTCCAGCACTCGAAAGAATGCTTAGCTTATAACTTTATAATGTTAAGCTATTTTGTTTGGCATAAAGTAAATTTGCTCCCCTTACAGTGATATCATGGGTGCTTCGGTTTCTTCCCACAGACCAAAGATGTGCCAGTTAGGTGGACTAGCTGTACTAAATTGTCCCGTAGTGTCCAGGGATGTTCAGGCTAGGTGGGTTAACTATGGCAAATGTTACAGGGATTGGGTAGGATGCCCTCCAGAGGGTCAGTGTAACTGAATGAGCTGAACGGCCTCTATCTACACTGTAAGGATTCTACGATTTTACATAGGGGTTAAACAATACTGATTGATTCCCAAACCCTACCCACCTAGCCTAAATTCCCACTTCCCACAAGTTATGATCTTCCGAAAGAATCACACTGAATGACAGCCTCTTCGTATTGGTGCACATAGAAACACAAAAAATAGAAGAGTCTGTAACTCAGCCCCTTGAGCCTGTTCTGCCATTCAACATGATGATCTAACTTTCTCTCCGTAATCTTTAATCCTTTTAGCCCTAGGAATATCTAACTCCTTGAAAAATTCAATGTTTTGGCTTCAATCACTTTCTGTGGCAGACAATTCCTCAGGCTTACCACAGTCTGGATGAAGAAATTTCTTATCTCAGTCCTAAATGGCCTATCCTGCATCCTTAGACTATGACCACTATTTCTGGACTCCCCAATTATCAGGCATATTCTTCCTGTGCTTGCTTCTAATCATGTTAGAATTTTGTGCGTTTGGAGGAGATTCCCCCCCCCCACTTGTTCTTCTAAACTCCAGTGAATGTAGGCCTAACTAATGTAGTGTCTCTTCATACCTCAGTCCTGCCAGCCCAGGAATCGGTCTGGTAAATCATCATTGTACTTTCTCCATAGCTAGAACAACCTTTCTCAGATAAGGAAACCAAAACCACACACAATATTCCTGGTGGGATTTCACCAACACTCTGTACAATTGCAGCAAGACATCTCTGCTGTTGTATCCTAAAATCCTTTTGTTTTGAAGACCAACATATCACGTGCTTTCTTCACCACCTGATGCATCTCCATGCTTACTTTCAGTGACCGATGTACAAGGTTATACAGATCTTGTTGCAACTCCCATGAAAGCTATTCAGATAATAACTTGCCTTCCTGATTTTGCAACCAAAGTGGGTAACTTCACATTTACTCACATTAGATTTCACCTACCATGCATTGCTCGCTCACTCAACTTGTTCAAATCACACTGAAGCATCTATATATCCTCCTCACAGATCACCTTCCCACCTAGCATTGTGTCATCTGCAAAACTTTGAGGTATTACATTTAATTCCCTAATCCAAATCATTAATTACATGGTGTGCATGTACGGTTATCAGCACCTCTCAAGGTAGTATACAAAAAAAATCAGAAGACTTAACATATCGAAAGACACTACAAGACAATCAACACAAATTCAGTTTTTTGTGCAAGTGTAATGCTGTATAGAAGGTTAGCACCAATACAGCCAAAGTGACATCAACTTGCATTAATCTTTTCTTTCCTGCAGCTCCATCTTGGTGTCCCCTCAACAGGTGCAGTTGAAGTTATGGAAGCCAGGTGACTGCTTTGCTGACTTGCCTCAAATGACGGCAATGGTGCCTGGTGGTGGTCCAGGACTTAGAAGTCTTTGGAATGCTGGAGATCTCCTGAACAGCTGTACCTGCAACCTGATGGATGCACCTGGGTCTGTGACAGAGGAGAGATGGGGTGACACAGCACCTCTTAAGTACTCCGATTTGACAATCGCTGGATATCTGGCTGTCACTTATCTTCCTGTTGGTGTGTAACAGCACTTTCTCAGCCCTTGAGGATTTGCCACCTGGAGCATGGTCAAGGTACCATGGCCTCCGTTTGCTCAGGCAGTAAATGAATGCATCCATGGCTCATGCGATGGAGTAACGATTCCCCATGCATATCTAGCAGATACTGATTGTTCTGCTGGACTTGGTTCTCCATAGTGGGCACAACTATGTGCCAGTGCCATACCATAGAAAATATTTGAGCAGTCTGCTCTGCCCTTCTGTTCAGTCCGCGCATGATCTCCAGCACCTCTCAGATGTTCTGTCTATGCATCTCCTTTAGCCATTAATGGCTGAGTGTAAAGGCTCAGGATTTGTACCAGACTCTGCAGGGCCCTGTACTCCCACAATTGTGAAATGTCAGAGACCTCGGTTGTTTCCTTCTCCTCCAGCCGTGGGTGTGTCAGTGCTGTGAATGTGACAAGAATATGACACCAAGCCTGCTCTAGAGAGATTATCCACGAGTTGAATGTTTCTGTCCTGGTGGAGAGCGGACAGGAAGGATTCTCCTGCTAGCTCAGCAGCCTTTTTCTCAAAGAAGGTGAGAAGTCATATGCAAGGCATCATTCTACCTGCCTGCGCACAATCTTCTTTTGCAAAAGGAAGGAAATATTAAGACATATTTGCATAGATGCTCGAGTGTTTTGCCTACATTGATAGAGAAGATACTGATGTCAATCCCCAGAGCTGTGATTGTCCATGTATTACTTGTAAAAAGAATGTGGTATGGGCGAAGTTGGAGTTAATAGACTCTGATTGAACCACCTTTCAATGTCGTCAAGGGGCTGAGCTGCAAATCAATAAAACATTATATGATTTGTCTGCCTGGCATACCTGAGATCTTCATTCTGAAACCATGCTTTCTGGTGGTGTCTTTGTCTCAGGCAAGCCTTCAGTGATAAGCTATCAGATATGCGCGCTCTTCTAGGTGTAACAAATAGTCAGTGAGCTGTCAGTGCTTGAGCTACTGAATTTTGTACCTCCTTTTAAGTGTGAACCACTACAGAAGTTTTAGAGGCAGCAGCACTTTGTTCAAGTAGTGTTACTGGTAGCTGCAGTTAAGCGACAGACATTGAATGCATGACGCCTCTGATGGAAATGTCTGGTACCCAATATTGTGTGTGACAGTATTGTGCTGTGGAAACCTTACAATGTTAACTCTTACACAAAGCATTGAGTAGGCAAGTGGCAGAGTGTAAACAACCATTCATCCAACCAATGGTGCTGACATCCACAGCAAACTTTGCTCAGGCTGCCTTCAGTTGGTCTCTTGCTGTGATCTCCAGGGAAAGCACTTCACCTCTCTCCTAGACTGCACTTTTTCCAGGTCTCCGACATCTCTATGGCTAGGTGAGGTTGATGAACACAAGTTCAGTGATGTTCCTGAGCTGCAGACAGCAAGGTGCTGTCTGATTTATTGTTGTCACATGTACTGAGATGCATTGAAAAGTATTGTTTTGAATGCTAACCAGAGAAATCATACCTTATGTACATACATCAGGGTAACAGAACAGAATGCAAAATATCCCATATTGTATGACAGCTACAGAAGGTGCAGAGAGATCAACTCTAGGAGAGATCCATTCATAAGTCTGATAACAGCGGGGAAGAAACTGTCCTTGAATCTGTTGGTACGTGTTTTCAAACTTTTGTATCTTCTACCCAACAGAAGAGTGTGGAAGGGAGCATAACTGGGGTGGGAGGGATCCTTGGCTATGTTGGTTACTTTCCCGAAGCAGCAGCAAGTGTAGACAGAGTCAAAGGAAGGAAAGCTGGTTTTCGTGATGGACCAGGCTGCATTCATAACTCTAATTTCTTGCAGTCTTGGAAAAAGCAGTTGCCATATCAAGCTGTGATGCAACTGAACAGGATTCCTTCTATGGTGCATCCATAAAAATTCATAACAGCCACTGTGGACATGCTTTAGCCTTCTGACAAAGTAGAGGCATTGGTGCACTTTCCAGGCTGTAGTGATGTGGATGGACAAAGATAGACTGTTGGTGATATTTACTCCTAGAAACTTGAAGCTTTCAACCATCTCTTCCTCAGCACCACTGATACGGACAGGGGCATGTCCTCCACTCCACTTCCCAAAGTCACTGACCAGCGCCTTCATTTTGCTGACACTGAAGATGAGATTGTTGTCTTTATACCATGCCACTAAGTTGTCTCTTTCCTGTACTCTGTCTAATCAGCAATTGAATACTGTGGATGTCATCAGCAAATCTGTAAATGGAGTTAGAGCTGAATTTGGCCACACAGTTGTATATGGAGTACAGTAAGGGGCTGAATACACAGCCTTGCAGGGCACTGGTGTAGAAGATTATTCTGAATGAGTCTGTTGTCTAACCTTACCGATTTCAGTCAGCGGGTCAGGAAGTCGAGGATTCAGTTGCAGAGGAAGAGCAGAGTCCTCGGTCTCATGAGTTCGTTGGATTTATGGTGTTGAAGACAGAGCTAAAAGTCATATGTTCTGCTACTCTGATGCACTTTGTACGATATGATCTGCCTGTATAGCACACAAAACACCACTTTTCACTGTATCTCAGTAGGTGACAACAATAAATCAATCAATAAACGGGAGTCTGAGGTAGGTGTCTTTGTTGAGGTTGTAGACATGCTTGCCCAGCCGGTGGGTTTGGTTGCAAACCTTTTGTCATCCTGCTGGGTAACATAGTCAGTGCGCCTCAGGTGAAGTGTCGGTGTTCTGTCATAGAGATAGTAGGAACTGCCAATGTTGGATTCTGAGATAACAAGGTGTGGAGCTGGAGGAACACAGCAGGCCAGGCAGCATCAGAGGAACAGGAAAGCTGACATTTCGGGTCAGAACCCTTCTTCAGAAATGGGGGAGGGGAAAGAGGCTCTCACACCCCCGGGGCGGCGGGGGGGGGCCAGTGATAGCAGATAGATAGTGGAGCAGATGGGTGGGAGAGAAGATGGACAGGTCAAGGAGGCGGGGATGGAGGGGTGCTGGTCTTGGGATGAGGTTGGGGGTGGGGAGATTTTGAAGCTAGTAAAGTCCACATTGAGACCACTGGGTTGTAGGCTTCCAAGGCTGAATATGAGATGTTGTTTGTCCAGTTTCCGGGTGGCATCGTTGTGATGCTCGAGGAGGCCCAGGATGGACATGTCGTCCAGGGAGTGGGAGGGGGAGTCGAAGTGGTTCGCGACTGGGAGGTATTTAGATGCTTCAATTTGTTGAGGTGTTTGGTACCACTTCCAGTTCTGTTTCTCAGTGGTTTGTACACCGGGTTTAATTCAGTGTGTTTGTTGATGTAGTTCCGGTTAGAATACCAGGCGTCCAGGAATTCCTTGGTGTGTCTCTGTTTGGCTTGCGTGATTATGCCTGTGTTGTCCCAGTCAAATCGTTATCCTTGTTATCCAGGTGTCCCAGGAATAAGTGTAGGTCCAGGAAGATGGCGTCTGCCATGGACCTATTGCGACGGTAAGCAAATTGTAGTGGATGAAGGCAACATGGGAAACTGGAATTGATGTGTGCCATCAATAACTTCTTGAAGCACATGATGGATATCAGAACCACCGGGCAGCTGTCACTAATGCACAGTAGAGTGTGGATCTTCTGGTTCATCCATAGTTTCTGCTTGGGCAGCACTCGAATTAACTTCTTTGGCACACAGTCCTCTACACACTTAGTGAAGAAGTCTGTGACATTACTGGCATACTTATTTAGGTTGGCCGCTGAGTTCTTGAATATGGACTAGTCTATCAACTCCAAGCAGTCACGCGAGAGCTTATCAGTCATCTCAAGTTTCTGTATGAGATCCTCATGCTTCAGTTTCTGCTTGTAAGCTGAGAGAAGGAGCACAGCCTTATGGTCTAATTTACTAAAATGACTTGATTGTTTTGATTTGATTTGTTTTGATTTAACATTGTCTCATGTACCTAGGAACAGTGAAAAGTTTTGTTTTGCATGCCATACAGGCCGGTCATACCATTCCAAGATCATTACAGTAATAGAATCAAGCAAGAAATACAATGTTTAGGCTGCAGAGAAGGTACACAAAGAGCGAGGTCAACACTAAAATTGAAATTTGAGAGGTCCATTCAGGGAAGAAGCTGTTCCTGAATCTGTTAGTCTGTGTGTTTAAGCTTTTGTATCTTCTGCCTGACAGAAGAGGTTGGAAGAGATTACAACTAAGGTAGGAGGGGTCTTTGACAATGTTGGTTGCCTTTCCAAGGCAGTGAAAAGTATAGGTGGAAAGAAGGTTGGCTTGCTTGAGTGATGGACTGGGCTACATTCACAATTCTTTGTAGTTTCTTGCAGTCCTAGGCAGAACAGTCACCATATCAATCGGATAGAATTCTTTCTATGGAGCATCTATAAAAATTGGTACATGTCTTTATGGGCATGTCAAATTTCCTTAGCCTCTTGACGCAGTAGAGGCATTGCTGTGCTGTCTTGGCAATCGCATCGAGGTGAATGGAACAGGTAGATTGCTAGTGATCGTCACTCCTAGGAACTTGATGCTCTCAACTACTCTATTGATGTAGTTAGGAGCATGCCCTACACCTTGCTTCCTTAAGTCAATGACCAGCTCTTTCATTTTGCTGACATTGATGGAGAGATTGTTATCATTATACTACATCACCAAGCTCTCAATCTCTTTCCTGTATTCTGTCAAGTCATTGTTGAGAGATTCGTCCTACAATGGTGGTATCATCAGCAAATTTGTCGATGTGAGTTAAACAAACTTGGCCACACAGTCATGAGTGCACAGGGTGTATAGTAAGGGATTAAGTATGCAGTCTTTCAGGGCACCAGTGTTGAAAATGCGGGCAGAGGATGGAGCAGTAGGTGTTTTGATGGTTGTGTTGCAATGGTCCAGACTATTTGAGCCTCTGGTGGGACAGGAAACGTGATGATCATATCTTAATAGCACATTCAAAGTTGGCCTGGTTGAAGTCACTGGCTACAATGAACAAGGCCTCAGGAAATGCTGTTTCAAATCCATTTATGGTGGTGTATATTTCATCAAGTGCGCTGTTCACTTCTGCATGTGGGTGAGCTGTAAACTGTCACAAAAGCAGAAGTAAACTCCTGCAGCAGGTAGTAGGGACAGTACTTCACTGTTAGACATTCTAGGTCCGGGCAGCATTGACTCACCAGCATCGTCACATCCAAGCGTCAAGAGGTGTTAATCAGAAGGCAGACCTCTCTGCCCATTGCCTTGTTCAGGACACCATGCAGTCCATCCAGTGGACTGAGAAGCCCTCAGGTTGTAAGGTGCAGTCAGGTGAAGTGGGAATGAGCAATGTGAATGCCTAGAAGCTGAAGCCAAGAAGTTCCTGGGAAGAAGGCAGAACTTTCTGCATACCTGCCATAAGATTTGGATCTTCATCCACGCATGAATATGGAATGAGATGAGAAGATGAATCATGCCAGAAAACCCAACTCACCCAACTGTAGAAGTATCCTCCACTTCTAGAGCTGCCTCCACACTCGGTCTCAGAAGAAAAATAAATTTGGCCAGATACAAAACATAGATACTTATAACTTCAAAGTTTTCATCCTGTGTTTTACTTCAAAGAATTTCTCACTTCACCAATCTAATGCTGATGATCAGTGCACTGGTCATTTATGTTCTTCTCCCCATTATCATCTGCTGTACAATGGATACGTTCTCCAGGTGTGAAGTCAAAATACTTGGAGCAAATTAATGTTGTTCTTTTTAAAATACTCCTTCCTCACTGCACTCGGTTCGTGAGGTCCACACAGGCAGAATGCATTTATTTAGTCGTTTGTAACTGGCTGAGCTCAAGAGGCTAGCACAAAAGTTATGTAATGGAAAATATTATGATTGTCAGTTTAGTTTTGTTTTAAAATGTACACAGATGATCTTACAAGTCCTAATTAAATGCACAGAGAAGGTGCAACTCAAAGTGCTGAACATTTTATTGAAGGCTGTTGCATGATGAACCAGCCGTTAGGACTGGAGATATGTCACTATAAAGAAGAACTATCAGTGCTTTCTTGCCAAAAGTTGCGATTCTTAACAAAATTGTGGTTTTGGAGCATTGCCATTCAATTGAATAATAGATATGCTGCAATATGCAAAATGCACAGCTAAATTCTGTAAATCCTGTGAAGTTACAATTTGTATAATTGCTATATTGGTGCTTCACACCATTCAACTTAAAAAGAAAACTAAACATTGTAATTCAGCTTTAAATTGCCAGATCAAGCAAAGTTAAAACCGCATACAAGGGAATTAAAATTAATCTTGTTTCTAGGCTAGGCACAAAAGATCTTCACATAAATTGTAACAAATGGACCCTTCGACTGATTATTTCAATCTACGTACATTAATGTAACAGAAATTATGCCTTAACTAAAGTGTTTCATGTCCTAAGATCAAGTGTATCAATTTTAAATTCAAATATCATGTGAATTCCAACTACCTAGTCTGGCAGGTTTGCTGATTACAGTTATAACAGAGTCCTTTTACTAGTACAGCAGGCTTGTATTATTGCACTAGTCACATATTCTGGTGACAGGACAAGTACAAGGTTGTCCTATTAATCATGTGGTTAAGAAAGGAGAGGTGATGGCCTAGTGATATGTTGCTGGACTGTTAATCCAGAGACCCAGGTAACATTCTGGGGGCCCGAGTTCGAATGCTGCCACAGCAGATGGTGGAATTAGAATTCAATAAAATATCTGAAATTAAGAATCTAATGATGACCATAAATCTATTGTCGATTGTCGGAAAACCCCATCTGTTTCACTTATGTCTTTTAGCGAGGGAAATTGCCATCCTTACCTGGCCTACACGTGACTCCAGACCCACAGCAATGTGGTTGACTCTGAACTGCCCTCTAGGCAATTAGAGACGGGCAATAAATGCTGCCTAACCAACAACGTCCTCATCCCATTAACAAATAAAGAAAAAGAACGAACCAATAATAAGGGAAGCAGCAAGAACTAAATTGCTTTTGCAAGTTGCGTATTTATCATCTGAATTTAAACCAATTGCAATAATTCAGTAACAAGTCATAAATGAGAATGCCTGTCCAATGAATAAAAATAGATAATGAACAACACAATTCTACAACTTTTTTTGTTATTACCAAGCAGAAGCAAACCTGGCAAATTCTTTTCCAAGCATCCTAAATGTACAGGCTCTCCATGACCATCTGAACAAGCCAAGTGAGGCATTTATTATGGAGAAAACCACAGATTTATTGCACTAAAAATTCAAACACACCTGAAAGCTGCGTCGAGCAGCTCTCTACCAAAGGAAGGATAAGTTTCGAAAATATTTCAATGCAATGAAGAATTAATCATGGTTTCATACGAAAGTAAAAATTTGCTCAAGTTGCAATGAGTGGCTCATTTCTCCAATATTGACATGCTTCATATCTAACTTCTTGTCTGCAAGGGTACAGTCATAGCTGTATTCAAAAATCTCAACACTGCAGGAAGCACAAGAGTTTGCTTGATTGCAAACTTAACCAAGTTTGGACTCAATTCACTCCTTTCATCATTAGCTCACTGTAGCTATATTATGAACCACAGTGTGCACCACTACAAATCTCCAGATACTTCAACAGCAGATGGTTCCCCAGTGCCCTCTGCTACCAAGAAGGAAAAGAGCTGCAAATTTCTGCAAATATGATAACCTCCAAGCTTTCCAACAAGTCACACGTGACTTGGACACAGATTTATTGTCAATGATTGAATTGAGAAGTTCTTGCCTATCATCACAGGGCTGCTATGTTTAAAGAAAATACAAGTAATGATCAATTCAGGACTATAAATGTAGCTTTGTCAGGACCACAACCCGTCTTAGGGAAAAAAAGGTGACAGGAAGAAATCAATAAAGCAGGTGAGAAAACACGGAGGCTCGTTGGCTTTACAAAGGGAGGCAGAATGCAAAGATAGAAAGTAAGGCTGAAAGCTTCCATTTAAAGCAGAAGCTATATTTTATTAAATATTTTATTAATTGATTGCTTTATTGTTGTCACATGTACCAAAGATACAGTGAAAACTGTAGTTTTTTCAAGTCATAGAGTCCGTACAGTGTGGAAATGAGCCATTCCGCCCAACAAGTCTACACCACCCCTCCGAACAGCATCCCACCCAGACCCATTCCCCTACCCCTGCATTTCCCATATATAACCCACAAAACCTAAGCATCCCTGGACACTATGGGCAAATTAGCATGGCCAACCCACCTACCCTGCACATCTTTGGACTGTGGGAGGAAACTGGGGCACCTGGTGGAAACCCATGCAGACACAGGGAGAATGTGCAAACTCCACATAGACAGGTCCCCAAGGGTAGAACTGAACCTACGTCCCTGGCGCAGTCAGGCAGCAGTGCTAACCACCGTGCCGCCCATGGACAGGTCTTGGGAAGAGCCACACCATGTTGTGATGCATCCAGGTAGGATGCTTGCCATGGTGCATCTAGTAAATTGGTAAGAGCCCTTGTGGACATGCTGAATTTCCTTAGTCTCCTGAAGAAGTAGAGATGCTGTTGTGCTTTCTTGACTGGGGTGTCGAGGTGGGTGGACCAGGAAAGATTGTTTGTGATCACCACAACCAGGAACTTGACACTCTCAACCATCTCCACCACAACACCATTGATGCAGACAAGGGTCCTCCACTTTACTTCCTGAAGTCAACGACCAGCTCCTTCATTTTGCTGATGTTGAAGGAGAGAGTGTTATCTTCACACCATCCCACTCAGCACCCAATGTCTTTCCTGTACTCTGCCTCGTTGTTGTTTGAGACCCAACCTACAATGGTAATGTTGTCAGTAAACTTGTAAATGGAGTTCGTGCGGAATTTGGCCACAGTTGTGAGGGTATAAGAAATCTAGCAAGGGAATGAGTAAGCAGCCTTGTGGGGCACTGGTGTTCAGTATTATGGTGGACGTGGTGTCGTCACCTATTTTTACTGATTGCGGTCTATGGGTCAGGAAGTCGAGGATCCAGTTAGAGGGGGGAAGCCAAGATCTAGGTTTCAGAGTTTACAGGTGAGTATGTTTGGCATTATGGTGTTGAAGGCGGAGCTGTAGTCAATAAGTAAGAGCCTGACATACGTATCCTTGTTATCCAGATGTTCCAGGGATGAGTGTAGGGCCAGGGAGACAGTGTCTGCTGTGGACCTATTATGCAGGAAGGCGAACTGCAAAAGATCAAGGCAATTTGGTACGCTGGACCCAACGTGAGCCATGACTAACCTTTCAAAGCACTTCATAATTATCATGGTCAGAGACATCAGGCAGTAGTCATTGAGGTTACACGATTCTTCTTTGATACCGAGATGATGGTGGCTTTCTAAAATCAGCTGGGGACTTCAGACTGTAGTAAGAAGTTAAATATGTCTGCGAATAGTCCTGTCAGCTGGTCCACACAGGATCTGAGCGCATGGCCGGGGCCTCCATCTGGGCCATTCACTTCCTTTGGATTCACTCACAGAAAGGCAGTGACCGGGGTTACAGGTATATCGGAGGTTGTTCAGATAGGTGACAACATTTCCCTGACCTTCCGTTCGAAGCAAGTGTAGAATGCATTGAGCTCAGCGGGTAAAGACGTACTGTCACCCATGATTCTGTTTGACTTCACCTTGTAGCCCATTTGTCATGTAAGCCTTGCCACAAATGCCAGATGTCTGTATGGTTAGTCTGGATCACAACCTTAGTTTGGTACTGCCTCTCGGGGCCTCTCATGGTCTTACAAAGGTCATACCTGGATTTCCTATATGCGTCAGGTTGCCCGACTTGTACGCCTCAGACCTGGACTTCAGTAGGGAGCGGATCAGCCTCTTCATCTATGGTTTCTGATTGGGGAACATTCAGATTAACTTCTTCGGCACATAGTCTTCTACATACTTACTAGTATCTTTAATGCTAGTGGCATACTTGTTTAGGCTGTCTGCTGAGTTCTTGAATATGCACCAGTCAACTGGCTCTAAGCAGTCCCTCAGAAGACCTCCCATAGCCTCAGACCAACACTGCACTACTTTCTGTACTGAGTCATATGTCAATTTTAGCTTGTGAGCCAGGAGGTGGAACACAGCACTGTGATCTCATTTTCCAAAATGTGGGAAGGGCCATAGAGCAGACGACACCTTTGATGGTTGTATAGCAACAGTCATGATGTCTGGACTTCTGGTGGGACAGGAGACATGTTGGTATACGTTCTTGATGTTTGCCTGGTTGAAGTCACCAATTACACTGAATAAAGCCCTGGGTATTCTATCTATCCCAAGATTGTTTGTAATATTATATACTTAAACAAGTACACTCTTCATTCCACTGTTAAGATAGTGGAGGTGAATTCACTCAGTACATTTTCCTCAGATGGTGACGGCTAGCACGAGGGGACATAGGTTTAAATTGAGGGGTGATAGATATAGGACAGATGTCATAGGTAGGTTCTTTACTCAGAGAGTAGTCAGGGCATGGAATGCCTTGCCTGCAGCAGTTGTAGAATCGCCAACTTTAAGGGCATTTAAATGGTCGTTGGATAAACATATGGATGATAATGGAATAGTGTAGGTTAGATGGGCTTCAGATTGGTTTCACAGGTCGGCGCAACATCGAGGGCCGAAGGGCCTATATTGCGCTGTTATGTTCTATGTTCTACATCCTAAGGACAGCACTTTACAGTAAGATATTCTAGGTCTGGGGAGCAGCAACTTGCTAGGGTCAGCAGGTGGTGTTAATTAGGAGGCGGACCCCATACAATGCCCCTTGATTTGCCCAAGGATGCCAAGCGGTCCATTTGATGAACTGAGTAACCCTCACGTTGTAAGGCACAGTCAGGTGTAGTAACAGGAGTGAGCCATGTTTCTGCAAAACAGAGCAGACAGCAGTCTCTCAATTCCCTTTGGAAGGTGAGTCTAGCTTGAAGTTCATCCATTTTGTTCTCAATGGCTTGGGCATTTGCCAGGAATATGCTGGGGAGCAGGGACTTGAAACCCCAAAGTTTTCATCTCACCTGGAGTCCAGTGCATTTCCCACATTTCCTGGGTAGATACATAATAAGCTAAGCTATCCTACAACCAATAGATCAGATCTAACCTGCGCACTTTGAAATATCTTGCTGCAAATGCTAGGACAATTGAAATTAAACCAGTAGCAAGAAAATGAGTCACCACAAATATCCCCATTCTCAATAACAGGAAAGCCCAGCAGAACATAAGGCTGAAGCACTGCGACCATCGTTAGCCAAAAGTGTCAAGTAGACAATCCCTTCAGCCACCTCCTGAGGTCCCAGTCTTCAGAAAATTTCATTCAATTCACAATATCTAAAAATGGCTGAAAGCACTGATATCGACAAGGTTCTATACTCTAACAACATTCCGATAACAACACTGAAAATCTGTGCTGCACAGCCAGCCATGTCCTGATCAAGCTGTTCCAGTATACTTGCAACATTGGCATCTCTTCGGCAACATGAAAAATTGCCCAGGTATGCCTTGCACAAAAGAGCTCTCATACCCAGTCAATTACCACTGAATCATTGTTTAAGGCGGCAACTCAACACCATCTTCTCCAGGAAAACTTGAGATGGGCATTAAAAGCTGAACTAGCCAGCAACACCGACAATGCAGGAATGTACACTAAAAAAAAGTCTGTCCTCAATCATCAGTAAAGTGACAGAAAGCATGGTCAACACTACTATCAAGCAGCTCTTACTTAGCAAACGACCTACTCACTAACACTCAGTTTGAATTCTGAGGGCCATTCAGCTCCTGATTTCATCACAGCCTTGGTTTTTAACCCATTCTTTACTATGGACTAAAGAGCTCATTTCCAGAGATGAGGTCAGAGTGACTACTCTTGATAGGTAGCATTTGACTGAGTGTAGAATGAAGGAGCCCTTGAAACCTGAAGTCAGTGACAACAAGAGGACCTCCTTCCAATAACTGCAATAATACCTAGCATAAACAAAGATATTTATGGTCGGAGGTAAATCATGTCAGTGCAAGGGCTTTGCTGTAGGAGTTTCTTAAGATACATTTTCTGATCAACCTACTTGGAGATGTTATAACATACCTCTGGATAAGGCAGGACTTGAATCCAGACCTCCTGATTCAGAGGTAGGGAGGCTACCACTGTACCACAAGAGCCTTTCCTTAGGTTTGTGTCCCAAGGTCAACCATATTCAGCTGCTTCAATCACCTTCTCTCTATCATAAGGTCAAAGGGGAATAGCCCCTGATGATTTGCACAATGCTGAGCACAATTTAGGACTCCTCAGATATGATATCCAAACATAGCAAGACCTGGGCCTGAGCTGAGCCAGTACATTCATGCCTCCCAAATGCCAGGCAAACACTGTCTCCAACAACCCTTCCTTGACACTGTCAATGCTGAACTCCCATTATCAATGTTCTAGGGATTTCCATCTACAGATACTTGAAACTGAATTGGACCAGACAGATAAATACAAATACTTTGGCAACAAGAGCAGATCAGAGGCGAGGGATCCTGCAGCAATAACTCACCTCCTGACTTCTTTAAGTTTGTTTGCCATCTACAAGGCACCAATCAGAAATGCAAATCGAACACTCCAAACTTGGTTGGATGAGTCCAGCTCCAATAACATTCAAGAAGCTTTACACAATGCGGGGTAAAGCAGCCCGCTTGACTGGCACCACATCCACAAAATATTCACTCCTTTCACATCGAAGCTCAGTATCAGCTGAGATGCATTGCAGAAATTCACCAAGGATCTTCAGACAATACCTTTCAAACCCATGACCACTGCCATCTAGGAGGACATGGGCAACAGATACATGGGAATACCACTATCTACAGCTTCCCTTCCAAGCCGCATGCCATCCTGACTTGGAACATCAACATTGTTTCTTCACCTGGGTCAAACCCAATTTGAACAGCACTTCAAGTGTACCTAAACTACATGGGCTGCAACAATTCAAAGAAGGTGGCTCACCACAGTTTTTTCAAATACAATTAGTAATCCGACCTGAAAGACTGCCAGAAAAGATTCAACAGCAAATAAAAAGAGAATCAGACCTAACCTCGAAAAGGAAAAATTTACAAAGCTCTGGGAATAAAGCAGAGTACTTTGACCAACTGGACAGCTCTTTACTGCTGACACATGAATGCTGAGCTAAATGCACCCCTCCCCTCTATCCTCTTAGGTTCAATGATTCTAGGCAAAGGGATTGGTCTCCACATCACTTTCATGCATTTCACAAGAAAAACATTCTGGAAGGTAAAAAAACTGTCAGAGTGATTGAGTTTGGTTAAGATGGTAACATTCTCTTTTCTAAGTTAGCAATTGTGGACACCAACCTTTGTGTGAGATATTATGCTATTTACTCATTCCATTCAAAATCAAAAGATCCTATTACATTATTTGGAGGATCAAGTTTTAATATTACTCGTTCCCCCAGCAAAGAGAAATAAAGAGATTTATCCTATTGCTACGTGTAATTGTGCGTACATACAACTACAATATTTGACTAGATAACAATAGTCATTACACTTGAAAATAATTTGTTTTATGTGAATTACTTGGCAACATATGAGAAAGAGAGAAAAAAAAGAAATGTGCTGAAGACACTAATTAAATGCAGCTATTCTGTATATATTCTAATAGATTTGGATTGAGTCCCAGGGCTGAAAGATGTCTGAAGCACTTAAAAATTCAACACATCTGACAATATATTAAAACAAACACATTCAAGTGCAATTTTCTCTGTTTAGATTATATAAATTTTGTTCATAGTTTTTTTCAGGAAGCCACTGTTACATCAACTGCAGATGGTGCCAACCTCCAAGTTAGAAATGTCTTTCACCAGGCTATCAATGAGAATCTGGCTGAATCTGTGAAAAAGCTGGCCTTTCATTTGAGAGAGAGCACAAGTAACAGCTGGTATCACTGACTGGTAGAATAGTGCATGATCATGGTCTTTGAAGGGCTAAATGAGATTATTAAAATTAAGTGTCTACAGAAGGTAAAAAAATTAAACCACTAATTGAAACTGAACAAATAGACATTTTATCGCTTATTGGCACAATAGGCCAATGGGAGTTGAAGATTGTTTGTTCCGGTTCCAAGAAAAATATGATGATAGAAACCACATTTGTCTAAGTTGCCATCAAATCATTTCTGGGTGACATCAGTTTTTAGCGATTTCCTAAATAATATTTGGATGCATCATCAACCATTTATACTTGACGATAACGAATCAACTATGGCAGTTGTTTGAAAGGTAAGATGCTGCGATTGTGTAAATTAACAGTATGAACTGAAAACACTGATCCAGAACACACCCATTGGCCTTAACTGCAGAAGATTTTGAGTTCAGAAGTAGGTATGTCTTACTGCAGTTATAGAGAACCTTGATGAGACCACACCCGGAGCACTGTGTATAGTTTTGGTCTACTGACCTAAGAAATAACATATTTTCCATTGAGGGAATGCAGCAGAGGTTTACTAGGCTAGTACCAGGGCTGGTAGGACCATCATATGAGGAAAGATTGGTTTGACTGGGTCTGTATTCACTACAGTTTAGAAAGATAAGAAAGGATCTGATTGAAACATGCAAAATTCTAAACAGGACCAGACACACTAGATGCAGGTTGGGGAGTCCAGAACCAGGGAGACGGTCTCAGGATATGGGGCCGACCATTTAGGAATGAGGTGAGGAACAATGTTTTCAATGAAAAGACAGTGAACCTGTAGAATTCTCAACTGCAGAAGGCTTTGGAGGCCCAGTCACAGAATAAAATGTTTAGATTTTAAATGCATTGAGAGGTATGAGGAGAAAACATGGCACTGTGACAGAAGATCAGCCATGATCATATTGAATGGTGGAACAGGCTTGAAGGGCTGAATGACCTACTCCTACTCATAGTTTATATTGCTATGATTCTATTGCCTGTTAGCTTCTGTTATTAGCCTTAATAGACTCTTCAGGTAGCTATCTGGCTGCTTGCCATCATCAATCAGCACCCCCAGCCCCCACATCACACAATTCCCTAAAACTTTTCTTTACACCTCCCACAATCCCAAATTTTCTCCTCATCTCTCCCTGAAAGGATGATCTCTAATTTTAAAACGGTGCCCCCTGTCTGGTTCACCCAGAGGAAACATAATACCCATGTCTACCTTGTCAAGGCCATTCAGGATCGCATATACTTCAATCAAGGCAGCTTTCATATTCCTAAACTTCAGCGAAAATATGTCCAATCTGATCAATCTATCCTTATAAGACAGCTATCAATTCAGAAAATCCCCTATGAACTACCCCCAATCCTTCCTTAAATGAGGAGACCAAAACTGGGCACACAGTATTCAATACATGGTCTTACTAATGCCCTGCCAAAATGAAGCACAACAGTCGTACTTATGTTTTCAATTCCTTTTGATATAACAAACAGCATTCCATAACCTTTGTTGCATCTGCCTACCAACATTGAAACTCGTGCACTAGAACAAATAAATCTCTCTGCATCACAGAATTCCACAGCCATTTTCTATTTAAGTAATATTCTGCTTTAATTATTCTTCGTGGCAAACTGAAAAGTTTCATGCTGCCCCACATTGTACTCCACCTGCCAGATGATTTTTGCCCACTTAACCAAACTATAATTTGTCTGCAAATGCCTTCTTTTCTTCACAAATATACTTTCCTACTTATTCTTGTGTCATTTGTAAATGTAGCTGCCATGCATCCAAAGTCTCACCTACAGTGTCCAGTTCAGCAGGCTTGCTGCCTATGGTGCACTTTTGGCGGTCCAAATGTAGCAAACATATCTCTAAGAGTGACTTTCCTTCCTGTCCTACATTATGATCTCTAAAGCCTTGGAAAAATCCAACTTTATTGACTTCTTTATGATCAACTTCCACATTGCAGTAATAAGCACACTCTCCACCAGCTTGAGACAGTGATCATTTTTGATGCTTGCCAGAAACTTCTGTAACTTTCCAAAACAACCCTACTTCTTTCACCAGGCTGAATGAAACTGGATGAAATATTGTGTAAATAAATAATGGGAAGCATTTAAAATAACAATTCAAAATGCACAAAATATTCGCTCCATTGAAAACCCAAAGTTTACTAAGGAGGTTAGAGGTAGTATAAGACTGAGAGTAAGGGTATAATGTTGTAAAGAACAGTGGCTAGTTTGAGGATTGGGAGTGGCTTTGAAACCAGCAAAGGAGCACCAAAAAAATGATGAAATGGAAAACAACAGAATATTAGAGCAAACTAGCCAGGAATAAAGACACAGATTTTAATAGATTTCACAAGTATATAAAAAGGAACCGAGATAAAAGCAAACATTGATCCCTTGGAAGCAGAGACAGAAGAAACTGCAGGGAAGGGACAGAGACATTGAACAATACTCCTTTCTGACAAGATGAAACATTATCTGAGTTCCCCTCCAAGAAATGCTGTTTGACCAGCTGAGTATTTCCAGCATTTTCTGTTTTTAGCACAAATTTAAAATTTGGATAGCTAACAGGATAAAGAAGCACCGTTTTCTCAAAAACAAGGGAATTAGCAGACTCTTTTCAGTTTTATACATGTCTGCTTTATCAATGATTCACAGGTTCAAAATGTTAATAATTGAAACATGATAGCTCAGAGTATTTATCAAGACAGAATTCTGACAGAGCAAGAGCAACAGCTGTAAAACATACTAAAGTTTAGATTTTTAAACAATTTATCACTTTTTAAAAATAATCATAACGGTAATTACTTACTCCTTACTCTCCTCATCCATATCTGCATCATTTAAGCCCATGATATGTTTCCTTGCGATTGAAGGCTTGAAAAATAACACTACTGATTTTGTGTCCTGTTTCTAAAAAAAAACCAAACATTTATATAATCTCAATCATCAAAAACATTAAAAAAAAATTCTTCACATTCAAATTTTAAGGCTTCCAAGCTCAAAAAACTTGATCTATCATGTTGATATGTTTACAGATTTAAAAACAAAATCTTTAAATAATTATGCAATTGGAAAGCTAAAAAGCAGAATACTAAGATTGCCGACAATGCACTTACAAAGTTAATACATGGCGAGTTTTATACACAAGCATGCCGTCTAGCTTCATTGCTCAAGACAGACAGAAACTTTACTGCGATGGCAGCAAAGGCAGAAACTCTCATAACACTGTATTAATATTTAGATGGACAATTACGTGCCAAGGCATACAAGGCTATGGACCATGTGCTGGAAAATGGGATTAGAACTGTTAAGTGCTTATTTTTGACCAGCAAAGACTTGATGGGATAAAGGGGCTTTTTCTGTGCTGTAAACCTCTCTGACAACTTTGGTCTGAAGCCTAGCTTTAATATTTAAATGTTATTGCTTCAATGATTCATGGCCTCAAAGTGATAAAGTCTACCTCAAACTGGTAGCCTCATATGTAAACTCTCGGAGCACATTTTCCATTAACTCACACGGAACAATGTTGATGATAGTAGCTGCAAAGGCGGCAAAGACTATGGGGAACAAGCATAATCTTGTTTGGTGAGGGCAAGATCAAATCCGCCATTATCTTAATATATGGCAAACCAGGCTTCAGGGCCATCAGGCTTTCTGCTGCTTTTGTCTCGCTGAAATATTGAACATGCTATCAAATAATTTCATCTTGGACTCAACAAGACAGCCCAAAAATTCCACAATATAAATCATTATTCCCTTTCAAATGTGGTATGCGCTCTCTGTTCTGCTGAACGCAAAAAAACTTGATAGCTTGACTCCTATTTTCAGCAATATTCAAGTTCTGTCCTTCCAAATGACTCCTCCTTTTCTTGCATTCTTATTCACAGCAATTACTTTGAACTATATTTATTATACTACAAGCTATTTGCATTTCATCTTAACTTGGTAATTACCAAACTGTATTTTTTAAATAACTTTTTATTTCAACATTTCCTCTTTTTCTTGTTCTGTTTTATCTTGCACAACACCACATCTAAATGGTAGGCCGGTAGCTCGCTCTCAACTTACTAACAGGTGCCATTTGTGGTTGCAATTAGTTCAAGCAACTTTTTTTTTCTGGCCTACTATCATGACTAAACAAGTCTCATCGCAGAAATCATGCCAAGTATGGAATTAATATAAGTTTCAAAGAAAGTCAAGCATTTTATTGTCAAGAAATGACTGTGTTGTTAGATAAGTTACTTTTTGCTGTGAATGCCGTGTAGCAAAAAAAAAGGAAAACTAAATGGTGCAAAAGAAAAAAGAAAATATCCCCTTACTAATGAAAATAATGATATTGGAAATGTATTGTTATAGGCTACCACTGGACAGAACTGACTGTCAACCTGATTTTAGCAATGTACAAATGCTTCATGCTTCCTTAACCTATGAAATCTCAAAATAACCAAATAAACTGTCAGCATCAATTCCAAAGTTCTTAAGTATTTTCAATAACTCTTGGTCATTCCATGGCTTCATTATGATGTTGAAACCTTAGTCGAGTCTGCATTTCAGTGTTCTGAAACACAACACAAAAGAACACCATCAAGACAATTAAAGCTCTGATTTCTCAGTTAGTTAGGAGAACTAACTGAACTAATAATCAAACTGTTTCACTATGGGTTGAATTATATGACCAGCCTTGCACAAAACAGCTGAGCTACTCTGAACGCTTTAATGTTGTAAGCAAATTTTGCTAAATGACAGACTTCAAAATTGATATTTTGTTTGCCAGAAATAAAACTGGTTGGACTGAGTGCAATCACAAATGGCACCTTCTAGTAGGGTCAGGAGAGCAATCTAATAGTCTGCCATTTGGACATGGAATCATGGAAGATGAAACAAAACAAGTGAAAGCGAAAAAGCCTTAAATAATCTTTTGCTATAGGAATAATTTGGCATTTACCAAATTTCAATAACATACTTATTTAACAAATGGCTGTGGCATAATAATTATAGCTTATGGTCATTTGCTAGTACAGAATTTGAATACTGCTGCATTACACTTATCTGAATATTTCACAGGAATACCACTTATAGTGGAAAACTAACATTTATACAATGAGAGTGTAGATTGGTTGGCCAGTGTCCTTGCTGTTAAAGGTATCACCAAGGATGAATGATGATTGACAAATAACTGCCAGACTTTAAGTTTTAAAACAACAAGGCTGATTCTGACTGATCAAAACATCACCCTGTGAAATGAACCTGTGAATAGACATCACTTAGATTGCTGATTTGAAACAAATGAAAAAAATTGAAGGTGTTGAACATTATATTTTTTTCCATTTGCGAAAAAACAGTTTTGGTGTTTATGTATTATTAATTTAATTAATTAGTAATAATGTGTATTACTATATAACATTGAAATTCATATTCTATGCTAGTATGATGCCAGGTATTTAGGTCATACGTCCCAAGAATGGTAGATCTTATTAGTGTCTCCCTTCAGCTATTCAGAACAAGCAAGGTACTGATCATACCCTTACTTTCAAAACCTGCAGCAATATCCAACATTAGGTGTAATTCTTCAATTAGGCAATATTTTCTGAGTAATCCCGAGTGTACAAAGAATTACACTGACAACCCATTTAAGACTGGTAGTGGGGCTTGCTGAGTGACATACTTATGTACACTAGATGCTACACACATTAAAATCCACTTAGCCCTACTTTCAATTCTTTTAAAAAATAAAGTAGCATTTATTTTGTATGCCTAATTGAAATGGAGTGGTTCCTTGGCCATCTTAGAGGGTAGTTAAGAGTCAATTACATTGCTACAGGTCTGAAATCATATGCTGGCCAAACTTGATAAGGACAAGCAGATTGCTTTCCCTAAAAGGCATCAGCGAACTAGATTTCTTTTCTTAAATCTCAATCAACAATGGTAACATGGTCAGCATTAGGCTTTTTTAAAAATTTTCATTCACTGGATGAGGGCAGCACTGGCTGGGCTAGCATTTATTGCCCAAAGGCCAGTTAAGAGTCAACCACATTGCTTTGTATCTAGAGTCACATGTCGGCCAGACCAGGTTAGAATGGCAGTTTCCTTCTCTAAAGGGCATACTTTGTAATTTATTAAATTCTGGAATTAAAAGTGGAATTTGAATCAATGTTTTCAGAATATTTGCCGAGGGTTCTTGATTACTAGTCCAGTGATATTAACATTATGCCACAGTGAGACTTCCTTTGGGAGTCTAAATTCCCAAACAATAAAATATTATAAACCATTATCACAATTTTGAGATAAAAATCACCCACAATAACATTCTTACAATTTTGCATGATTAGATTTATACCATCCTAAAGTGCAGGGACTATTCCCACCTGCAAATATTTTGCCTTACTACTTTCCATCTCAATCCAAAACGTATTCTGCACCTTGATTTTCGAAGCCAAGATAATTTTTCACTACTGTACAGATTTCATCCTTTATTAACAGAGCTTCTTAACTTCCTTCTTCTTTTACTTAGGGCGGCATAGTGGTTAGCACTTCTGCCTCACAGCGCCAGGGTCCAATTTCACCCTAAGGCGACTGTCTGTGCGGAGTTTACACATTCTCCACATTCCTCCAGGTGCTCTAGTGTCATCCCTCGGTCTAAAGATGTGCAGATTAGGTGGATTCGCCATGCTAAATTGCCACAGTGTCCAGGGATGCGCAGCAATAGGTGCATTAACCATGGGAGATGCAGGGTTACAGGGATAGGACAGTGGGGAGGGTCTGAGCTCTTCAGAGGGTTGGTGTGAGCTGCTTCCACACTGATTCTATGATCTATTGGTCTGAAATGTCAAGAATGCCCAAATTAAAAATTCAATCTTCCTTCCATATCCTTTCCCATACTTATACCTAGTCAACCCACCATCTCAACTTATTCCTATCCTACTGAACTGATTTCTTCCCATCTCAACTCCAGTTTTTCCCTGCTTTACATAATCACCTTAGAAGAATCCTTGGAATGCTTAGAATCCCTATCATGTGGAAACAAGTCAACACCAACCATCCGAAGCATTCCACCCAGACTCAGGCCCAGGCCCATCCCCCTACCCTATGCCTGTAACCCTGCATTTCCCAGGCTAACGCACCTAATCTACACATCCCTGAACACAATGGGTAATTTTACATGGTCAATCCTACTAACCTGCATATCTTTGGACTGTGGGAGGAAACCAGCGCACGCGGCAGAAACCCAAGCAGACACAGGGAGAACGTGCAAACTCCACACAGACACTTGCTAAGTGTGGAATCGAAGCCAGGTCCCTAGCACTGTGAAACGGCAATGCTAACCACTGTACCATCCCAATACCCATGCCTTTTCTGATGCTACAGAAGCTGAGCTTTCCAGCTTTTGTGGTTATTTCAGTTTTCAGCTCAGTCACCTTGCAATGGCATTGCTGCAAAAGCTACCAGATCATACTCATTTATATCTATTTTTCCCAATTCATTCACTTACCTTGTCACAATTGCCATGTATGTTCAAATTAAGGGCTTTTAATCTTGCTAGTTTCCTTTACTCAATCCTATTTGAAGATCACTTTTTAGTATGTACTTTCTGTCCTTTCCGACCCTCACTGGTAATCATTGCTTGTATCACTACAGCTTCTTGTTCTATATCATTACCTTATTAAAATTCAATCACATGAACCCTGCCCTGTCTGCAGCCATGCTTATTCCATTTGCAGGAAAACTGGTTCTAGCATGGTCCACGGGAAGCCTGCCCCAAACAAAGAGTTTCTTCTTTCCCCAATACTGCTGTTGACGCACAAATCAAAACCTGTTTCTCACACAGCAATCTTTAAGGAACATACTCAACTTTCTGATCTTACTGACATTATATTAATCTGCTGTTCATGGGTCAGGCGGTAACCCAGAGATGTTGGTGGCTCTCCTTTTATTAGTTTAGCTCTAAACTGTTCATACCTCACCCATTCCCCAACCCACCAAAACACAGTATTGCAGTCAGTTTGCTCATCTTCCTGGAAGCTTCTGCTCTCACCCATTCAATCTGCAAAAACCTGTACCTGTTGAACAAGTGCAAAGATTAAGACTTCCCCCAATGTTACTTTCTAGATTCATACATGAGTCACACCCTCCTGTCTCTGACCACAAACCAAACGTGAAGCATTAAATGTAAGCTGTGGTTACCTCCTGGATTAAAAGATTAAAAAAAACACCCAAGAAATCTAATGGAATGCTGGTATTTATATCTAGAGGACTGAAGTAAAAGGATGCAGAACTTCTGCTACAGCTAAACGAAACATTGGTTATATCCCATTTGGAATACTGACAGCAGATCTGGACACCACACCTTAGGAAGGATATCTTGGCCTTGGAGAGATACAACGTATATTTACAAGAATGATACCTGGACTTTAGGGGTTGAGTTATAAAGAGAGATTAGACAAATTACGCCTATTTTTCTTCTGGAATTTAGAAGGTTAAGGTGTGATCTAATGAAAGTGTTCAAGATTTTAATGGGAAAAGGCAAGGTAGATAAAAGGTAAGTCATTGCCACTGGTTGGAGATTCTAGAACTAGGGAGTGTAGTCTGAGAATTAGGGCTAGACTGTTCAGAAGAGATGCTAGGAAACACTTCTACACAGAAACAGTGGGAGATGTTTGGAACTCTCTTCCACAAATGTCAGTTGATTTTAGATCAGTAGTTAGCCGTAAATCTGAGGTAGATAAATTTTGTTAAGCAAAAGTATTAAGGGAAATGGGCTAAAGGCAGGTATACAAAGTTAGGCAACAGATCAGCCATGATCTCACTGTATGACAGAATAGGCTCGAGACTGAATGGCCTACTTCTGTTCTTATGCCCTGTGTTCTTCCTAATGCATTCCAGTTTCAGAAGCTTGAACTCCAGTTCTTCAATTCTAAGCCCAAATATTCTCAAGCTGCTGTCATTTACTGCAGGTGCAATTGCTTTTAATCAACTAGTATCCATCAATTCCACCATGGTACCTCAACAATATATCACCTGACCTGTCATCTCTATCACACTCCGCTCAAGTAATTAATTTTTCAAGTTTTGAAATGTCAGTTTCTACATAAATATAAAACTTTTGAATTTTCTGCCTTTCATCTAAACCAAATGTCCTAGCTCAGAACAATAACGATAAAGTAGTAAAAGGAGGGAAAAATATCTACCATTTGCCAGTTTTCTTCCGAGATCACCTTTGGATTTTTTTTCCCAAATGTTTGACTGAAACATGATGTATCTATTCATCTTATTCATCTCCCACTTCTCCTGGTCTCAGGCCTTCTCTGTCTCTGATGCCTATATCTATTCCGATCTTGCTCAGCTCTTACTCCTCATGGATTTTCGTTCTCCAAATTTCTGTCTTTTCAGACAATTTTGACTTCTTGTCAAGTTACCGGCACATAGTTGCCCTTCAGTACATCAACTAGATGGCAATTATTCAAAAGCAAATTTCAACAGTGAAGCTAATCAACTATGGGAGTCAACACAGCTGTGTGCTACATGTGCAACTGATGTCCAAACATTTTGAACTTACAGCAGGAGTCAGTGGCTAGTGGTCAGAAGCAGACCACCTGGCTGACTTTCCTCTCCCTAACCCGGAGACAATCAGGCCAGTTTCAGCACCTCTACTGCTAATTCCAACTGTGATCAGTTAACTAAGCAAAAGACAGAGAGGATCAACTGTTCGAACGTTTTGCTCAAATACTCACTGTATAGAAGTTCAGGAAATGGGAGCCATGTGGCAAAGATACTTAATTGGTCTCTTATTAATATAGTGTGCTTTAGCCTACTAAATTACATATTATGTTAATAGCAGAAGGGCAAAAACTACCTAATTGATCTAAGATCAGAAGAGCATCTTCCCAAAAAAGAACTCAACCTCAAAATTTAGCATCAATGCAAATTAGCAGCAAGGAAGAATGGTTTCTTAAAAAAAAAGAATAGATATTGAACGAAAGAAAGAAAGCTCAATGGAATTAAAATTCCTTTCATAAGGGCTGAGTTGTTTCGTTAAACAAGGAAATCTGGTCTGGTTGGAGAGTGTCACAGATAAAGATGTGAGAGAAAAAAAGGAAGGAACAGGCAAATAGAGAAAGAAAACAGCAGTGAAGTGTTGTGAAGAAACGGATGCTCAGAATGCCAGGAAGTGAAGAGATGTATAATGAAATCAGCCTCGCATCAAGTTTTCAGCATCCTGATTTGAAGCAGATCGATCTTCAGAAATCAAGAAAATATCAGCACCATCTAGTGGTCATTTTTCTTCTTGATTTTGATACTCAGTTACAATTTACATCACTAGATGTCACTATTATTAGCAGTAAATTCACAAAAACATGTTAATTTTCTCCTGCAAGTATCACATAGTTATTTCACAGCAAACAAACTGTAAATATTGTGGCCACAACTTCTGTTGTTTCAATGACAATTATTTAAAAACACATTTCATAAACTTGCCAGATTTATTCAGTTTTGTGCCAACTGTGAACTGTAATGGTGTTTTGGTCTTCATCTGTTGGGAATTGGGTATGGGCTGCCCAAACACATTTCACTTAGAACCCTCAGAGAGACTTTAGTCCCATCTGTTTCAGATCAGTATTCCAACTCACACCACTACAAAATCCTTATAACTTGCCAATTTTAAAAACGAACAAGTTACATCAAAGACCCTAGAATTGCAAACATGGGTAATAACTATACAAATCACTTATTTTTGTCTGCGGCTGCAGTGAAACAAAAATTCATTTTCTAGTTTATAAACAAACAGTGAGCATTTTACTGTGATTTACGTTAAACCAGGCAAGACCAAACTTGTCAATTGTAATGAAGTGCTGCCATCCACAGGCTGATGCTTTCATTTAAGTTTATTTGTCTTTTTATGGCTTCAAGTAAAGTGTGTATTAATTCAAAATAAACAAAACTAATAGTAGGCAAGGGTTCTTTAATTTTAGGTGTGTAAATTCAATAACTGCAGAACTTGTCAACTTTAGTCTTTAAACTATTTATTTACATCAATCCCTGCTTCCCAGGCCATGGTGAATTGTAAATTCCATTGCTATTGTGCGATTCTGGGACTTTTTAACCATTATTTGAAGCTCACATTCTACTTGCAATTAGATCAATTGATTTAACTCAGTCTATTCTCATCACTTGCAATTATATAACTGTTCAATATATTCCAGGTTTCTTACATTATTTCCAGTAAATGATTTTAGTAAACAGCAGGCACTAAGGTCCAGATCATGAGATAGAAGGAACTGCTGATGCTGAAGAATCTGAAATAATAAGGTGTAGAGCTTCTTGAAGAAGGGTCCAGAGCCGAAATGTCTGCTTTCCTGCTCCTCTGATGCTGCTTGGTCTGCTGTGTTCACCCAGCTCTACACCTTGACATCTAAGGTCCAGATCATGACTATTTGCTATGTAAAAAATTTTCCTTGCATCATGTATTCATAACTTTAAACCACTGTCCCCCTTTTTAGTTACCATCAATAATTAGCAGTTTTGCTTTGTCTACCTTATTTAAACCATCAAAACACTGCACGCTACTACCAAATTTTCCCCTAAATTTAATTTGTTCCAATGAAACTAACTTCAGGTTCTCCAGTCAAGCCTTGTGACTAAAATTCTTCATCCTTGAAATCATTCTGGTAAATTACCTCTGCAGCCTTCCCAGGATTCCTAAATCCTTCCTAAAGTGTGGTGACCATATTGACTGCAAGATTCCAGGAGTGGACTAACCAAAGTTTTATACAGATTCAGTATCACCTCTGTACTCAATGGGCATAATTTTTTTTCTGAGGCCAAGTGTTATGGCTGATCCAAAAAGTGAGCAGGATTTCTGTTTCAGAGCAGGTCAGGTATTCCCATGCGATTATATTTCTCTCAGCTTATTACATACACACGTGTAAAGTGCCAACATTTTATAAGCAGGAAATTCTGAAGCCTGCCACGAGCTCTAGACTCCAACATCCAGGTGCCACATTTAAAAACTCAACCTCTGTACATTATCCCCACCCACCTTGGTAATGTCATGAGATCAGGCCAAAAGTGGTGCCACACCGTAGTGAAGCTTTCCTAGATCTTCTCCTGAAGTCTATACTGGAGAGAAAGGAAGTTATTTTTATTGGGATGGCAACGAGAAGCCATCTCAATTGACAAATGCAGCTGTGCAGCAGTGGTCGCAGAGATCAACACCCATGGTGGCTCAAAGAGAGCTTGGCTCTGGTATTACAGAAATCTGCTGCATTCTGCCAGGGCATGTACCACTAAGTACTTTAAGTTCCAATCAGTAGGAATTGTGTTCTGCACACTGCAAGAGAAGTGCTTAGACAGACCATGGCTTGGATGTTGGTTCTGGAAATCGCTGCCACACACAGACCTCCCACGCAGAAGTAATGAGAGGGAACACTGACTGCCACTATACAGGACTGCAACACAGGAGGTTGCTCGCCATGTATTTTCAACAGACAGTTCAACTACAATGTCTCATTTCATTGCAGCTACCAACGTAGAGTTATTGGTACGACAGGGTACTGCTTCTCAGATGTGAAGGTTCATGCTTTTAAAAAAAAGCAACTACAATGTTCAGCAGCTCACATCAATCAGGTCACAATTAAGAGAACATAAACATCGGATAGCTTTTCACCAAAGGTTTGCATGGGACAACCACAAAATATAGTATCTTGAGTCAAGACTAATTCTGACTTCAGAGCCACTTCCCTGCCCCAATCAGGTTTACTGATTGTGCAGCTGCTTTGCTTGACAGGCTTATCAGCTTAGTCAGGCTTCAAGCCTAACATCACATATCTTTAGCAACAAACTATTCTGCATATAATATGGATAGTCAGAGTGTTTTTTCCAGTATAGAAACATCAATCACCAGTGGACATAGGTTTAAGGTAAAAAGGGATAAGTTTTAAAGGACATATGACAGGCAAGTTGTTTTTTTTTAAACAGAGGGTGATAAGTACCTGAAATAGTTGGCAGAGGTGATGGTAGAAGCAGATGCAACAGCAAATGTTTAAGAGGCATCTTCGCAGATACACGAATACAAGGATACAGGGATACAGACGACGTAAACTCAGAAGGTTTTTTTTGTTCAGAAAGGTGTCATTAGTACAGTCTTAGTAGGCCAAAGGGCCTGTTCCTGTGTTGTACTACTCTTTGTTCTTCGTATGAGAATAATTGAGTCTCAAAGGAAACCAAGAGATGAGTGAGGATTTAAGCAGAAGTGGAGACAGGACAGGAGACTTGAAATTAAGTAAACATGAAACGTTACAGAAAGTATCGAAACTAATTAAACACAGAACAGTTCAAATGACTGCCAAAGAGTTCACTATAAATTTTGTTTGTGAATGGTCCTATGAGGAGCACTGGGATGTTCTGTTGCACTGAAGGGAATAGATCAACTTAATGTATTGTTATTCAGCAATTATTTTACAAAGGGTACTTTAATTTTTTTCCATTTTGTTGATATTGTCAGGTGACCAGATAATAATTCTACTGGATTTCTTTTATTTCTTTATACCACATATTCTGAAAGTGGCTGTGATTCAGAGGAACACGGTCAAAATTTCAGTTTAACAAATGAAATGAGGTATATTAGACACAAGGTACATCTTGACTCAATTTAAATAACAATTTCATGTACAAAGAAAGAAAATAATTGTGCTGTTTATTCCCCAGTGAATTTATTCAAAAATTTCTTTAGAAATTAAGGCAAAATTTTGTGGATTGATGATACACAGCTTTAGAAGCAATAAGAACAATTGAAGCAATTGGATTATGGAGTAACACATGAATTTTACTGTAGGTTCATACAAGGTGCTCCTGCATGCGCATACAAAAGCGTGGGCATCAGAAAAGGTTGGCTATAACGAATGACGATAAACAAGACAATGTTCACAACATTTATCAAATGTTGGATAGATTACAATTGGACAAGATGATTTTAATATTACAACATTTGTCGTTAGGTACACATAATACTGTTTTCAAATATGGGTTCCTATCTTAATTGGGACATAGAAACAGAGAAGACTGGCCAAAAGGCCTCTTCCTGCTCTTTCAAGCCTGCTTCGCCATTCATCACGATCATGGTTGATCATCAACTCAATAGCCTAATCCTGGTTTCTCCTCATAGCCTTTAGTCCATTCGCCCCAAGTGCTATGTCTGGTTGCCTGTTGAATACATTCAGTGTTTTGGCACCAACTACTTCCTGTGGTAATGAATGCTACAGGTCACCACTCTTTGGGTGAAGAAGTGTCTCCTCATCTCCGTCTTAAACAGTCTATTCTGAATCCTCAGACTGTGACCCCTGGTTCTAAACACACCCACCATCGGGAACTTACTCCCTGCATCTATCCTGTCCAGTCCTAGTAGAACTTTATATAAGTCTCTATGAAAATTGCCTCATTCATCTAAACTCCAGCAAAAACAATCCTAACCTAGTCAATCTCTCCTCATATGTCAGACCCACCACCTCCAGAATCAGCCTGGTCAAACTTGCTGTACTCCTTCGAGAGCAAGAGCATCCTTCCTCAGAAAAGGAGACCAAAACTGCACACAATATTCCAGGTGTGGTCTCACTACGGCCCTGTACAACTGCAACAACACATCCCTGCTCCTGTACTCAAGATCTCTCACAATGAAGGCCAACATACTGTTTGCCTTCTTTACCACCTGCTGTGCCAGAGCGCTTACTTGCACAAGGATGCCCAGGTCCCACTGCACACTCCCCTCTCCCAATTTACAGCCATTCAGATAGTAATCTGCCTTCTTGTTTTTGCTTCCACATGAATAACCTCATTTATCCAAATTATACTGCATCTGCTGTTGATTTGCCCACTCACCCAACCCATTCAGGTCATGCTGAAGGATCTTTGCATCCTCATCACAGTTCACCCCCACCCAACTGGTATCATCTGCAAACTTGGAGATGTTACATTTTGTTCCCTCATCCAAATCATTAATACATATTGTGAATAGCTGGGGTCCCAGCACTGATCCCTGTGGCACACCACTGGTTACTGCCTGCCAATTTGAAAAGGACCCATTAACTCCTACTCTTTGTTTCGTCTCTGCCAACCAGTTTCCTATCCATCTCAAATACACTTCCCCCAATCCCATGCACTTTAATCTCGCGCATTGATCTCTTATGTGGGACATTCAGTGGTCCATAACTAACAGAATTGTGGCATCCACAATACCTGATAAGATCTACAAAGCTGAACCACAAACAGAAAGTACTGAAGAAAACTCAGCAGGTCTGATAGCATCTGCAGAGAAAGAAAAACAGCCAACTTTTCAAAACCAATATGATTCTTCTACTGAAGATGTTGGTGCTTTGTGAAACTTGAAATGTTAATGCTATTTCACTCTCCACAGATGCGGAGTTTCTCCAGCATTCCGGTTTCTTATTTTTAGATCTCCAGCAGGTACAGTACTCTGGTTTATTTGAAGAAAAGACAAACTGGAGATTTAATTAAGATTTCTTAATTGTTGAAAGGCATTTTTAAGTATAAATAGAAGCATGATAAAAATGACTACTAGTCTGTGCACACATTAATACAGCTTTAAAATGAATCAACACAAGTGAGACTACATGAAACTACTTTTCTTTGCAAATTACAGTTGCATTGAACTAATGTGCAGTGGAAGGAGTAATTTCTTCAAAATATATCCAATAAATATCACATTTTTGTAGAGATATAGATAGAGATGATCAAACACTGCAAAGGAACTACAGCTCCGATTTTGTTCATACAGGTTTAGAGAAAATGTACAGCATGGAAGCAGGTTAAGTGTTGTACCGTTCAAACATGAATATCTAGTAAAATTTTGGAATTTTACTTATCAATATTTGGTGATTATGAGTTATGTTTGGAAAATCTTCCCTCAAAAGATTAGGTAGTCGGGATAGAGAACATGATTAAATGGGTTGTCAATTAGCAACTTTGATCAGTTCAGTGATCTATCTTCTTCTGTATCCAATACGTCAATATTAAGTATTCAAAAAAAAGGCATGTTCAATGCTCAATGCTCAATATTTCAACAAGTAGAATGGCAAGCTATCTTAAAAGACTTGATATGCAGATTGATCCAGCGAATTTAAAGTAAACAAGTAACATTTTTGCAGCTGCTGTTTTGGCATTACAAATTCTTTTCATGTTTCTTCGTCCTTACCATCTTCATTTGGTTAGACCAGTGAACAAATGAAATAATTATCTTCTCCAGCAGATCTTTTTCAGGCTTAATTGTTTTGCATCCAGAAGAAATAGGCGGATTGGCTTTGCCAATGTCCCATAGAGTTACAAATCCTATTACTGTATGCATGGAAACTTTGAACAGCGCTGAAATTAGTTTCCAACAAAAAAAAACCAGCTGAGTAGAAAATAGTTACTTTATCAGAAACTGAAAAAAAATCACTCATACTCAGATGTAGTCTAACGTAAAAAGATTCACACTGTTTCATTTGACTATACAGAGCTCACTATTAAAATATGATCCATTAAATTAGAAGAAATCTACTTAAGGCAAAAGCCAAATCTTTTCTGCTTGTCAGCCACATTTTCCTGCAGATTTTCTCATCAATCATGATGGTTTTGACTAATGAAAAGAGTAATGCCTACAACACTTTCTACCAATAGCCCAGCTTTGGCCCAGGAAACAGAAGCACAGAATATTACAGCACAAGTATGTCATTTGGCACTTCTTTGTCAAACTCAGGTTGATCGGAGGGCATAACATACAATTAAACACTACCAAAAACATCAATAAACAAATGTAAAATAGTAGAAGTGCACCAATGGAATGGGTGGAAATAAGGCTGAAGTGATTCTTACAAAAAAAAGGGGACAAATTAGGAAAAAGGGCCACATTAGTCCTCCCATCTCAACATTCATAGAACTCAAACTACACATTACATGTTTCTGCCTTCACAAATGGAAATAAAGATGCCTGAAAGATCACGCATTATAATTGTGCTGCAATAATGATTCAGATTAATGCGTGTCTAAATAATTATAGTGCTGGAATTGACTCTCCTGGAATGTGTGCTTTTAAATTCATGGCTCTGAGAACACACAATTCTTTTGATGCAAGCTAATTATCTGATATTTACCATGTTAGTCATATTGGTTTCAGTTCTTTTAAAAAGAAAGAACCATGCAAATACAAAAAGCACATTTCCTTCAATAAGCACCCTGCTAATACTCACAGTTTTTTTTCAAAAATTGAGTACTTACTGTTTCTTAAAATTACAAATCATTCTCCATAAATTCAGTCCTCCACAAGTCCGAAGTAACTCGTACTTGAAGAATGCTCCCTTCCCAGCTATAGGTCACCACCTGAAAGCTACTGATTTTAGTCATTCTAGGCAGTAGTTCTTTTGAGGGTAAGGAGAGAGAGAAGATGGCAAATCAGTTTCTAGTATAGCTTCTGATCCAGCACAAAAAGGAAAAGTAAGCTTTTTTAACCATAGGGATCACTAGATAGAAAGCAAACTGCTTCTTGAACTGTTGCAGGCCATGTAGTGTAAATGCATCCACACTGTTATGAGGAAAGGAGTTTCAGAATTTTTGAATCCACAACAGTGAAGACCACCAATATATGTGCTTGCCATCTTGAGTTGGAACTTAAGTGAAGAACATGCAGGTAATGGTGTTATCAGTCTTTGGCTGTCCTTCTTCTAGGTAGTAGAGTACAAGGTCAGACTTGAAAGGATCAAGGAGCACTGGCAAGTTGCAGCAATGAAACTTGTTCATGGTACTGTGGTCAAGCAATTACAGTCACAAATCTGGATATAATAAATTGACCCACAGCCAAAGAAACTGGGCCCAACAAAAAACTAGCCAAACTAAACTACAGCCAACAGCTATCAGCTTCAGAGAACAGTGGAAACCAAAGTCTGAGAGGTCAAAAAGGGTCAGGGAGAACCAGTTACAACCAGCCTGAGAGCTGTGTATTTTAGAGGTTTCAATCAGACTTCCTGGCACTTTCACTTCCAGCCACTGCTTGAGTACAGTCACTTTACACTTACCCAGCATGGCAGCTGTGAATGGCGTTGGTTGCAAACCCAATGGATATCATGACGCCCGGTCACAACTCCATCGTCCAACATTGAGGAAGGTCTGGGGCAAGGGGGATAAGAACACACACCTGGAAGCCACCCTCACAGTGAAGACTCACAGCAAAATCCATTACAGAAGACTGTGCAGCCATGAAAAAAGACTCAGGAGAAGATTTGCCCTGACCTCCAAGACCCACCTTCTTGGATAAGAGCCAGCCCGATATCAGAAAAAAAGGAGATTCCAACTGCGCAGTTCAAACACATGGATCGCTGTGTGTAATATCCTCAGATGGACAGAGATGGATAAAGAGCAAATTTTGTGGGAATTTGGGAACTGCTCACATGGTATTTTAAAGGAGGAATATTTTGTTAATAGGATAGAACAACAAACCAAATTCTGTGTCCCTTTGTCTGCCTCACTGACATAAGCCCTTGGGGGGGAAAATAAAGTGTTTTTAATGTACGAGAGCCCAAAAGTGCTCAAAATGTCCAAACTATGGCCAACAATACACACTGCAGTCTCTGTGCACACTGGCGAAGAAAGTGCCAGTATAAGGAAGTGGGTGGGGTGCCGAATAAGTCTGTTGCTTTGTACAGGATGGTACCCAACAGCCTGAATGTTGAGTAAGCCACATCCATCAAAGCAAGTGGGAAGGGTAACCAAAAGCACCTCAAAAACAACCTTGAGGAAAATTGGCAGAATGGTGCCTGCAAGTCTACACGCTGGCTGGTAATGGGGAATTATATGCTCAGCAGCTTCTATTCTTACCTCCATATCAGTAACAAAAATCCTGGCACCATTTCTCTTCCAGACAAACATGTAGCTTTTCATTTGGAATTACTGTTCATTTTAAAAGATTCTCAAAATTTTTCCAAGCAGAGCAAAGGTTATAAAAGATGAAAGGAAAAAGTGGCGTAGCTGGGTGACTAAACAACACATTTTTCCTGGGAAATTGTCCCCGTTACACATGCTTATGTTATGAAGGAGTGGTCGACAGTTCTCTGATAATTAAAACTGAAACACCCAGAGAAGCTCACCTCACCTCAATCTATTAAAGGAAATGTGAAAAGTGGTATACCTGCCTCTCACCTCCCAATCTATTATGAAGAGGAGATTAAGTGAAAATAAAATTGTTTCACTCAATCCATAAGCAACAAGTAATAATTTATTTACCTAACTCTAATAGCTAAGAAATTAACAGAACTACTAACAAACCAAACAATTCCCCTTTAACTACTAACTATTCCTGAATAAAACAAAATTCCAATAGTATGCTGTTCTAATAGGTACATGTCCCACTTATCTAAACCAAATTAATAAAAAAAATTAAAGCTTAATCTGTCGAAATTAAAGCCAGGATAAATCTTCCAGAATGTTCTTTGCCTTCTTCACTGTCCTCCAATCAGGAACACCTTCCTCTGGTGAATTCCTGTGTCAGAAATATTAGCTAGGAGTGCAATAGTACCTTTATGTAGATGGTGCTTACTCTGAGATTTTGGAGATTTCTGTGAGAGCCACTGATTTTCTCTTTCCTTAGAGCTGATGGCTAATGATTGCTGTTCTCTGAACAGATGGCAGTTTGCTCTCACCCGGATTTTCAAATGCCCTCTTCTTTTATACCCTTGATGAACTATTAATTTCTTACCATTGGATTGCTCCATGATTGTCATGATTTAATTTTAATTGGGCTTTGGTATCTAGGGCCTGGTTTAAATTAATTGGCTAAATTCAAAAACCTGTTGTCTTGGTAAGATGCTGAATTGCTTCCTAACAGTATAGCCTTTTGACACAATGTTTCAACTTCAAGAACTCTCTGTGCATCTGCTGCTGCCTGCAGACTTCAATCTCCAAGCCTAAAAAAAACTTTTATAAAGGGACCGCACAATCTTTCCCAACCTAGCATTTTACAAATTCTAACATCCTGTCTTCCAATCCAAAAATACAATACCAACTTTACAACATTAGACAGCGGCAATAGAGGTAATAAGATGTAGAGCTGGAGGAACACAGCAGGCCAGGCAGCATCATAGGAGCAGGAAAGTTGACGTTTCGGGTTTTTCTGAAGAAGATTCCAAACCCAAAACATCAACTTTCCTGCTCCTTTGATGCTGCCTGGCCTGACATGTTCCCCCAGCTCTACACTTTTATCTCTGATACCAGCATCTGCAGTTCTTGCTAACGCTCATTAGTCAGCAGCATCTACTTTCAACTAACAAACACAGATTTGAGCATATAATATCAAGTCAAGGCTTCTACCCACAACTGATTTTGTAAAGCAGAAACTTCTGATTATACTAACAGATGAAACAATCCCTCCAAAGTTTATTTTTTGAAATGATTCAATTGAAGCGATGTTAGAGGTGTATCATTCTGTCCAGGTCACTCTCACAACTCATAGCCTGCCTGCCTGTTACATTCATGCACACATACATCACTAGCTAAATCCCTTCCAGAAATCGAGCAGTTCTGGCAACATCTGGCACGTGCCTCTCCTTTCAGTCATTTGAAATGTAGCTTGCAACACAACACCATGAACCCCAGCTGACTCTCTACTCACCAAATCCATCCAACAGCAAGCAAAAACAAAGGCTGAGAAAAGACCCAATGACATACAAAGTGGTGAATGGTTTAAGAAGGGAGGGAGACAGACATAAATAGCAACATGACAGTTAGAAAGAAAGATCTTGAATAATCAAACTTCCTCAAAATAATCATAGGGTATGTAATAAATATAGAATCAGTCTTTGGAATGTTACATTTTAGGTACTACAAAAGTCTACAGGCTATAAAGACTTTTATTTTTCTGTATTTTGGATTATGGACTGAAATAGGAAAAGAATTATTTTAAAAGTTAGTGTACAGATGGAGATTTGGCCTTCAACAAGTAGTTCAGTGGTCTGGGGAGTGATGACCCATTGTTGATGTCAAAGGCCTTCTGTCTGCCAACAATTATGTGACTCACTCTCAGGTAGTAGAGCAGCTTGTGGGTGTGAATGTTTGGGAAAAAGCCATCGGGGCACTGAAAAGGAGAGTGGTCACCTCTGCAGTAAAAATCAGAAAAGGTCTGAAAAAAGCCTTATTTCCCCTTATCAGTTGCTGTAAGCTATAGCTGTTAATCAAGAAGTGATATGCTTCATAAGCGTGAACCAGATGCTCTGTGTCTCCTGCAAGCAGAAGTATCTGGAGAAGGAAGACTGAGGAGCAGTAGGTCCTGACAAAGGAAAAGTGAGTCCTGTGGACAGGAACGACTGAACAATCTTCCAAGTCTTTTCTTCCATCATAACACCTATGATTTTTTGATGTCTGTGTGTTTGCATGTTGCAGTTTTGACTAGTAGAGAGTTAACTGTTCATAATTCTTTTACCTGTAGCAAGAATTACTATTTCTTCTAGCTAAGTATATAAATCTGGTCTGCGTTTTCTAGCAATCGGGGTCTAAAATATAGGTAAATTGGGAAATTTCGCATATTTTCATAAAATTTTAAACTCTTGCAATGTCTTCAAGATTGTCGAGTCTTGATTTCTAGCACATTACCCCAGTGAGACACAACATACACTAAATAAACGGGCAACAGAAGAGTTGTTCTTTGAAATTACACTATAATTTATATGGAAACTGAACTAAACATTTCTAAAACACCAACCAATCTGCACAAAATTTTAGTACACTGATCAATCACACATCTCAAAACAATATCAAATAATTTACAACTAAAATAAGGAAGCATAGAGTAACACATTCACCTTCATTAGCTCTGTTCAGTATTTTTCTCCAAAACACGTACTGAAATAAAAGTAATATGAACTGGTTGACATTAATTTTTTTAAAACTATATAACATTCAAGGACAATGTTTAGAAGTTTAGTATAGATGACTAAGAAGCTAACAAAAGTGGAAAAATTTGATTGTCAAAGTGAATTGGCTAGAAACCTAAAAACAAATTGCAGCAGCTTCTATGCAACTAGAGAAAGAACAGCAAAATTGAGTATGGTGACCAAAGAGAATGCAGCTGTGCAACAAATAATGGCGAACAGGGAAAGGGCAGACAAACTAATATTTTGCATTGATCTTCACAAATGGAGGACACTATAAACATCCCAAAATATCAGAAAAAAAACAAGGTGATTAAAGAAGGAAAGATTCTGTAGCAGTTTCTATCACGAGAAAAAAAGGGGACTGTTATAGCCTAGACCAGATTCCCCCAAAGTATATCACTGAGTTACCCTAGACCCTAAGTTTTATACATTTTTTTAAGAAAAGAAGGCATGTGTAAGACGCTGTGTTGCAGACATGACCTGATTGGTCCACCTCTAAGCTTTAATCAAAACACACTTTATTCTTATACCAGTTAAAATGCAACAAAAAGAAGAATTGGCATAACTTTGCTCTATGGAAATACTTAACAAGATAATGTATTATTTAACCACTAATCATCACCTGTTCCAATATAGACAGTATCCCTTAAAGAGCCTTGGCAAAGGCAACTCAGGAACACATTTACACAGTTATCATTCTCATTAGCTACCTCTCTGCAGTCTAGAAGAAAAATCTGCCCCTTTTGATTGTGAAGAAGTAGGCTCGCAGTTTAAGACTACAGTCTAGCAGCAGAGAACTCAAGTTTTTAGCTCCAGCATCCATCAAAAACCACCAAAACTAAAAGCCTTCCTAGGTCTGTGGGCACCCTGAAAGTCATGATTCTTTTCTCTTATTTTAAATAAAACACACCCAGGGAGAACTCAAAGCTGTTCACCCGTCTGAAGGAGACATTTCACACCACTGTGACAACACCCCCTCTGCAAGAGAAACATTACAGAACTCCTCTCTTAAAGGCACAGTATTGTCACAGGATCCACTAGATGCACTGTATTTGGATTTCCAGATGTCTTTCAATAACATGCCATATACAAGGTTATTGCACAAGATCTGAGTGGTGATGTATTGGCATGATTCAGGATTTATTAACAAAAATAAGACAAAGTTAGGACAGTGTCATGAAAGGTGTGGAGAGCCTGATGGGTGAGTAGAAGAGAATAGGATGACATTACAGATGTGAGGTGGCATGAGGGCAGGCAGAATGTCCCAGGGTGTGGCACGACAGAGTGCGCAAATAAGAGGGTATAAAGGTTGACAGCTGATCTTGGTTTCAATAGATTTTTTAAAGTTAAGCTTCAAAGGAGGCTTTACAACCTACCTGCATCCTCAGCCCACTGCATCTGCTTTTTCCCCAGGGACACCCAACACCAACAAAAATCAGAGCTAACACAGTGTGGAGCTGGAGGAACACAGCAGGCCAGGCAGCATTAGAGGAGCAGGAAAGTCGATGTCTCTGTTCGGGATCTTTCTTCATTCAATTTCTGAAGACGGGTCCTGACCCAAAACGTCAACTTTCCTGCTCCTCTGATGCTGCCTGGCCTGCTGTGTTCCTCCAGCTCCACCCTGTTATCTCAGACTCCAGCATCTGCCATTCTTACTGTCACCAATAAAAATCATACTTCCAGGGCCACTTTCTCCCAGAGTGGGTTTGTTGAGCCTGAAAATACCCACTATGTACACTCCTGACCCGGGAGAAAAGATCAGGGTCTAATTCCCAGGGCACGGTTTTCAGCATTACAATTAGTGATGAGTTTATATTCCTAAATATACTAAGGATTTTTTTTTTGTAAGAATTCTCAAACTTTTAATGGGCTTATAGAAAATTTACCTCTCGGGCATTATCTCTACCCTGCTGAAATAACTACATGAAATACACTAGTGCTTCACTTAATTTTCAAGTCTCTTCCTTAAATCAAACTCTAATAAATAAAGTTCAAAATAAAGTCAATCATAATTTAAGGAGATAGGTATTAGACATCAAGGTGCAAAAAAAAAGCACAATTCACCATCATACAGTCACAAATTGACACTGATACTGCATTTGCACATTTGCAGGAAATGCCCTCCCTAACATTGTGTTGCAACACAAATAAAAGCAGCGTTCGTCTTATTTCCCAGAAACACATGTATCAGCACAGCACACAGTTCAGCAGAATATGTTTACACCAAATCACCTTACAAAATATAGCAAACTGCTACCACGTGGTCATCTTCAACGTGGGTAACTTACATAGTACATTTCATGACTCAGGATACTCCAAAATGCTTTACAGCCAATTAAGTATACATCAAAATCACTGTTCTAGTACAGGATATGCAGTAGCCGACCAGTTATAATGACCCACTACTTTCAAACTGTAGCCTTGTCAATACCATATGTAAAGTTATCGCTTCAATTTGTTTAAACCTTTCAGGGTCTTTTGACATCAAAATAAAATATTTTACACTTAACTACATTGAAATTCATATGCCTGCTCAATTATCTAGGTCACCCTGTTGTCTCCAGCATCCCTCATCACAGTCTAGTGTTTGTAGACAATAGACTAAACTTGCTGCAGGTAGGAAAAGCACCAAATTTCAATGCTCGCTTTTTAAAGTAATCGCAAGAGCAGTTGAATTGAAATGAATAGGAAAATACTAATGGTCACAGAAAGTTGAAACCCATCTCCAGAATTTCATATCATTTTGCAGATACCAATAATAATAAGGAGAACCTCAAACAAACTTAAAAAAACTAAGTTATTGTATAAGAACACAGAATAGTACAGCACAGTACAGGCCCTTTGGCCTGTGCTGTTGTGCCGACCTATTATCCTACTAAGATCAATCTACCCTGCATACCCTACATTTTACTATCCTCTGTGTACCTATCCAAGAGTTGCTTAAATTGTCCTTAATGTATCTGACTCCACTACCACTGCTGGCAGTGCATTCCACATGCCCCACCTCTCTCTGTGTGAAGAACCTACCCCTGACATCTCCCCTATACCTTCCTCCAATCAGCTTAAAATTATGCCCCCTCGTAATAGTCATTTCCGCCCTGGGAAAAAGTCTCTGACTAGCCACTCTATGCCTCTCATCATCTTGTACACCTCTATCAAGTCACCTCTCATCCTTCTTCACTCCAATAAGAAAAGCCCTAGATCCCTCAACCTTTCCTCAAGACCTGCCCTCCAGTCCAGGCAGCACCCTGGTAAATATCCTCTGCACCCTCTCTAAAGCTTCCACATCTTTCCTATGCTGAGGTGACCAGAACTGAACACAATATTCTAAGTGTGGTCTAACCAGAGTTTTATAGAGCTGCAGCATAACCTCACGGCTCTTAAACTCAATTCCCCTGCTAATGAAAGCCAACACACCATACGCCTTTTTTACAACCCTATCAATTTGGGTCGCAACTTTGAGGGATCTATGGACGTGGACCCCAAGATCCCTCTGTTCCTCCACACTGCCAAGAATCCTGCCATTAACCTTGTATTGAAGGTATACAACTTCATAATGACATGCTGGTCTTTAGGATGATGATTATCTTAAATTAATAACTCTACTTTTTGAATGCTGTACATGTGGAAACAGCTGACGACCTTTTGAAGCAACTAACATGGATGCCTTTAAAAAGGAAGCTAAATATGCACAAGGAAAAGTATAAAAGGATTTTCAGACAAATTAGATGAAGATCAGTACAGAAAGACTTGTGTGAAGTGAACAGTTGGGCTGAATAGCCTGTTCTAACGTTGTAGTAGTGGTGTCGGAGTTCCATTTACAGTACAGAAGAACGTCATTCGTGTCAATCAGTCTATATCAGTTCCCCATGGAGGAATCCAATCAGCCTCACTGACCCTTGGCCTTGCAAGTTTACTTCTTTCAAAGAGGCTTAATGGGGAAAATTTTACCAGACACTTGGAAGTGGATTTGAAAGCATTGAGCAAGCAAAATTTGAAAAAAAGAGTGCATCACAGTAATTCCCAAATGTGCTCCTGCCCCCTCCTACTTCTCCCAGAGATCAATTCTGTTCAGTGACAGCAACCCATCCACCAGTGGCAGAAAGTCAATTAAGTGGATAATTGGCAGCAAATATCAAAAGGAATTCCATCGATCCTATACTCTGTCGGAATCTCAGCTATTTGAGTAGAAATGCATTCTGACTATTTAAATGGAACAAACAAAGTCTAAGGACATCTGCAGGAAGAGGTTTGCCATTGCAAGAACACCTCTTGGAACGATTCCCTTGGCCAATTTATTGTCTACCATTTTGCTGTACTCTAAAGATTTAGTCTCAGTAGCAAAATTATGCTCCAGACTCTATGAAGGCTGAAATAAAACAAACAGCTGTGAATGTTGGAGATCTGAAACAAACAAAAACATAAAGTGAAGAAACTTAGCAGATTTGGCAGCATTTATGGAAAAAAAAAGTAAATATTTTGAGTCCAGTGACCCTCGTTCACAACCAGTTCTGAAGGGTCACTAGGCCCGAAATGGTAACTCCACTTTCTCTCCACAGATGCTGCCAGAACTGCTGAGTTTCTCCCCGAGCAATTTCTGTTTTTGTTTGTTTCACTATGAAGGCTGCCTAACAGCTAATAGTTCCTCCTTCCTTTTCAACATGTCTACCACCCTTAACAGGATGGCTACACCAAGGTAGCCTGCTAATTGGTCACCTTACAGAAATTTGAAATAAAAGACAGGCTTCTCAGAGAACCAGTTATGGGGCAGCAAGTTGTCCCAGCAGCTAAAAATATTTCAAAGCTGGAAACTTCATCCTAGCATTAAAGTGATGCCCTTTTAAAGAGAGTATCATGCAAGTATTTGAATTGAATAGCATAATACCGAAAGGTGGTAAATAACAAATTCCAAAAACAATTTTCACAAAAAAGTTAAATAGAAATGTGAAACACATTGGTGTACCACAGTAATCCAGCATCTGTCAAATGCTCTGTCAGAAATACAAGCATGGTGTAAGTAAAACGATAAAAATATTTATGAAAAATTGTTACATTTCTTACTTTTCTTTCACGTTCTCTTTTCACTTGCTATTTCCGTCTCCTAGTCTCTTTTGACTGTTAACAATCTTGTTTTCGTCGCCAAAGCTATTTCTCAGTATTTCTCCTCAGATGCACTGAGCTGTCTTTTTCCAATTTGAATGAATTCATCTGCAACTAAAAGTGATAAATCTTACAGCATTTTAACTACATTCGCTTCAAGTGACAACTTTCTCCATACTAAAACTTTCACGTTGACCACTCTGAAACATTTCTTTTGCCACTCTGCTCATATTACTAAAAGAACTTGCTTTAAAAAGGAACACATAAAATTTCGTCATGCCCTGAAAGCAATTGATAAATCAGCTTCAAAATTTAAAATTAATTCATTAAAATCACAATAATAATAGCCTGAGGAATTTTTGAACTATTTGCTGCTGCTTTGTGAAGACATGCAACTCATAATACCACAGACATTTCTATTTGCATCTTGACTGCACAGGAATAATAATAATGGTCCCAGCTGGGATAAATTATCCAGAGTACAGAATGGCAAAAACACTGTTGTTCTCAAGTATGTAATGCATCATGTCCTCTCTGGGATTTCAACCGTTAACAACAAAGTCGGCTTATAACCAGAAAGATAGCAAACTTGCTATAGCAGTGAAAAAACTAACGGATAGGTATCCTTTGGCTGATCTACAATGTACCAAGTTTAAGTTTTTCTTTATTTCTGTGTACCATAAGTTTTTGATGGCAATCAATGCATTGCAAACTGAAACTGGTATTCTAATTGGCCAGGTTGAAACATACAATTGGTTTACTTAGAATTGTTCAGTTTTGCTTTTTTTTCCAACAATAGTGATGTTGTATCCTTTTGATGGATATTTGCTAACACCAACCAACTGTAAAGATAAATCAAATAACTACAGATGCTGAAAATCAAACAAAACCAGAAATTGCTGGAGAAACTCAGCAGGTCTGGAAGCATTCGTGGAAAGAAAGCAAAGTTAACATTTCAGGTTCAGTGACCCTTCTTCAGAACTGTATTGATACGTCTGTGACACCAGACCTTGATGGCGATGGATTAATTTCAATAAATCGGGAATGTTAAAAATGGATTTAAATTCACTCCAAGTTTGCTCAAGCAGTGTTGTAGTACAGCAGCATGGCAAAATCCTCATTAGGCAGAGCTGAGTTGCCAAATAAGGAAAATTATAGCTTGTTAAGTGTCTTGTTGAAGGCCCATCTCGCATCATTAATATTCAGCTCTTACTAAACTTGCCAAACAAGCTAGACTCAAGAAAATTCAATGTCGATACTGGGGAAGTTACCCAGCGATTTCAGCTCACCAATTGCACCAAGTGATTCCATGTTGGACACCAGGCACCAACATCAAGGAACACTCCAGGGGCACCAGCCACATGCACCTTATAAGAACCAGGAGCAACAGTTGGCAATTCAGCCCCTCGGGCCTGCTCTGCTATTTAATATTATCGTGGCTGGCCTCATCTCAGCCTCAACTCCACTTTCCTGCTCGCGTTCCATAATCCATCAACCCATTATTAACTGTTTTTTCAAAAAAAAAATCAATCCCCTCAAATTTACTCAATTTACCCATTGCCTCAGTATCAATCGTACTCTGGGGTAGTGAACTACAGATTCATGACCCCTTAACAGAAGTAATTTCTAATCGTTTTAAACCTGTTATTCCTTATCATAAAAATAAAACTTCTCATTCTAAAGGCCCCATGGAAAGAAACATCTTCTCTTCATCTACTTTGTCACTCTTTAGCATTGTATATACCTCAATTACCTCTCTCATTTTTCAAAACTTCAGAGGGTATAGGTCTAAAGTGCTCAGACTCTATTCAAGACAAAGCCCTCAATCTCTGGGATCAATCTAGTGAATCTCTTCTGAACTTCCTCCAATGCCACTACGTCTCCCTTCGGGTAAGAGGACTAGAATTGTACATGGCGCTCCAAGTGCAGTTTGACCAATGCCAGCAATACTTCCTTACATTTATATTTTATCCCTTCAGCAATCAGAATTATACACTACAGAACAGGATATTTGGACCATCAAGTCTGCACCACCAAAAACATAATAGCACCTACACGAGGCGCACAGCCTCAAATGTTATGACACTTTAAGTACTCATCCAAGTACTTTTAAAGGTTGTGAGATTTCCTCCCAGGCAGTATATTCCAGACCTCCACAATCCTCAGTGAAAAGAATTTTCCTCAACTCCCCTCTAAACCTTCTGCCATTCTCTTTAAAATTATGCCCTCTTGTTACTGACCCTTCAACTAAGGGAACCAACTGCTTTCTATTCATCCTGCCCATGCCATTCATATCATATATACCTCTATCAGGATCCCCTCAATCTTCTCTGGTCCAAAGAAAATAACCCAAGCTCATCCAGCCTCTTCAGAGTGGAAATGCTCCACGCCCAAGGCAACATCCTGGTGAATATCCTTTGCACTTCCAATACAATCACATTGTTACTATAAATATGGTGACCAGAACTGCACACAGTAATCCAGCCGTAGACTAACCAAAGTTCTGCATAGCTCCAACATGACCTTCCTGTTCTTAGAATCTATGCCATGACTGATAAAGGCACATGCCCTATAAGCCTTAACTACCCTATTAACCTGGTCTGTCAACTAGATCTGTGGACAAGCACCCCAAGATTCCTCTGTTACCAAGCACCCGAGTGCCTTGCCATTCATCGCGTTCTCCCTTGTCTTGCCAATTCTTCCAAAGTACACCACCTCACACTTATCACGGTTAAATTCCATCTGCCATTGATCTGCCCACCTGACCAATCCATTTATAACTTCTAGTAACCTAACACCTTCTTACTCATTGTCAACCAGCCAGCCAATCTTTGTGTAATCTGCAAACTGATTTATCATCCCTCCCACATTCAATCTACATGATTTATGAATATCTCAAATAATGAGGGACCCAACACTGACTCCTGTAGTATGACACTGCTCAACGGGTTCCAATCACACAAACAGCCTTCTACTACCACCCTCTGTCTTCTACTACTAAGTCAATTTTGAATCCATCTTGCCAAGTTACCCTGGAACCCAAGAGCTTTTACCTTCTTTATCAGCTTCACATGTGGGACCTTGGCAAATGCCCTGCTGAGATCCATACAAACTACATCAAATACCCTACACTCATCCAAACACATGGCCACCTTTTCAAAAAGTTTCACCAGATTTGTTAAGCACAACTTTCTTCTGACAAAGCCATGCTGATTCTCTCTGATCAAACCTTGCCTCTTTAAATGGAGATCAATTTTCTCCTTCACAATTTTCTTCAATAGTTTCCCTCCTACTGAGATTACACTCATTGGCCTATAATTCCCTGGTCCATCTCTACCATACTTCTTGTAAAGTGGAACCGCATTAGCCATTCTCTGGCACCTCCCCTGTGACCAGAGAGGATTTAAAAATTTGGCTCAGGGGCCCTGCGATTTCCTCTCTCGTCACCCACAGGAGCCTGCAATATAACTCATCTGGACCTGGGAATTTGTCCGCTTTTAAATCTACCAAAACCTCCATTACTTCCTCACTTTGTATACCAATTGGCTCAAGAACTTGACAACCCAGCTTCTAATTCTGTACTTGCATCCTCATTCACCCAAGTAAAGACAGATGTGAAGCACTCATTTAACAGTCTACTGATGTTCTCCAGCTTCATGCAGAAATTGCCCTCTTGATCTCAAATTGGCCCTACTCTTTCCTTGGTTATTCTCTCGTAGAATATCTTGGGAATCTCCCTAATCTTGCCCAATGGCATTTTCTCACACCACCTCTTTGCTCTCTTAATTGCTTTCTTGACTTACTCCTGCATTTCCTATTCTCCTGTACAGCTCTGTCATTTTGCTCCCTTTGTACCTGTTATACATCTCTCCATTCCTTTTTAATCCAGTCCTGAATATTCCTAAACATCAACAGTTCTTTAAGCTTGTTGTTCCATTTTACCATGAAGGGAACATGATGGACCTAAATATCCCCCAGTACCTTTCTGAACACCTCCCACTGTTGTGCTGCAGATTTACCCTCGAGTAGCTATCCCATTCTATTTTGGTGAGATCCTGCCTTATTTAATAAATCTACCATATCCCAATCCATAGCCCTTTCTCACAGACTATCTTTCTCCATAAGGAACTTAAAACGTACAGTACTGTAGTTGTTATGACTAAAATGCTGTCCTACTGTCACTTTGAACAACTGCCTTGTTTCATTACACAGTATTATGCCCAGCACTGCATTCTCCCTTGTAGGACCTTCTGAATATGGACATAAAAAGCTCTCATGTATATATTCCAAGAAATCTGCCCCCTTTAATACATTTACATTATCTCTGTTAACATTGGAGCAGTTGAAATTCCTTAATATAAACTACAGATATTTCTGCTATAATGCATGTTTCGTTAACACAAATTGGCTATAATGCGATTAATGAATAGTGGATGCTGTTTGGATAACGCAAACTTTCTACTTTACTGTATAGTGATTTCCTTATAATGTGATTTTCCATGTCAACATCATCATAGTTCCATGTGTCAATCCATGGAATCACAAATGCCAAGATACCATTTACCTTCCTTACTACGTACAGTACTTGCATACGAGTTTCTTGTGATTCATGGACAAGGCACAAAGTGCTGCACCAAAGCATCCTGATGTTTCTCTCCATTTAGATGAAAAGTTGCCTCTCTATTCTTAGACTTAGACTCCCTACAATGTGGAAACAGGACCTTCGGCCCAACAAGTCCAGACCAACTCTCATAGCATCCCACCCAGACACATTCCCTTCTAACCCACCTATTCTACACATCCATGAACACCATTTAGCATGGCCAATCCACTTAGCGTGCACATCTTTGGACTGTGGGAGGAAACCAGAGCACCCGGAGGAAACCCACACAAACACAGGGAGAATGTGCAAACTCCACACAAACAGTCGCCCGAGAGTGGAGTTGAACCCAGGCCGCTGATGCTGTAAGACAGCAGTGCTAACCACTGAGCCACCATGCTGCCCTGAATTTCCTCTGATGAAAATGGATAATTCACACTTATAGAACATAGGATATGAAATAGTATTGCTATTCCATGCTGCAGGCTTTTCAATCCATTCTAAACTAATCCTATCTGCCTCTACATGGTCCACATCCCTCTATTCCCTGCTTGTTCATGTATCTGTCTACATCAAACGTCTGCCATATTTTGGCCCATTTGCCTAACCTATCCATATCCAATTGTAAATTTCTTATTTCTTCATTGCAACTTATTTTCCCATCTAATTTAGGTGTCATCTGCAAATTTGGTTTTCTATGCCTTTATCCAAGTCATTAATAATATATTGTAAATAGTTGGGTCAGAGGATCAAACCCTAAGACACCCCACTAGTTGCATCTTGCCAACCAGAAAAACACACATTTATCCTGACTCTCTGCTTCAGTTCTCCGTTCAAACATACTACATGCACAGGATAACCTTTATCCATCTTACTTGTTACATCTTTGGAGAATTCTAGCAAATTAGTCAAATATGATTTACCCTTCAAAAAAGGATACGGACTCTGATGGATTGTGTTCTGACTTTGAGAATGTCCTGTTATTATTTCCTTAATAATGATTCTAACCATTTTCCAATTACATGCTAAACTAACAGTTTCCTACTTTCTGCCTCTTTCCCTTTTTAAATAAAAGGACCTTTTCCACATGCAGAAAGTTTGGAATATTATAACCAACGCCATATCTGCAGCCATTTCCTTTCAGACCCAAGGACATAGGTCATTATGCCCTAGGTACTTGTCTGCCCTCAATCCCAATAATTTGATCATTATTTTCTTCCTAGTGATGATTGTTCTAAATTCCTCCTTTCCTCTAACTACTGGATTATCTGTTACTATTGGGATGGCACTTGTGCCCACTCCACTACAAAAACTGAGGCAAAATATTGATTCAATCACTCCACCATTTCTGTATTCCCCATTATTCAACTCCCTAGTCTTGTCGTACAAGGGACCAACATTCACTTTAAATACATTCTACTTAGAAGTACATAAAAAGGAAATGACCACAGACAATGGCACCCAATACACGCCAGCCTGTAAGAACCTTCATGGCACATCTCCGGTCTACATGCAAAACACTTCTACACTGGCAACTATGATTGCAATGCTACTACAAGGACGTTCTACACAGAGACACACCGAACTCGTACTGGACCAGGCTTAATGTCCAGACTCTGCTTACTATCATAGCACTCACTTATTCAGAGCCTACCTAGATACAGCCTGCCTGCCTTGCATTGCCTTTTTGAGCTTTGACCCTCTCACTCAGAGGTACCACACTCATAATACTGATCTACCTTGATGTTTAGCACAAACACAAACACAAACACAGGAAGATTGACATGGGTGTCAGCAGGTCTTAGCAAAGTCATGGGAGACAAGCCATCGTTCAAAGGGTTGTGGTGCAGTAAGTCAATAACGTAGGCCTGTTTTTCTCTTGGAATGAGAGTGGAGCAGCTACTAAACTAGATGAAAATAGGTGGCACACCCATTACCGCCAGTACACGTAGGGAGGTGTTCCAAGTGAGTGAGTAGGCAGTGTAGAGGGCATATCGGGTTGGTGGTGCTTAGGCTGACAGCAATTAGGAGAACACGTTGTAGGAAACAGTGAAGAGTGGGTACAACATGGTTCTGGGTGGGAGGTGGCTTCAGTAGCAAAGATAAAGTGAGTGTCAGGTATTGGGGAGCAGATGGTGTTACTCATGTTGACAAAGTGAGGAGGGCATTGACCTTCTTGCTATAGTGCTGGGCATTGCTCCAGATGACAGAGATTGCTTTAATCCAGATAGCAACTCAGACCAGGATGGCATAGTTTGATGTCGTGGCTTCCATTGCTGATCTAGGGGGTGGACAAAGAATAAGTCCCTCTTCTGTATCACCCTGTCCAGTAGGACCTGTTGACAAAAGGGGCCAATTTTCCCAGTCCATCATATCCAGGGCACACCTCAGGAACTGTGCAGGGCAGCTCCAGACTGACAGTGCTTGATGCAGTGCATTACAGGTTGTAGACATGATTGCCGAACTGGTGGGTTTGGTTGCAAATGTTTTGTCATCCTGCTAGGTAACATCATCAGTGCACCTCCGGTGAAGAGTCGGTGTTCTGTCCCGCTTATACCTATTTATATGCCTCGGTTTGCTGGGATGGTTGATATTACTTCCGGTTCTATTTCTCAGTGGTTTGTATGTAGGGTGTAGGTGCAAGAGATGCCAGTGAATTCTAGGCTTATATTGTTGACAGGCAAGATGTTTTGGAAATGGCACATGATAAGACAAGGCTGGAATCAGACATGATGGACACTATGTGGCAGGGCAGGCATTTAATGAGGTGACTTCAGTAAGATATGGTATCTCATGGCAGGAATCCCTTCAAAAAACATAAGTTCGATGTGGCCAAGAAACCCAAGATTCAGCCCAAGTAGTCAGGGACAAGGAATCACACGATCATGGAGTCCCTACAGTGTGGAAACAGGCCATTCGGCCCCACAAGTCCACACCAAACCACCAAAGAGCACTGCACCCAGACCCATCCCGCTAACCTATATTTTTCATGGCTAGCACACCTAACCTACATACCCCGAGACACTATGGGAAAATTTAGCATGGCCAATCCACCAAACCTGTGCATCTTTGGACTATGGAAGGAAACCGGAGCATCCACACACACGGGGAGAACGTGCTAACTTCACACAGACAGTACGTGGTGGAAATGAACGAGGTCCCTGGCGCTGCGAGGCAGCAGCGCTAACCACTGAGCCGCCCTGAAGAAAGGGTTACGGAAGTTCTCCCATCCTAACACAGAATAATATTTTTTAAATCCCCATGTTGATTTAAGTAGACCAACCTACTTGGTAGCTTCGCCCATACCCGAAACTAAAATGAATAAAGAATTTCTCAAAATTGGCTGCCAATTCACTTTTCACCAATTTCTATTTATATTTTCTACATTAAAAATAGAAAGGCATGGAGAAACTAAGGAGGTCTAGCTGCAACTGTGAAAGACAGAAACAGAAACAGAAACAGAAACAATGTTTGAAGTCCAATATGACATTTCATCAACACTCTTCTAAACAAGAGTCAAATTTGACTTGAAACATTGATTCTTGCTCTCTCTATTGAGTGTGCTAGACCTGCTGAGCTTCTTTAGCATTTCATATTTTTTATTTCAGATTTACAGCATTCAAAGCACTTTGCTTCCATAAATTTTGCACTTCTCTGGCTTACTTTGAAGCTATATTCTTGACTGTGCAACTTATCTTCACTTTCTAATACTGAATCAATCACATCCCAGTGGCATTGCCAGATACCTTAGGTCCTGGATTGTAATTTTCAACGCCACAAATGGTTTTTTTGCATGTTAAATATGACAATTGTTTACCCAGAGCTTGCAAAAGCAAATCACAGGATTGAAGCTAGGTGAAAATATTATCTTATAGACACCTGCAAAGAAGATACACGAAGAAACTGTATCACTATTTACCTCACCTTTATAAAGCTTCTTCCCGCAAAATGATTTCTCAGTTGAGTAAATTTTTTTTCTGTTCCATACTTCCACTAATGGATCTGCAGCTATTGCTGAAGCACTGATGCACCAGAAAGTATTTTACAAACTCAGGTTTCAAGTGAATAGGATCTTTAAGAGTAGTCCTTTATCACAACAATAGAAACATAAAATTAAGTTTCCATTGACCGATTTATTTATTTTTGTTATACTGTCCCAACAGGAGCTGCCTAATCTGGTTAATGTTTTGTTCAGAAGAGTAGAAACATAGAAAATAAGAATAGGCAACTTGGCCCATCAAGCCCCCTCCAACACTCAACATGTTCACAGTTGATCCTCTATCTCAATGACATACTCGCATCTTCGCCCCATACACCTCAACATCTTTATCTTTTATAAATCTATTCCTTTCTGAAATATGTTCATGGTTTGGCCTTCACAGCCATCTGCTGTATGGAGTTTCACAGGTTAACCACACTGTGAGGGGAGAAATTTCTCCTCATCTCATTCCAAATGGCCTACCACAAAACCTGACATTATGATCCATGTACTGGATCCCAGCCAGGGGAAACATCATTCTGTATCCAATCTATCCAGCCCTGATAGAGCTTTACATGTTTCACTGAGACCTTCTCTCATTCTTCTGGAACTCCATCGAATACAGGTTCAATTGACCCAATCTCTCAAATGGGAAGCATCATAGGAGCAGGAAAACTTGACGTTTCGGGCCTAAACCCTTCATCAGAAATC
>JAHRHZ010000273.1:7394961-7488144 GCA_024137785.1 Ginglymostoma cirratum | reverse complement strand
ATGCTGCTTGGCCTGCTGTGTTCATCCAGCTCTACACCTTGTTATCTCGGATTCTCCAGCATCGGCAGTTCCTATTATCTCAGATACAATTTCACAGCATTAACGTTACAGATAGCCTTAATAAATCTCAAAATAGCTCAAATTTTAAAAACATTGCAGATCAAAATAAGGACACAAAATTTCTGTCTCATCCAACTTTAGAGAAAAACACTGAACATGAGTATAAAAGCATGTTATAAACCTAAGTCACCAACCAATACCAACACTAGCTGACTGACAGAGCTTTATCTCTCTATTAAAACAACAGTCTTTTGTTTGATTTTACACAGCAAGGTTTTGGCTTACAAAACCACTCAATGCTTTTACACTGTCAATGAGTAGAAACATCAAATGATTATGCATCAATACACTTAATAGATTTCACATTTTCACCTGATCTTGGAGGATATGCAGTTAAAATTTACTGCATCAGGCGAAGGTAAAGTCGCTATATGGACCAGAGGGCTGCTGTCTCATTCGAGAGAGAAACACAACTGGTGATGGTTAAACCCGACAGTTACCGCAGCCTACAATCCTTAGAATCCCTAGTGTGGAAACAGGCTATTCAAGCCCAAGTCCACACCAACGCTCTGAAGAGCAACCAACCCAGACCCAATCCCTTCCTCTATCCCTGTAACCCAGTAGTTCTCATAGCTAATACACCTAACCTACACATCCCTGAACACTATAGGCAACTTAGCATGGCCAATCCACCTAATCTGCACATCTTTGGACTGTGGGAGGAAACTGGGGCACCTGGTGGAAACCCATGCAGATACAAGAAGAATGTCTGTGTGGAGTTTGTACAGTTGCCCAAGGGTGGAATTGAATCCAGGTCCCTGGTACCGTGAGGTAGTAGTGCTAACCACTGAGCCACGTGCTGCCCCAGGGAGGGGTGAGGTGGAGGAATCTTTCATGGTAACCTCAGCTGGTGCAGGAACACAACCCCATAAGTCAGAGGAGCAGAAATTAAGCCATTCAGCCCAGTGGGTCTGTTCCACCATTCAATCATGGCTGAAAGGTTTCACAACCCCATTTTCCCAACTTCTCCCAGTAACCTTTCATCCCCTGAACAATCAAGAACCTATCTACCTCTGTCTTAAATATACTCAGTGAGCCGAGTCCACAGGTCTGGCCTCCAGCCTTCTGAGGCAATGAACTCCAAAGATTCACCACTCTCCTGGCTGAAGAAGTTTCTCCATATCTCCGTTCTAAAGGGTCTTCCCTTTGCTCTAAGGCAGTACCCTCGGGTCCTAGTCTCGCCTGTTAATGGAAAGATCTTCCCAACATCCTCTCTATTCAGGCCTTTCAGTATTCTCTAAGTATCAATTAGATTCCTACCGCCACACCCCACCCCACCCACCATCCTTCTAAACTCCAGTGAGTATGGATGCAGAGACCTCGAATGGTCCTCATATGTTAAGCCTCCTCTGGCCCCACTCCAGGGCCAGTACATCCTTGCTGAGATATGGGGCTCAAAGGGGAGGCAATGGTCTAGTCATATTATCACTGGACTGTTAATCCAGAGACCCAAATAATGTTACAGGGTCTCTGGTTCAAATCCCACGATGGACGATAGTGGAATTTGAACTCAATAAATATCTGGAATGAAGAGTCTAATGACGATCATTAATCCATTGCTGATTGCTGAGAAATATCCATCTGGTTCACTAATGTCCTTTAGGGAAGGAAACTGCCACCCTTACCTGGTCTGGCCTACATGAGACTCCAAATCCACAGCAATGTGGTTGACTCATAACTGCCCTCTGGGCAATTAGGGATGGACAATAACTGCTGTTTGGCCAGCGACACCCACTTCCGTGAACAAATAAAGAAAAACAAAAATTGCTCGCAATATTCTAAACAAGGCCTGACCAGAGCTTTATAAAGCCTCAGAAGTATATCCCTGCTTTTATATTCTAGTCCTCTCGAAACAAATGCCAACATTGTATCTGCCTTCCTCACTACTGACTCAACCTACAAGTTAATCTTCAGAGACTCCTGGACTAGGACTTCCAAGTCCCTTTGCACTTCAAATTTCTGAATTTTCTCCCCATTTAGACAATAGTCGATGCCTCTATTCTTCCTACCAAACTGCATGACCTCACACATTCCCACGTTGTACTCCATCTGCCACTTCTTTGCCCACTCTCCTCAACTGTCTAAATCCTTCGGCAGCCACTCCGCCTCCTCAATACCACCTGTCCATCCACCTATCTTTGAATCATCTGCAAATTTAGCCAGAATGCCCTCAGTTCCTTCATCTAGATCATTAATATATGAAGTGAAAAACTTGTGGTCCCAACACTGACCCTTGAGGAACACCATTAGTCACCAGGTGCCATCCTGAGAAGGACCTTTTTAACCCCACTCTCTCGCCGTCTGACAGAAGGCAATCTTCTATCAATGCTCGTACCTTGCCTCTAACACCATGGGTTTTTTTAAATCTTACTCAGCAGCCTCCTATGTGGCACCTTGTCAAAAGCCACGTAGATAGCGTCCATTGGCTCTCCTTTGTCTAACCTGCTTGTCACCTCCTCTAAAGAATTCTAACATTTGTCAGACATGATCTCTCCTTGATTAAACCATGTTGACTTTGCCCTATTTTACCATGCACTTGCAAGTATTCAGAAATCTCATCCTTCACAATGGACTCCAAAATCTTACCAACGACTGAGGTCAGTCAGCCTGACCCACGCTGTGTGTGTCACTCTGCAGCCAACTAAGCTGCAATGAATCCCAGGCAACAAGCGTTCTGTTAAGAGAACAAATTTTGAAAGAAAATACAAGGGTTACTCTTCCTGAAATTAAGATTAATTCGTGATTTGATTGAAGATTTCAAAATATAAATGTAGAATTGATAGTCTAAAATTAGAGCAAAAACTTGAAGGTGGAACTGAAGGAAAAACAACAACTACTTGGTATAAAAAACAAAAATAAAAAACGAAGTAACTGCGGATGCTATAAACCAGGAAACAAAACAGAAATTGCTGGAAAAGTTCAGCAGGTCTGGCAACATCCGTGAAGGAAAAAACAAAGTTAACATTTCGGGTCTGGTGACCCTTTCTCAGAACTACTTGGTGTTTACAGAGTCAGAGTTATACAGCATGAAAACATACTCTTTGGTCCAACATCCACGGCAACCAAATATCCTAAACTGATCTAGTCCCATTTGCCAGCATTTGGCTCATATCCCTCTAAACCTTTCCTACTCATGTATCCATCCAGATGCCTTTTAAATGGTGTAATTGTACACACCTCCACCACCTCCTCTAGCAGCTCATTCCATACACACATCAACCTCTGCATGAAAAAAGATACCTCTTAGGTCTCTTTAATATATTTCCCCTCCCATCTTAAAGCTATGCCCTCTAGTTTTGGACTCCCCTACCCTGGCAAAAAGACCTTGGCTATTCACCCTATCCATACTCATGATTTTATAAACCTCTATAAAGGTTACGCCCTCAGCTTCTGAAGCTCCAGCCTATTCATCCTCTCCCTATAGCTCAAACCTTCCAGTCCCAGCAATATCCTTGTAAATCTTTTCTGAACTTCCCATTTTAACATCTTTCCTTTGGTGGGAGATCAGAATTGAACACAATACTCTAAACGTGGTCCAACCAATGTCCCGAACAGCTGCAACACGACATCCCAACTCCTGTACTCAAAGCACTAACCAATGATGGCTAGCATGCCAAACACCTTCTTCACCATCCTGTCTACCTGCAACTCCACTTTCAAGAAACTATGCACCTGTATCCCAAGATCTGTTTCTTTTAAAACACTCCCGAGGGTCCTACCATTAATGTGCAAGTCCTGCTCTAGTCTGCATTTCCAAAATGCAGCACCTCACATTTATCTAAATTAAACTCCATCTGCCACTTCACCACCAATTTTGGTGTCAGCAGCAAATTTACTAACCATACAGCTCTATTCACATCCAAATCATTTAGATAAATGAAGAAGAGCACAGGACCCAGCACTGATCCTTGTGGGACCCCGCTGGTCACAGGCCTCCAGTTTGAAAAACAACCCTCTACTCTTTTAAGAGAGAAAAAAGTAAAAGCTTCCGTAACCCTCAAACTGAAATAAACTTAGTGATTCTCTGGGAAAGAAAACAGCTTTCTTCAATTCTGTTCCCACCTACCACTCTTGGAGCAGGGACAACGAATGAGTCAAAATATGGAATAAACACTCCTTGACGCAGTCAAACGTTTGGGAAACTAAAAATCAAACCCGCTCAGGTCCATTCCGAACAAACCCTCCCAGGACAGGGAGAACAATGGTCTAAAGGTCAGAGGTTCGCGAGGTCAAACGCTCCTTGATCCATTGCAAATGAAAATAAGGTTCCCTTTACACTGACCTCGTCAAACACAGGGGGCAACATGGGGTTAAAATAAAAGTCCCCTCAGGTTTTTCCAAGGGGTCCAAAATTGATTCAAAGGGAAAATAAAACAATCCCCTCCTGAGGCACCAAACCAAAAATAAATGCAAACTCAAAGTCAAACAGAAACTTCTACTACAGAAACAAAAAAACGAACTAAAATCAGAGTATTATTATCCAGGTTGATAATGCACTCCAATACCCACAGCACCCATTAATCATGAAAGGCCTCCACCATACCGGTGAGCAACACATACTCCCGCTACAGGGCACCCGAGCGTGGACGTAACCACAAAAGGGGGAAGACATTCAGAAATAAGCCCCTCCTCGGCCACTGACTGGATCCGTTAATGGCCATCTTAGCCAGACCCAGGAGCGAAGCCACGAGAAGTTGTAGGCTTGTTCACCCCTCTCCATACCAGGTGCCGACAGTTCAGAGCGTAGGGTTGAAGTGCAACTAAAGTTTTAACAGCAGTCCCCTCAAAAAGCGGGCTGAACCAGATACACTCAGTATAAACATGAAACATTGTCTCTTCCAAGAAATAGAACATGCACGTTGTCTGGCACCGACACATTTCCTTCTTCGCCGGTTGCATGGGGCAGACACGTGCAGCACTCTCCACACTACATCCCTAAACAAAGAGGGGAAGAGACCCTTGTGGGGGGCCCTCCACTGGGGACCTCCTCCATCGGAGGGCAAAATGTAATGCCAAGGCATGTCCAGACAGCAGACAAAGGAGCAGCAGTAAAGTGTGCAGCATCAGTCTGTACAGATGGTGCCTCCACGCCATCCAAAAGGGCGCCAGGACATTATCCCCAAGATGGCACAGATTGTGGGGCACCACACCTTTGGGCCAATGTCAAGTTTCACACAGGCAAGGGTCAGTTCATCGAGAAGCCTACCGCACTCCTGAGCCATCTCAAATGCATGCAATGCATCAGGGACGAGTGCCTTGCCCGTCAGGCTCTGGATGGCTCTGGTCATGAACCAGAGATGGATCAATACCTCTCGTGGCCAACCGTAACGGAGTTATCTAGCTCATCCTCGACTCTGATCAGCCCTGCATCCCAAGCCCTCTCCTCCCTTGACCAGTGCAAACTGTGCTCGAGCAGGAACATATTCTTGAGCAGTGGCTCTCTGACATGGGATACCGTTCCCTTATGAGAGAGAGCTCTGCATGAGCCAACTATGTCCCAGACTGTGATCAGGTCCAAATAGAAGAAAGCAATTCCTGGAAGACAATCCGAGGCTGGAACCACTCTGTGAATAGGAACTGCATGTCATAGCAGAGGCCGCGGAACTGACCGAAAAAATACGTCAGCAGGGTGCACTACCTTGGAGGAGGCTCACGTAAAAGTATCGCTGCAGGGCCTGAAGGTGGAAAATCGCTACCTGGGTGCAAATGGACATCAGCGCCTGACAGCCCTCTTCCAACGGGAGGCTCAGAAACACAGTAGCAACTAAGTTCTGCCTTTTGTCCCAGAGAAACTCAAACGAGCTTTTTCTGGATGGTGACGACAAAACCAGGGGGAGGGACTAAAGTGACCAGCCAGTACCACAACATGGCAAGCCATTAGCTGGTTTATGACCAGCACACTCACCCTGTAAGACAGCACTCTGAGCAGTCCTGTCCAGAATTTGAGGTGAGCAGTCACTTTGGTTTCCAACTAGTGTAAATTCACCAGGACAAAGATGGGCTCCCAGGTAGAGGTGGTGAATGGTACTCCATGTGAAGCACTGGAGCTCCTCTGGTAGGGGGTCCATCTGTCACAGACCAACCAGAAGTCCCGAACAATTGCTCCAGTTGATCCTGACAGAGGACGTCACAGAGCTGACCTCCTGGCAGCCTCACGTTCTCAGTGAGTCAGCCAGGTCTGTGAACATGAGGAGCATACTGTCAGCGTACACCAAAAGGACGACCTCCAACTCCAACCCGCAGAGCCAAAGCCAGAAGCCACTTACGCAAAAGATGCAGGAACAGGTTCATGTAGAGAGAATAAAGTTGGATGGACAGAGGGCAAACCTGACGTGCTCTTCGCTCAAAGTGCAGTGGCCACTGTCAGAGGTCCATTAACCTTCACCAGACACTCCGCAGCAGCATACAGAAGTCAAATCCAGGCAACAAAGTATGCTCCAAAACTGAAAACTCGCAGCATCCTGAACAGATACTCGTGATTCACTCTGTCGAATACCTTTTCCCGATCAAGGGAGAGAGAGGCACTCAAAAGGCCAGTCCTCTGGGAATAATGAATCACCTCCCAGATCAAATGGATGTTATCGTGGATGATCTGACCTGGAACTGTGTAGGACTAGTCTGAGTGAATCATGTGGTCCAGCATGGTGCTGACGTGAGTCAAAAGCGCACTGGTGAGAATCTTGCTGTCCGTGCGGGGGACGAGGGCTGGGGGGGAACGGGATGCCAATTCTTTAACAAACAGTGATCTCCCTTCTTAGGCAATAGAACGATCTCTGCCCTGTGTCAAGAAAGGGGCATCTATTCAGTTGCAATACATTCCTCCAGGATCCGCACAGTCACCCCCCAAGGATGTCCCAGAACACCCTGAAGAACTCCACAATCAACTCGTCCAGCCCTGGGAACTTGCCCTTAGAAAGTCGGTTAAGGGCACCAGTCAGCTCCTCCAAACTCACTCAGAGGGGAGTCTAGCTTCTTGGTACCTTCAGGGCTGACCCGCAGCATGTCCTCTCAAAGAACCCTGAAAGGCGCCTCACTGTATGGATCCAGAGAGAAGAGAGCTGTATAGGAAGCCCTCACATGGGCCTTAATGCCCTCCTAATCCAAGACGGGGGATCAGTTGTTGGCGAGCAGCACAAGGGAGCTGCTGCTGGACCCCTTGTCTTTTTCCAGTGAGTAAAAGGGAGAGCTGCAGTCAAGATCCCAGAGGAACTGGACCCGCAATCTCACGTACAACCCCAATAAGTTGTAGATCCCAGAGCACTGTCTTCTTCTCTTTGTATGCCCCCACAGGACCAGGTCCACATTGAGCTGACTGAGACATGACTCCAAGTGGAGTACCTCCTTCTCCAACTCCTCGATCCTGGATCTCCACCTCTTCGTCAACCCCCACACATACTGCCGACAGAATACATGGACGCGAGTCTTGTCCACATTCCACCATAGCCTCAAAGAGGGGGAGCCTCCCTGCTCCCTTCTCCTGCTGGTCCAGAAGTGATGAAACAAGTTTTGGAACCGCTCATCCTCCAGCAGCAGGTTGTTAAAGTGTCAGTACGTTGAACAAGCTCCACTCACACCAGACTGTGATTGGAAAATGGCATCCACCACAAGGAGGCCTTTGGAACACAGGAGGTGTAGGCCCTGAAAATATAGACACACTGACCCCAGGTCTCACAAAAGGTGAAAGTGATGGAGTCGGTGTGGAGATTTCACCAGGTGTCTACCAAGTCGAAAGGTCTTCACAAAGTTCCTCAACTTCCCCACCAATGGGCAGTTCTTCTGGGTACTACCACAACAGTCCCCTCTCAAGGGTGCAATTGAAATCCTCCCTGAAAAGAACCAAAAATCACCCTCACCAATGGAGCTAAGAGAAGACACTTCTAAGAAGCACGCCTGCTCAGGTCCCATCCAAGGTGCATGTGTGTTCACGGAGTGGAGTACCATGCCTCCAAAAAGAGCAGTGAGTTGAAGCAGACGGCTTAGTACATGCTCCATGACCCTCAAGACCTCTGGTTTGAGAAAAAGGGGCCAACAAGATTGTTACCATGCCAGAATCAGACACCAGGTACCTCATGAAGACCCTTCTCGGCCACTCCAGGAGCCACGTAGCTTCATCTCCTGAAATGATATGGGTTTCCTGTAGGAGGCTTACCATGTGCTCCCGTTCTGAGGAACAAGAGGGTACGAAATCTGCGCTGGGCCTTCCCACTGCCGTTGAGGCTAACTATGGATGTTGTCACGTCTGCAGTATGTGCCGCCATCACCAGTTAAAACAACTAAAAAGAACTTACTGAGCAGGGGGAGGGACATTCTGCACTGCCCCAATCCCTGAGGACACGGCAAAGGAAATGTTGGCACCAATACCCTGTGTTCTTGTCCACTCCCGGAGCTGCTAATAGCTACCGGGCAGACATGACAAGCAGCGGCAGAGAATTCCACCGGTCCACAGTGAGCCGGTCTCTGTCCCGATAACCAAGCATTGCTTGTAAAAAAAAACAAAAGAACTGCGGATGCTGGAGGAACCAGTTCTAAGGAAGGGTCACCGGACCCGAAACGTTAACTCTGTTTTCTCCTTCACAGATGCTGCCAGATCGGCTGAACTTTTCCAGCAACTTTGTTTTTGGTGCTTGTAAAAAGCTCCCCGATGGAGAGGAGGGGAACTTCACCTGTGAACACATCTCCTTCTGCCTCGTCTAACTCAGCAGTGCTCGCAACAGATGCCCTGTTCTCCTCCAGGTCGTCACCTCCAACCCCTGACCCCTCCGCGCATTGAACACAAGGCCCCCACCCCGGTCACTGGTTGGTCACACCACTGCCAACTCTTGGATTGCTAGCAGGAGGATCCAGGTCTTCAATAATACCAGACTCAACTAAAACGTTTACCGACATATCGAGCCCCCTGGTTAGCAGTGGCTCAGAACCCTGCTCTCCTCCTGGCGCCGGGCCACTCTCCGCCTCTGGGAAAAGATCCCCAGTAAGGACAGAGAACCCAATAAAAGCCTGGAAGGGAGCAAGGAGGTTTGCTCCTTCATTGGTACCATCCAGGGTGTTCTCTGGATAACTATCCTCACTGTAGTCCCCAGTCAGCTCGGGGCCTTCTAGATCATAGATCACAGATCACAGAATAAATCACAGAATCCACACAGTGTGGAAACAGGCCACTCGGCCCAACAAGTCCACACCGCTCCTCCGAAGAGTATACCACCCAGATCCATTCTCCTAATGTCCGACGTCTAACCCACCTAAACTAAACATCCCTGGGCACGATGGTCAATTTAGCATGGCCAATCCTTCTACCCTGCACATCTTTGGACTGTGGGAGGAAACCAGAGCAAACCCACGCAGACACAGGGAGAACGTGCAAACTCCACACAGTTGCCCAAGGCTAGAATCAAATCTGGGTCCCTGGCGCTGCGAGGCAACAGTGTTAACCACTGACCCACCGTGCCACCCTAGATCTTGTGGCATAGGTAAGATCTCGGTGATCATGCTCACCTCAGCTGCCAAGATGCCTGGCCCAGTAACCGGAGACTGCAAGGGTGGGCTCGTGTTCCTTTCCCAAGCAAGGAGGGAGTGGGGGCTTTCATGGGTCGCTACCACCTCATCACCGGAAGATGCACTGTTAGTATCGTATTCCCAATCCTTCAGAACCTGATAAGTGGTGTCTTTTCTGGGAGGGTGGGGGAGCAAGGGACACTACCATCTCTCCATGCCCTGATGCCACTCCTCCCCCTTTTTCCTTTTCTTCTTTCCCTTCCTGGGTCTTGGGGCATGCAAGGGGCCGGGGAGACCAAGGACATTCCCTACTCATTCCTGCACTCATCACCAACTGGTCCCAGGCCAGGCTCCAAACTCTGTGCTTCTTCAACAGGTCTAGGGTTGCTATCTCCTGGAAGGGATACCACGCAGTCTGGGTTGTTTTCAGGGCCACCCAGGGAATCCTGAGCAACTACCTCCACAGGGTCAACAGGCAAGAACATTCCATCAACAGGAAGCCTCTTCTCCAGGACAAGGAGCACCGCCACTCAGATTTCACCCAATACACTATGTTCCCATACAACTTTGATGCAGCGACAATGGTGGGAGTGCCGCTGCATGTGCCTCCATGGTCATCTCCGGGTAAGTGCGACATGCTCCCCTTTTCTCCTCTAGCTAGAAGGGTCAGGGTAACGGTGAGGACGAGGACAAGGACGCAATTACCCCAGCGTACGAATGACTGCGCTCTGTCCCAGATGTTGCTGTAAAGGGTCCCACTGTTGCCATCACCCTTGAACCAGGTTCGCCACCACAGCAGAGCAGAAAATGACAATGTCCTCTTAGACCTCGCCTGCCAGTCCAGTTGCTCCAGGCAGTCCTGTCCCGACCTGCCATCTAACCAACAGGTCCCACACAACAGTTCCCCAAGTCCAAAGGAAGCAGTCTCTGGCAGCAAATGATATTAGCTACAGTCAGGAAGTAGTAACAAGGATAGGGCCCAGGCTTTGGGCAGTTAGTTCTAGGCCCCATACTTCAAAGTCACTCACATACAAGGATTCAGGCCCCAAGCTGAGAACACCCAGGCCTGAATCTCCCAACGCAGAAAAAGGTCCAGGCTCCGGGAACCAACTCTCCTGGGCACTGAAAAAGAAGTAGTGCAGGCCAGCAGGCTTCTCAGGGTAGCAGCAGCAGGTACCTTCAAATAAATGCAGGGGGTGTAAGGCATTATGTTCTGGATGCAATTTGATTGGTCAAATTACCAGGCTTGAAAGGAAACATACTTTATTCATACACTCCAATTAAAATACCGACAAAATTGAAGAAAATAATTGATTTAACTGTAACTCTATCAAAATGCCAACAAAATAATGTGTTAACTACTAATTCACTGTAACATCCCATAAACAGACCCTTGGCAAAGGCAAAGTCAGTAAAATAGATTATCTCACATGCAAATCTAGCAGCAGGAAGAAAGCCTCAGCTTTTAGCTGTAACAGAGACAGGAATATGACCTTCCACAACCAGTTTCAAGACTCCAGCAACTGCTACTGAAGACTAAAACAAACAAAAAAAAAAATCTTGGTTCTGTGGGAGCTGGACACCACCCATTTAGGCTGCTTCTATTGTTCCAACTTTAAAAAAAAACCCAAGGCCTCACAAGCTGTTTACTTTATTGACTTTGGAACAGGCTGCTTGGCACCTCTGTCTTAACCATTCTTCATTTAAAAAAAGAACCAGGACAAAATACACCTTTTAAACCCACAGTATCATCATGATTGGAAAACAGATTAAATTTGAAAAATTAAAAGCAATTAAATGCGACACAGACAGTCTAATGGGGCAGTAACATTGTGTCCATCTCTGGTCCAGAAAATTGGGGTTCAACTCTCACGTGCCCAGAAGTATGTTGTAATCTAAAAATATTGATTTCAAAATATATACAAATGTAACATTACATATATAAAATGACCACTAGTGCATTCAGTCATGGCCAGCAACGTCACTGTGCTGTATCACAGTCTTCATTGCCAGAATGCATTTGCGCATGCATGAATATCATGGACTGTCTCTTTGCTGTAATGGGTTTTCTTTTTGTGACAAAAAGAGAGCCGCCCTTACTACACAGACAGCTCACTAAGTCCCCTCAAGGGCTTTTCAAAGATCCTTCAAGGTTTGGAGTGATTTCCATGTTTTACAGAGATTTTTCCCTTACGGAGAACAGACTATACCTTGAGTTTGATTGGGGGATATTGGACAGGAAGTACTTAATTAAAAATACAGACAACACAATAGTGGATCACTCACACGTGAGCTGTGGTATCAAGCCAGCCCCCGTCAGTGAGCATTTACTGCAACTGGACACGGAAAAGAATCTCAGTAAAATCAACGAGATACTAAAGCTTGAACTTTGCATTTAATATTTTTAATTATCACAGCAGGTGGTGAACTGCCTGCTCATCTCAGTGAGCCAATGAACAGGAATTTGACTCCAACATGGAACATGTCCCAACACTGAGTAACCTCAGACTCCTTTCTCGGTTTACAATTTTTGGAAATTTAAACAAACGAAGGTAAAGAGAAACTAACATGTTTAACCCATCTTGTTTATTAGGAATGTAGCAAGGGGATCCTGAATTGATAGAATTATATCAAGCTACTTACTCAGAAATAATACAAACTCAAATCCAGAGAATTTAGCTCAAGTGATGGAAGAGATTACGTTCATGATGGGTAATGACATTATTGAAGCAAGGTACAGTAGCAGGAGCTCACTTACTGGATGGTGGCAAAACCTGAAGCATCTCAAGGATTTTGTATTGGTTATCAAAAAAGTCAATAGGATTATCAAAAGTAAACTCATAATTTACTTCAAGATTAAAAGGACTGCACTGAAAGAAATGGGTGTGTACAATTTATCACCAAAATTGACTTGTTAGAAGGATATTATAACTAAGTTCCACAGATTGGTAAAGCCAAAGAAACATCAGCTTTTGAAATAGAAGATGGACTTTAATCAAAGTCATGTTGCATGGAATGAAAGATGCACCAGAACTTTTCAACATTTAAACAAAGTAATTGAAGGACTAAAAAACAGCGTTGTCCATATATGACTAGGTTGTGTTCAGGCAAATTTGGAAGGAAAACATATAACACTTACTATTCATTTGAAATCAATAACAAAGGAGGTAATTTGGTTATAAATTTGGCTGAAAAAAGTAATCGTATCAAAGCAAGAGATTTATTTAGGTCACTCTGTTGGACACGGTTAAGTGGCATCTACAGAATTGATAATAAAGGGCTATTTTGGATTTTCCCATGCCTAAGACAAGCCATGAAATTCTGCACTAAATTGGCAAGAGTGGATGGATTTTATCACACTCTGTTCTGAATTTCAACACTGTACTGGTTCCTTTTGGTTAAGAAAGCCAAAAATCTGAATGGACAAAAAGATGTCAGAATGCCTTTGATAACCTGAAACTTGTGCTGACAATTATATGGGGGTCGGGGGGTGTTGAGGCAGCACTGCATTATGGAAAGTCATTTAAACTGGCTGTTGATGCCATCATCATCATTGTGGGTGCCATTTTGCTACAAGGCAATGAAATGGATATCAAACGGCTTGTCAGTTATTTTTAATTTATTAGCAATAATAACATTTTTGAAAAGGTAAGTGAATACTTGCTAGCAGAAATATTCCAAGGTGGAGAAAGAAATATCAAGGCTGGTATTGGCCCTGCATCACTTTACAAATCCAACAACTGTTATTCATAGAGACCACAACATTTTTTTCAATTTCAACAAAGAAATTGCTGTTTTATTGAAGTTTAGCACCACAGCTAGTTAATTTAAAAAAAATCATTCATTCAACTGGCAAAGAAAGTATTATCACAGATGCCTTACCAACAGTATACTTGAAGGAAACAGAAATCCACGACTCAAATGGACTTAAGTAAATTATGGTTCTTAGGAAACTTATTAAGTGTAATGTAAACAAATTGCTGTTAATGGAACAGAAATTGTATTAGGAACAAATTTTAAGGATACATTTTCATTCTTCTGGCGGGAGCGATGAGGAACAGTGTGTAATTCATATACACTACTTAATTTTGAAATTTGGATTTAAAAACAAAGGCTGAGGGATTGCACATGCTTATTTCTGCGTAAGTCTTTTCAAATATAAAGGCACTAAGGTCCAAGAGCCTTTCTAGAACAGTGAATTAAATCCAGCAATTGTTGAGAAAGCAGATGCCTGCTTTAACATTAACAAATGGAAATATGTTTCCACTGTTGAGCTTACAGTAGGTCAAACAGACATTTATGGCAATTAGCTTAGTTTTTCAGTTCAGAAGAATCTAGCATTGGGCAAATTTGTTTTTAAACTCAATTCAGAAAACAACAGAGTTGAGTTCGGAAGTTTAATTATGCTCCTGGGAAGAGTTGAGGATAGTAGCTATCTCAGCAGAAGGATTCAGTTTGTGAAGTTTCCAAACCAGGGGAATTTAATGAGATGTCTGAACGTTAGTTGAACCAAGAATGTTTCAGTTCTCAGGATTTGTAAAACGATGAGACTTGGAAAGATCTCTTCAAAGTGACTCCGCAGTCTATAACGAAGAAACTAAAAAGTCAGTTGAGTAAAAACACGAAAGTTGGATAGCATTGGGAAACAGGTTAAAACTTCGCTGTTTGTTGGAGAAAAAAAATCATACTGTCAACTATATTAGGGAACGTAGGTTTTTCCTTTCTTTAGTGTAACAAACTTTTATTCTGATGTTTAAAAAAATCTACATTCCCATGTAAACATGTTTCAGTCACTAAGCACGTTAACTAAAATAAAAACATGATCTATCAGAGATAACAAGGTGTAGAGCTGGAAGAACACAACAGGCCAAGCAGCATCATAGGAGAAGGAAAGCTTGATGTTTCGGGCCTAGACCCTTCTTCAGAAATGGGGGAGGGGAAGAGGGTTCTGAAATAAATAGGGAGAGAGGGCAAGGCGGATAGAAGATGGATAGAGGAGAAGATAGGTGGAGAGGAGACAAGTCAAAGAGGCGGGGATGGAGCCAGTAAAGGTGAGTGTAGGTGGGGAGGTAGGGAGGAGATAGGTCAGTCCAGGGAGGATGGACAGGTCAAGGGGGCGGGATGAGGTTAGTAGGTAGGAAATGGGGGTGTGGCTTGAGGTAGGAGGAGGGGATAGGTGAGAGGAAGGACAGGTTAAGGAGGCAGGGACAAGCTGGGCTGGTTTTGGGATGCGGTAGGGGGAGGGGAAATTTTCAAGCTTGTGAAGTCCACATTGATACCATTGGGCTGCAAGGTTCCCAAGCGGAATATGAGCTGCTGTTCCTGCAGCCTTCGGGTGGCATCATTGTGGCACTGCAGGAAGCCCAGGATGGACATATCGTCTGAGTTGAAACGGTTCGTGACTGGGAGGTGCAATTGTTTATTGCGAACCTGGCGTAGGTGCTCTGCAAAGTGGTCCCCAAGCCTCTGTTTGGTTTCCCCGACGTAGAGGAGGCCACAACGGGTAGAGCGGATGCAGTATACCACGTTAGCAGATGTGCAGGTGACCATGTGCTTGATGTGGAAAGTCTTCTTGGGACCTGGATTGGGGATGAAGGAGGAGGTGTGGGGGCAGGTGTAGCACTTCCTGCGATGCAGGGAAAAGTGCTGGGTGTGGTGGGGCCGGAGGAGAGTGTGGAGCGGACAAGAGAGCCACGGAGAGAGTGGTCCCTCCGGAAAGCAGATAAGGGTGGGGAGGGAAAAATGTCTTTGGTGGTGGGGTCGGATTGCAGATGGCGAACTGTCGGAGGATGATGCGTTGGATCCGGAGGTTGGTGGGGTGGTACGTGAGGACGAGGGGGCTTCTTTTTTGGTTGTCATTGCGGGGACTGGGTGCGAGGGATAAGTTGCGGGAAATGTGGGACAGACGCTCGAGGGCTTTCTCGACCACTGTGGGGGGGATGTTGCCAACACTTCCGCCATCTGCAATCCGACCCCACCACCAAAGACATTTTTCCCTCCCCACCCTTATCTGCTTTCCGGAGGGACCACTCTCTCCGTGGCTCCCTTGTCCGCTCCACACTCCCCTCCGGCCCCACCACACCCGGCACTTTTCCCTGCAATCGCAGGAAGTGCTACACCTGCCCCCACACCTCCTCCCTCACCCCCATCCCAGGCCACAAGAAGACTTTCCACATCAAGCACATGGTCACCTGCACATCTGCTAACGTGGTATACTGCATCCGCTCTACCCGTTGTGGCCTCCTCTACATCGGGGAAACCAAACAGAGGCTTGGGGACCACCTTGCAGAACACCTACGCTCGGTTCGCAATAAACAATTGCACCTCCCAGTCACGAACCGTTTCAACTCCCCCTCCCATTCCTCAGACGATATGTCCATCCTGGGCTTCCTGCAGTGCCACAACGATGCTACCCGAAGGCTGCAGGAACAGCAGCTCATATTCAGCTTGGGAACCCTGCAGCCCAATGGTATCAATGTAGACTTCACAAGCTTCAAAATCTCCCCTCCTCCTACCACATCCCAAAACCCTCCCAGCTTGTCCCCGCCTCCTTAACCTGTTCTTCCTCTCACCTATCCCCTCCTCCTACCTCAAGCCACACCCCCATTTCCTATTTACTAACCTCATCCCGCCCCCATGACCTGTCCATCCTCCCTGGACTGACCTATCTCCTCCCTACCTCCCCACCTACACTCACCTTTACTAGCTCCATCCCCGCCTCTTCGACTTGTCTGTCTCCTCTCCACCTATCCTCTCCTCTATCCATCCTCTATCTGCCTCCCCCTCTCTCCCTATTTATTTCAGAACCCTCTTCCCCTCCCCCATTTCTAATGAAGGGTCTAGGCCCGAAACTTCAAGCTTTCCTGCTCCTATGATGCTGCTTGGCCTGCTGTGTTCATCCAGCTCTACACCTTGTTATCTCGGACTCTCCAGCATCTGCAGTTCCCATTATCACATGATCTATCAGGCAGAGTTTCATTTTGAGATCTGTCTAGCATCTAGTAGAACCATCAGCTGGGATCACAACACGGGAAATGAGTTTAGTACCAAGTCAAAGGTTAGCATTTGCTTTCAGAATTGACTGACATTACAGTTGAGTGGTAAAGAAATAGCCACTATTTGCAAACAAAAACTGGGATACTCAAGATGCCAGGTTTAAATACAATCAGATTTGAGAGGATTTGGGATTTGAAGAGACTATAGAGGTCAGGAGGAGGCGAGACAATTGAAGGATGTGAAAACAATGATAAAATTTTAAAATTGAGGTGCTGTCTAACTGGGAGCCAGCGAGAAGTGTTTTCTAACACTTAATGAACAAAAAAGGAAGTAGACTTTTGGAACTCTTAACAATTCAGAGTAGTAACTGTAAATTTTGATTCAGCGATTGATGGGTTCTTCTTAAAAGACTAAATAGGTATTACAGAGTAAGGGTAAAAGTTGCATGTACTTGGTTAGATATCAGCTGTGATCTGATTGAATGATGGACAGGATCAAGGGACTGAACGGCTTTGCTTAATCCCATGTTGCTACTCACAGCAGCAGGGAGCCAGGTTCAATTCCACCCTCGGGCAGCTGTCTGTGTGGAGTTTGCACATTCTCCCTATGTCTGCATAGGTTTCCTCCGGGTGCTCCAGTTTCATCCCACAGTCCAAAGATGTGTCAGTTAAGTGGATTGGCCATGCTAAGTTGCCTGTAGTATCCAGGGCTGTATAAATTAGGTGGATTAGACATGGGAAATGCAGGGTTACAGGGAGAGGGTAGGAGGATGGGTCTCGGTGGGATGGTCTTCAGAGGGGCAGTGTAGACTCGTTGGGCCGAATGGCCCATTTCCACACTGTAGGGATTCTATAATGATGAAATGCAATTGCGAAGTAATAGTCCATCCCACTTGTCACTGCAAACCTATAGTAACTGTGAATATGTCCAGAAATGTTTCAGGAGGAATAATGAAAAATTAGTGACTTGTACTTCAGCCAAATATTGCCACAAATATACTGGTGAGATTACTAATATTTATACATAAACTGGACAGCAATTCACTTCAAACATACATACTTGTTCAGGCTTGTGGTGCAAGGGTACCCTTGGAGCCAACTGTCTAGGTTGACAGCCCACCTGCCCCATATACCTGAACAGACTGATAAATGATGACCATCAGCAAAAGCCTTACTCATCATCAATAGTGCTGTGAATTTTTAATAAAAGGGAGTTGGTGGCAGACTGGTAAAGTCACCAGGCTAATAATCCAGAACTCCAGGCTAATGTTCTAAGGACAATCCAAATATGCAGGTGGTGAAATTTGAAGGGCTCTTGTGGTATTGTGGTAGTGTCCCTACCTCTGGGCCAGGAGGCCTGGATTCAAATTCCACCTGCTTTAGAGGTGTTTAATAACAACTGAATATGTTGATATATAAAAAAACATGCAAGTTGTTAAACTCAAAAATGTAACATTGCTGCTTCAGACATAAAGCACTGTTTTGCCTCCCTCTTTCCCTGTCTAAACTTCCTACTGACATCGTCATTGTCTGAGAAGTTTAGTCTCTCTCAAACGTTAGACTGAAGAAATGACTTAAGTACAATTCAACAGCATGGTAAGTTTTAATTACTGTCATTCTGCCACTTACAAAAGAAAAACAAACTTCAATAACAGTCAAATCTCAGTTTTCTCAAGCCAAAATGGTGACCCAATCATTTTGCTGTATTAAAGCCATCCAACTAGATTTATCTCACTCATACCAGAAAAAAACAAACTTAATGAGGAGAATTCTGATACTAGGGGGCATTAGATGGGTATGACTAAATTCAATTATGAAATCAGAGAAATATTTTCACTGAGAGAATAGCGAGGTCGTGGAAGCAAACAAAGCATACATTGGTATATGAAATTGCAACAGACAGTTAACCCTGATAAAACAAAAGGAACTGGCTAGGAAGAAGCTCCTGCAGCATTCACTACTAACACCAGCTTGTTGGGCTGAAAGTTCGTTCTTCTCCGTGCGGTAAAATCTGAAGGCACAGAGCCCAACTCCTTTGGCTTTTAATTATTTTTGAGGACTTTCTTGGTTGCGTTTTACAAATGTGTTACTTTTTCTGTCTCTGATTTGCCATTTGCCTTCAACATTGACTGACACTTACTGGTTCAGATTGTACTGCTCATGAGTAATTCTGCACACAGGTAAACAGTTTCCTCTAAATTGGAGACACAAAACGCAAACTAGGTGACCACTTTACGAGGCACTTCAACTCAGTCCAAAAGCATGAATCTGAACTTCAAGATTCTTGCCATTTCAATTCCCCACCTTACTCTAAGGCCACAAGGTATAGAAGCAGAATTAGGCCATTCAACCCATAGAGTCTTCTTCATCATTCAATCACGACTGGTATGCTTCTCAACCACATTCTTCCCGTAATCACTGATCCCCTTGCTAAACAAGAACTTACCTATCTCAGTCTTAATTCGACTCAATGACTTGGCCTCCACAGCCCTCTGTAGCAATGACTGCCAAAGATCAGTCACCCTCTGACTGAAGAAATTCCTCTTCATCTCAGTTCTATAGGGTCATCCCCTCGCTCTGAGGCTGTGACCTCAGGTCCTAGTCTCTCCTACTGGTGGAAACATCTTCTCCAAATCAATCCAAACCTCTCAGTATTCTGTAGGTTTCAATCAGATTCCCCCTCATCCTTTAAACTCCATCAAATACAGATCCAGAGTCCTCAATGCTCCTTCCCCTTCAAAACTTGGATGACCTCCTCTAGACCTCCAACACAGCCACGTCCTTCCTTCTGGGGCCCAAAACTGCTCTTAATATTCTAAGTGCAGTCTGACCAGGGCCTCACACAGCCTCAGCAGTACATAGAATCCCTACAGTGTGGAAACAGGCTCTTCGACACAACAAGTCCACGCTGACCCTCAGAACATCCCACCCAGACCCATCCCCCCCATAACACACCTAATCTACACAACCCTGAACACTTCGGGCAATTTAGCATGGCCAATCCACCTAGCCTGCACATCTTTGGACATCTCTGCTCTTGTATTCTTAGCCCTCTTGAAATGAATGCCAACAGTACATTTACCTTCCTATTCAATGGAATGTGGTGGCCGAGTGTTATTTTCACTAGATTGCTAATCCAGAGGCCCAGGTAATGTTCTGGGGACCGAGGTTCGCATCCTGCCTCGGCAGACAGTGGAGCTTGAAATCAATAAAAATCTGGAATTAGTGTCTAACAATGACCATCTGGTTCACTAATGTCCTTGAGGGAAGGAAACTGCCATCCTTACATGGTCTGGCCTACACGTGACTCCAGGCCCACAGCAATATGAGTGACACATAATTGCCCACTTACAATGAATTAATAAAAAAAAAACTGTCAACTGAACCTGCATATTACCCTTAAGAGAAATCTGAACTAGGACTTCCAAGTCCATGTGCTTCAGATTTCCAAAGCCTTTCCCCATTTTAGAAAACAGTCTCCACCTCTACTCTTTCAACTGAAGTGCATAACCTCACTTTTCCACACTGTATTCCACCTGCCATTGCTTTGCCCACTCTCCTAGCCTGTCCAAGTCCTTCTGCAGCCTCCCTGATTCCTTAACACTATCTGCCCCTTCCCCTGTCTTTGTGTCATCTGCAAACTTAGCAACAATACCCTCAATTCCTTCTTCCAGATTGTTAAAGTACAATGTGAATAGTTGTGGTCCCAACACTGACCCCTGCTGACCTCCACCAGTCACCGACTGCCATCCTGGAAAAGTCCTGACACGAAGCATCAACTTTCCTGCTCCTCTGATGCTGCCTGGCCTGTTGTGTTTCTCCAGCTTTACAGTGTGTTATCTCCGACTCCAGCATCAGCAGTTCTTATCATCCCTGAGTGAGTTATAACCCCACTGCGAAGCCTCTTCTAGGGATGCCCACCTTGAAGTTATCCTCCTCCCTCCAGAAAGACCTCAGTGGATCTCTCTCCCACTGCAACCCTCTGGTAATCTCTTCGGCCCTGAAACTGCTCGACCACATACCGAAGCAAACCAAGAACTACTCCCACATCGCCTTTCCCAGTACCTGCCTGCAGAACCCAAACATCACCTCATATTCCGCCTTGGGAGCCTACAGCCCAATGGTCTGGCCTGCTGTGTTCCTCCAGCTCCACACTGTTATCTCTGACTCCAGCATCAGTAGTTCTTGCTATCGCTGACGTTTATCTCACTCTCTACTTTCTGCTAGTCAGCCTATCCTCTATCCTTGCCAGCACCTTACACCATGGGCTCTTATTTAACAGTCTTCTCTGCAACACCTTATCAAAGGTCTTCTGGAAATCTAAGCACAATTCCCTCCCTAATAGCACTGTGGGTCAACCCACAGCAGGAGGGCTACACTGGTTCAAGAAAGCAGCTCACCACCACCTTCTCAAGGGCAACTAGGGATGGGCAAGAAATGCTGGCCAGCCAGCAACACCCACATCCCACAAATGAATAGGAAAAAAATCCCCTTCGTCTAATTTGCTTATTACCTACTCTCAGAATTCTGACAGGCATGGCCTCACCTTGACAAAGCTTGCTGACTCAGCCCCATTTTACCAAGTACTTCCAAGTACTCCATAATATCATCCTTAATATTGGACACTACAATTTTACCAATGACTGAGGTCAGGCTAACCAGACTGTGGTTTCCTGTCTTCTGCCTCCCTCCCTTCTTGAACAGGGGTGTTACATTAGCTAGTTTCCATTTTCCAGTCCTCTGGGACCCTCCCTGACCCCAATGATTCCTGAAAGATCACCACAAATGCCTCTACGCAATCATCTGAGTTTTGTCCTTTAGAACTCTGGGGTATAGTCCATTTGGTCCAGTGATTTGTCCCCCTTCAGACCTTTCAGCTTCCACAGCACATTCTCCCTAGTGACAGCCTCTCCACTCACCTCTAGCCCCTTCTGGTATGCTGCTCATCTTCCATTGTGAAAACTGGTGAAAAGTTCTGATTCATTTCGTCTGCCATTTCTTTGTTTTCCATTACTACTTGTCCAGCCTCATTTTCCAGTGGGCCAACATTCATTCTTACCTTTTAGATAGCTAAATAAAACTCTTACAATCCTCTTCTGTATTACTAGTTTACACTTGTACACACATTTCTGTTCCCTACTATCTGCAACATGCCAGTGAAGTCCAATGCAAATGGAAGAACAGCAATTCATCTTCAAGTTATACACTTTACAAGCTTATCAACACAACACTGGTGTTCAATAACTTCAAACCATGAGCTCTATCCTCCAATTTAATTCCCTCCCCACACCCCATTACAGTTCAAATCTACAGACTGTTCTCATTTTCTTTCATTAGAAAGAGCTAACCTTCACATAAGGACATAAAATAGAAGTCGGTCACATAGCCCCTCAAGCCTACGTTATCCTTCTTTCTATAAGATCATGGCTTATCTGCCCCAGCCCTCAATTCCTCTTTTGTTGCCAACTCATCATAGCCCTCAATTCACTGGTATGTCAAAATCTCCCTCCCTCCTCTTTAAATACTTTGTGATCTAGCCTTCACAACATTTTGTTGTGTGGAATTCAATACCTTCTGGAAGAAGAAATCCCTTTGCATCTCAGGTTTAAATGAGCGTTCTCTTATTCTGTACTTATTTCCCCACGTTTCAGTTTTCCAATTAATGGAAAAATCTTCTCAACATCTACCCTGTCAAGACCACAAGCATCTTGTACATTTCAATAAAGTCACCCCTCAATCTTCTAAACTCAAATAAAGGCACAAAATGTATAGCCATTCTTGATAAGTAAATCCTTATAGTCCAAGAATCAGTTGAGTAAATTTCTTTCATACAGCCTGCAATTCCAATATATTCTTTCATAAATGCTTGGACCAAAACTGTATACAGTACTCCAAGTGCAGCATCACGACCATCCTGTACAGTTCTAATAAGACTTCCCTATTTTTAAACTTAATCCTCCAGCAATAAAAGGCCAAAATTTCATTGCCACCTTAATTACTTGCTGCACCTACATGCTAACTTTTGTATTTCATGCACCAGAGATCCCTCTATGCTGCACTCTTTTAGTGTGTCTCTCCATTTAAATAATAGTCTGCCTTTTGATTCTTCCCTCCAAGGTACATGATCCCTCACTTCGACATTAAACTTCATCTGTCAAGTTTTTGCCCGCTCACTCAATCCATCTATATCTGCTTGCAGATTTATGTCCTCAACATAATATGATCATCAGAAAATCTGTATAAATTACACTCTGCCCTCTCCTCCAAGTCGTTAGCAAATAATTGAGATCCTGATTAGAAAAGCAAAATACTGTGAATGCCGGAAAGCTGAAACAGACAGAATATGTTGCAGAAACTCAGCAGGTCTGACTGCATCTGCAGAAACAGAAACAAAATTAATGTAGAGTCCAACATGACACATCAAGGAATCATACTGGACTTGAAATATTAACATTGCTTCTCTCTCTACAAGTGAGGTACTAGCATTGATCCTTGTGGCTCTCTTTGACTCACATCTTTCCAACTTAAAAAACCCATCAATCTTCATTCTGTCTTGTGTTAACCAACCCTCAAACCATGGTAATATATCACTCCAATATCATGAGCTCCTTTCTACCTTTTATGTGGCAGCTTATTGAATACCTTCTTGAAATCCAAATATTTAACCTACCATTTCCCCTTTATCAACTATGCATATTATATCCTCACAGATCTCTAGCAAATTTGTCAAACATGATTTCCCTTCCACAAAAAAGTTCAGTCTGTTTGATTGTGTTAAGCTTTTTCAACTGTTCAGTTATTTCTTTCTAATAATGAAGTTTTTTTCAAAGAACAAATATTAGGCTAACTGGCCTTCGACTTGTCTGCCTCCTCTCCACCTATCCTCTCCTCTATCCATCCTCTATCCGCCTCCCCCTCTCTCCCTATTTATTTCAGAACCCTCTTCCCCTCCCCCATTTCTGATGAAGGGTTTAGGCCCGAAACGTCAAGTTTTCCTGCTCCTATGATGCTGCTTGACCTGCTGTGTTCATCCAGCCCCATGCTTGTTATCTCGGATTCTCCAGCATCTGCAGTACCTTTTATCTCTGATACAGTTTTCTGCTTGCTGTCTCCCTCTCTTCTTGAGCAGGGAATGGAGGAACAGCACCTCATATTCTGCCTAGGAATCCTGCAGCCCAATGGTCTCAATGTGGACTTTACAAGCTTCAAAATCTCCTCATCCCCGGCCTCATCCCAAGACCAGCCCATCTCGTCCCTGCCTCCTCGACCTGTCCATCTTTTCTCCCACCTATCCGCTCCTCCCACCTCACTGACCAACACCCCCCCACCCCATTTCCCCACCTACACTGACCTTTACTGGCTTCATCCCCACCTCCTTGACCTGTCAGTCTTCTCTCCACCTATCTGCTCCTCTATCCACCTTCTATCATCGCCTCCCCCCTCTCTATTTATTTCAGAGCCCCCTTCCCCTCCCCCATTTCTGAAGAAGGGTCCAGACCCGAAATGTCAGCTTTCCTGCTCCTCTGGTGTTGCCTGGCCTGCTGCGTTCATCCAGCTCTACACCTTGTTATCTCAGACTCCAGCATCGGCAGTTCCTACTATCTCTTGAAGTCACATTAACTGTCTTCCAATCTGCTGGTACTCTCATGAAATAGTGAGTTCTGGAAAATTTTGAACAGTGCCTCCTCTATCTCTGCAGCCACTTCCTTTAAAACCTTCAGATGCAGGCCATCAGGTGCTAGGGAGCCTTCTGCTTCTAATGTATTTAGTTTGGAAATACATGGCCTTTCATAATAGTGTGTTACAAGGTCTCTACCATTCTGCTGATGTTATATTTGAGATGTTTGTAGTATCTTCTACCATGAAGACTGATGCAAAACCTTGGCATCAAATTAACTGTTATTTCTGTCAGCATTAATTTTCCAGTTGCATCCTACAAAAGGTCCCACACTTGCACTTCAGTCAATCTTTCTTTCATATGCCCATAGAGCCTGTTACTATCTGTTTTAGAGATAGTAAGAACTGCAGATGCTGGAGATTCTGAAGAAGCGACTACCTGTTTTCATGTTTCTTGCCTATTTGATTTCAAAATAAATTGTGTCCCTTTTTAATTTGCTTTTTAGTCATCCACAACTGATTACCAAGAATATTTCCAATCCTCTGCCCTAGTGTTTGCCAATTTGTATGCCTTAATTTTTGACTGGATACGCTCCTTGACTGCCCCTGTCAGCCACCTATTCACCAAGTCCTTCTTTTTGACCTGGATAAACTTTTGTAGATTGTTGGGTTTTAAACATGTGCTCAAGCACAGACTTAACCATTAGTCTATTTCCGAACCCACTTCAAATAACTCTGTCTTCAAACCTCTGGGAATTACCCTTACTTAAGTTCAGGACACTGGTTTCAGATAATTTTACCATGCTGCGATCACTACTCCCTTGATGAGCCCTAACTAGGCGATGTCTCATTCATCTTCCACATTACACATTATTAGATCTGAAATAGCCAGTTCCCAAGTAGGTTGTGCGACATAAGAAACAATCCCTTATGGACTCAACAATTTTGTCTTCCTGGTTACCCTTGCCCAGCTGATTTGTCTATTCAACGTGCAAACTTAAATCTGACGTGACAATTGTATGGTCCTTCCTGTATGCCTCCCTTAAATCCCAATGTATACTTTGTGCTACAGTGAGGCAACTCTTCAGATCACTCCCATCCCCTCTTTCCCTTGCTGTTCTTTATTTCCCCATAAACTGATTTCACATGATCTATCACACTACAGTAGATCCTTTATTAACAAAGCTAACCCACCTTTTTCTTTCGGCCATTCTTCTAGAACATCAAGCACCTTTGAATATTGTGCTCCCTGTCTTGGTCACCCTGAAACCATGTCTCTGTATTACCTATCAAGTCATATGCATTTACTTACATCTATCTGTGCTATCAACTCTTATCTTGTTACAAATGCTGCATTCATTTAGATAAAGACCTTCAGCTTTGACGTTTTACCATTACCATAGGACCATAAGACATAGGAGTGGAAGTAAGGCCATTTGGCCCATCAAGTCCACTCCGCCATTTAATCATGGCTGATGGGCATTTCAACTCCACTTACCCGCATTCTCCCCGTAGCCCTTGATTCCTTGCAAGATCAAGAATTTATCAATCTCTGCCTTGAAGACATTCAACCTCCCGGCCTCCACTGCGCTCCGTGGCAATGAGTTCCACAGGCCCACCACTCTCTGGCTGAAGAAATGTCTCCTCATTTCCGTTCTAAATTGACCCCCTCTAATTCTAAGGCTGTGCCCACGGGTCCTAGTATCACCACCTAACGGAAACAGCTTCCCAGCGTCCACCCTTTCTAAGCCATGCGTTATCTTGTAAGTTTCTATTAGATCTCCCCTCAACCTTCTAAACTCTAATGAATACAATCCCAGGATCCCCAGCCGTTCATCGTATGTTAGGCCTACCATTCCAGGGATCATCCGTGTGAATCTCTGCTGGACACGCTCCAGTGCCAGTATGTCCTTCCTGAGATGTGGGGCCCAAAATTGGACTTACTACTTATTCTGGTTCAACTTTCTGGGGCAGTCTCCTTTATTACACTTTATTGTGTACCTCTTCATTACCCTGAACGTCTCTCTCGTTTCTGTTTTATAAAACTTCCCTCAAATTCAAACATTCCTCATCAACGAACTGGTTTAAATTCCTATATTTTTTTCTGCTACTGACAACTTTCTTGGGCTAATGCTTGTTTCTTTACTATTACCACTCCTGAGATTTTGTCCCATGACATCTTGGTCATTTACAACTTCCCTGTCCTGCTCAGATCTACCATTCTTCACTTCTAAACAAAAGCAATCTCAAACTCAAAATAATGTTAGCACAAGTCTTGCAGCATTTGTGGAGACAGAAACAATGACAGCTTCCAGCACTTCACTTTTGTGGATGCTAGAGAACTGAAACAACATTTTGCTTTTATTATGCAAATAAAGCTAACCATTTGGAACCGATAAACAATATTTAGCAGGTTATGTCTATTCAACAGATCATTTCTACTACATGCTCCCAACATAAATTACAGATCAGATTCATTTACAGAAAGTCAATCTAAAAGCATCAATGCCAAAAGTGTAATGATGGCAGAATTAGAAAGGAATAGGAAAAATGTTTGACCTCAAGATATCCCAAACCATTTCCAGCCAACTAAACTGCATGCAACCAACTCACACAGTACAAAGCTCTACGAACAGCAACAAGATATCTGATTTGATAAGCTGCCTGTTCTTAATGCTAGTTGAGGAATAAAATTTTTTCAGGGAAAATGCTTATAATTTTATATTTGAAAATACCTTCAATTATCATAACATAGAAAATTCAGAGTCAGAAACAATTTTACCCAAGATGGTTACAGCACCTGCGCATATCAAATTCACCGCCAGCTCAATTCCTCTCTTCTGTTCCTATGGACAGGGCTCTTGATAAGCTTACGTGGCTGGCAGCAACCATCTATAAATCTTTCCTTGTGCCAGTACTTACATCAAGAACCACAGTCACTAACAATCAGTCACATCAATACATCACTCAACTGGCAAACTGATCCTGCCTTCAGTAAATTGTGCAAGTTATCTCTAGCAAGGGTCACTGGCACCAACTATGAACAAGACGACCAGTTTTGGGAGAATGAGCAAGCACGCACATCCGTTTGGGTACACCAAAGAGAAAGCACAAGAGAAAGAACGAGCAAAAGAGAAAAGAAAACAGAGAGAAATGGTCAATCTAAGACAGGTTGGAAGTCATTTCAGGAAGTTCCGTTTGAACTTGAAGTATTTAGCAAGAAGGGTGTCGGGGGTCATGTGAACTTAGTTGGATGAGAAGAAAGGTGCACACTTGAATAGGTTACATTGTCTGATAATTCTCAGGTATAACTGTTCTGTGAACTGATGGAGGAGAATTGCATACGTGAGACTGTTGAAATAAATGGTTGACTACCATTGTAATTCCAAATGTCACTTTACTTATTTCTTTTGAAAACAAAAATAAGAAATCACTTGTGCCAACTACACTTACAGCTGAGCTTAATGAATTTCATGTAAGTTGGTCCAGAGACTAGCTTTTGATATTCATGAACCCCAAAAATCACCTTGTGCTGTAGCTTTCTGCATTCGTCTATTTAAATAATGTTCTATATTTCCCCCAAATTGAATAACCTCATTTTCCCCATATTATGTTCCATCTGCCAACTGTTTGCCCACTCATGAAACTCTATCATCCTCACCTCTTGCCTTCCCACCTATGTTTGTTTCACCTGGAAACTTGGCAAAATCGCATTCATTCTCCTCGAAGTGCTTATATAATGTAGCTGCTTGTGGCTCCAGCACCAACTCTTGTGCCTCTCCACAAGTTACAGGTTGCCATCCTGCAAAATGGCTCCCTTATGTCATCTATCTCTGTGTCTGCCATTAGTTAGCTAATTCTCTATCCATGTTATTTTACAACTTCCAACCTTATTGGTTCTTTTCTTACCAAGTAGCCTAACCTGTGTTTTTTTTTATTAAAATCAAACACCTGGAAATCCAGATTAAATCTACTGGTCATCTTTGATCTACCCTGCTTGCCACCTCACCAAAGAATTCAAATAAATTTCTCAGGCATAATATCCCTTTCACGAAGCAACGACAACCCCTACTTGATTATACGATGCACTTGCTAATGCTTTGCCTTTTTTTTTAGGTAAATGTTAGCAATTTCTTGATGACATATTAAACTAAGGGCCCATAATTACTTTTTATTTTAAAATCTCCCTTCCTTTTTGAATAAGTGTGTTACATCTGCATCATTCCAGTCCTCTGGGACTTTTCCAGGCTCCAAGGATTCTTGGAAGATTACAAGTGCGTCCACCATCTCTGTAGCTACTTTCTTTAATATCCTAGGTTACAACACATCAGGTCCAAGGGACATATGGGCCTTTGGCCCCATTAGTTTCCTTCATACTTTTCCTCTGGTGCTTTTTATTGTTTATTACCTCCCCTACAGTGATTATCAGGCTTTTTTTTTTGGGAATATTAGTGCGCAGTCTTCAAGGTTGAACGTAAAGTATTTCTTCAATTCTTCAGCCGTTTCCTGGTTTCCCAGCCTAATTCTTCATGTGACCTTTGTTCATTTTTATCTCTCTCTTCATTACTACGTATTCAAAGAAGGTCTTACTATGCATTTTTATGTTATTTGCTAGTTTACGCTCAGTTTATTTATTTTTCCTCAATTTTCTTTTGGTCACATCCTGTTGGTTTTAAATCCTTTCCCAATCTTGTTTTCCATTAATCTTTGCACCACTATATGCTTTTTCCTTTCAATTTGATGCTATTCTTAACTTCTTGATTAACCAAAGATTTTCTGACCTCTTCTTAAAATCCTTCTTCCTCACTGAGACACATCATTTTTGACAGTCATAAGCTAAATCTTTTTAAACATCTGCCATCTTTCCTCAAACCTTTTTTCCCATTAAACTTTAATCCCAGCCCACCCCAACTCAGTCATTCCCTTAATTTAAGGTTAGCATTCATGTTCCCAACCCAAGACTCTCTCACGAAACTCAACACAATTCTGCCATGTCATGGTCACTATTTTCAGAGGGATGTTTTACTCGGAGATCATGTATTTAAAGCTGGGTCATTACATATATTGACAACACAGAGTGGAGCTGGAGGAACACAGCAGGTCAGGCAGCACTAGAGGATTAGGAAAGTCGACATTTTGGATCAGGACCTCATTACATACATTAGTCTTATCCCCAACAGGTTCTTAGAACAAGATGTCTCGAATATGAATTCTTCCTTATGGCTATCTCTTCCAATTCGATTTTCCCAAATCTACAAGAAGATTAAAACACTGCCTCATTTGAAAGAAAAATAAGTTCTCATTATCTCCTGATTTATTCTCTGCTCTACAGTACAGCCACTGTCAGGGGGCCTATAGACTGCTCCCATCAATGTCTTCTTCCCCTTGTTATTACCTCCAATCTGTCAAATCTAAATACTGGTTGCTACCAATTAATGATTACCGCAGTTGCTTGTGATTTAATAATGGTTTTGTTCATTTGTTAACAACTACAAACTGATATCTTTGGACCTAGAAACCTTTGCACAATATGACAAATTAACAAGTGACACCCCAGGAATTATAGCAAGACCACAAAATGAATGCAGTTTTTTTTCCTGGATTCTTGAATCTAATAATCTGATCTCATACTAAAACATTTAGATAATGTTAGGAACCATTAAAAATTTAAGAGATTAAAATAAAAATCATGAAATAACCAACTGACAGGTCTAAGCCACAAGATATCAGCATTATTCCAAATCAAAAACAAACTTTACATGCAAAAATAAATCAGCTGAAATAACTACCAATGAGTTAACAGCATAGTTGACAAAGACAAAGCTTTTAACTCAGTTGTACCTTTTACTGTGTTCCAGCTATCCTCAGACAGCTAAACAACCTTCTCATTTATTTACAGCCATCATGACTCAGAATGGAGTCAGAACCTGGAAAAGCAAGTTCCAACCCTAAATGGAAAATTCTGCCCTGATATTTAATCTTGATTAAATGGATCTCAATTCTTGGAGTCTGGAAGAGCAAGGGGTTAAGTGGTTGAAGTATAAAAGGTCCCGAACAGTCTTGACAAGGGGAGGTACTAATGTGGTGGAAGTAACGTTGAACTAGTAACCTAGAACTTCAGGCTAATGTTCTGGGGACATGGCAGATGGTGAAATTTGAATCCAACAATAACCTGCAAGTAAATGTTAGTTTAATTGCAACTAATCAATTGCTGTAAAAACCCAACTGGTCCCTAAACTGACCTTTAGGGATACAAATCTGCCATCCTTACCTGGTCTGGCCTACACGTGATTCCAGACCCAGAGCAACGTGGTTGACTCTTAAACTGCCATCTAGGCAATTATTCATGAGCAATAAATGCCCATCCAGCAATGCCCAAATCCCATCAACACTTTTTAAAAATGGATAAATCCAGAACTGGGAGGCACTGTTCTAGAATCTGGGGTTGCCCTTTATGGACTTCCTTTTCTTTTAGACCATTGTGCAAGTTTGGAACGCTGTACGTCAGAAGACAGTGGATGTCCGTTTTTTTTAAAAAAGTATTGAAGGTAGCCAGATTCCCTTGTCGAAATACAATCGAAAAGGTTACAATGAGCAGACAGGAATGAATTTGAAATACAAACTGATCAATCGAGATCTTACTGAATGGCTAAACAGTTTTGGAGGAACCAGCCTCTGCTTCTAATTTGCGCAAAAGATTATTCCTGCATCTACAGTACACTAAAAATTCCTTAGGGATATGCCTTTCATTATCCAGTAAAACTGGTTATGTGAAGTCATTTCTCTATAGTTACGTTTTCACGTGATTTTAGGGGTCATATCAACTAACCTGCAGCTCATTAAAAAACAAGAGGAATTTACTACTGCAACAGAGTTGGTGGCTTAACAAATTATGCCAGTTTGTGCTATCAAAAATAACTTGGTTGCATAATTTTGTGTCAAAAAGGATGAGAAGAATTGTCAAACCACTTATGTAATAAACTAACTTACATAAGCTTACAGTTTCTGTATTATGGCACTTTGAGTAAACTCAGGATATAGCAATATTGGATAGAAGAAATATTAAATGTGGAATTTTTAAATTAAAAGTGGCACAACTGTAATGATCTTCAGTTTGGCTAACAAGTTATCAAACTGAAATATTGCCTTTCCTTTGCATTCAAAGACGCTATCAGACCTGCTGAATACTTTCAGCATTTTCTATTTTTACAACAAAAGTAAATTTGATAAATCAGAGTTAATACTCTTCTACTGGTCACATTTGACTATTCTTGTAACTGTATACTTGTAACTATAACAGGGAGTGAGGTTGTTAATAAAGAAATGCAGTCGATGGAGCGTAATTATGGACACACAGATGGTTTCAGGTGTGTATACTTCAACGCTAGAAGTATCAGAAATAAAGGCGGAGGAACGTAGAGCATGGGTCAGTACTTGGAACTACGACGTTGTGGCCATTACAGAAACTTGGGTAACTCAGGGACAGGAATGGTTACTGGAAATTCCGGGATATAGATTCTTTAAAAGAAATACGGAGGGTGGAAAAAGAGGCAGGGGAGTGGCATTGCTCGTCAGGGTTAGTATAGCAGCTACTGAAAGGCAGTTCAAGAACGACATGTCTACAGAGTCAGTTTGGGTTGAGGTCAGGAACAAGAAAGCAGCAGTCACTTTACAGGGGTTTTTTTACAGACCCCCTAATAGTTGCAGAGATGTGGAGGAGCGAATTGGGAGGCAGATACTGGAAAGGTGCAGATGTCACAGGGTTGTAAGTCATGGGTGACTTCAACTTTCTATATGTTGATTGGAAACTTTTTAGTTGTAATAGTTTAGATGGAGCAAATTTTGTCCAGTGCGATCAGGAAGGATTCCTGAGAAAGTATGTAGATAGACCAACACGAGGAGAGGCCAATTTGGATTTGGTGCTTGGTAATGAACCAGGCCAAGTGTTAGACCTGTTGGTAGGAGAGCATTTTGGCGGTAGTGATCAGACCTCTGTTACTTTTATAATAGTCATGGAAAAGGATACGTATGTACAACATAGTAAGGTTTATAATTGGGGGAAGGGTAATTGCAATTCTGTCAGGCAAGAACTGGGTAATATAAAATGGGAACAGAAAATGTCAGGGAAGAGCACTATAGAAATGTGGAGATTGTTTAAGGAATGCATACTGCATTCGATATGTTTGTCCCTAGCAGGCAGGGAAGATGCGGTTGAGTGAGGGAGCCTTGGTTCTCAAGAGAGGTCGAATGACTGGTTAAGAGGAAGAAGGATGCTTATATAAGGTTTCGGAAACAAGGAACGGAAAAGGCTCTCGAGGGATACAAGTTATCGAGGAAGGAGCTGAAGAAAGAGCTCAGGAAAGCGATAAGGGAGCATGAGAAAACCTTGGCAGAAACGATCAAGGAAAACTCCAAGGCTTTTTAAACGTACGTGAGGAATAACAGAATGACTAGAGAAAGGGTAGGGCCGATCAAGGATTGTAAAGGGAATTTGTGCACAGAGCCTAAAGAGATAGGAGAGGTCCTTAATGAATACTTTTCTTCAGTATTCACAACTGAGAGGGACCTAGTTGTAGAGGAGGATAGCGTGAAACAGGCTGGTAGGGTAGAGGAGGTCATGTTAGTAAGGAAGATGTACTAGGAATTTTGAGGAACTTGAGGATAGATAAGTCTCCCAGGCCTGACGGGATTTATCCAAGGATTCTATGGGAAGTGAGGGAAGAGATCGCAGGGCCTTTGGCGATGATCTTTTCCTCCTCACTGTCCACGGGTAGAGTGCCGGAAGATTGGAGAGAGGTAAACATCATTCCCTTACTCAAAAAAAGGGAATAGGGATAACCCCGGAAATTAGATGCCAGTTAGTCTTATGTCAGTGGTGGGAAAATTGCTGAAAAGGGCTCTGAGAGACAGGATTTATGATCACTTGGAAAGGCACAGTTTGATTCTTGATAGTCAGCATGGATTTGTGAGGGGTAGATCATGCCTCACAAACCTTACTGAATTCTTTGAAGAGGTGGTCAAACACGTGGATGAAGGTAGAGCAGTGCATGTGGTATACATGGATTTAAGTAAGGCATTTGATAAGGTTCCCCATGGTAGGCTCATGCAGAAGGTAAGCAGGCATGGGATAGGGGGAAATGTGGCAGATTGGATTCAGAATTGGCTGACCCTTAGAAGACAAAGGGTGGTAGTGGGTGGAAATTATTCAACATGGTGCTCAGTTACGAGTGGTGAACCACAAGGATCTGTTCTGGGTCCTCTTCTATTTGTGATTTTTGGAAAGGATTTGAATGAAGGAGTGGAAGGGTGGATTAGCAAGTTCGTGGATGATACGAAAGTGGGTTGCATTGTGCGGAGGGGTGTTCTAGGTTACAAAGGGACATTGATAGAATGCAGAGCTGGGCTGATAAGTGGCAGATGGAGTTTAACCCTGAAAAGTGTGAGGTGATTCATTTTGAAAGGACAAACTTGAAAGCAGAATACAGGGTTAACGGAAAGATTCTTGGCAGTGTGAAGGAGCAGAGGGATCCTGGGGTTCACGTCCACAATTCCCAGAGAGCTGCCACCCAGGTGGATAGAGTTGTTAAGAAGGCGTATGGTGTGTTAGCTTTCATTAATACAGGGATTGAGTTCAAGAGCTGTGAAGTTATGCTCCAGCTGTACAAAAGCCTGGTTCGGCCGCATCTGGAGTCTTGTGTCCCATTCTGGTCGCCTCATTACAGGAATGATGTGGAAGCGTTGGAAAAGGTGCAGAGGAGATTTACCAGGATGCTGCCTGGAATAGAGGGACGGTCTTATGAGGAAAGGTTGAGAGGGCTAGGGCTTTTCTCTTTAGGATGACGAACAATGAGAGGTGACTCGATAGAGGTGTACAAAATGATCAGAGGTATAGATAGAGTAGACAGCCAGAGACTTTTTTTCCTAGACTGGAGGTAGCTATTACGAGGGGGCATAGCTTTAAAGCGAGTGGAGGTAGATATAGGGGAGACGGGAGACGTCAGAGGTAGGCTCTTTACTCAGAGGGTGGTCGGGGTGTGGAATGAATTGCCAGAGAGGGTAGTGGAGTCGGCCTCATTAGGGGCATTTAAGCAGCTATTAGATAGGCATATGGATTATAGCATAAGGTAGGGGTGGAGGTTAGGTGGACCTTAGGATTAGGGTAAAAGTTCGGCACAACATCGTGTGCCGAAGGGTCTGTACTGTACTGTTCTATGTATTTAGTCTGGCACTAAATTTACTAAAATTGAAATTCTTTTCACTTACTGCCCTCTTTTCAGCAGTGCAGCCTCAAATTTTACCTTACTGTTCTTGTATTAAGACAGCATGCACATCACATCTCCTTTTTGCCTCAACTTTCTAATTATTTCAACACAGATCTCTTTCAAAACACTCAAGGCCAACATACCAAATTACATTCTTTGTAAATTGGAGTCATCCAAAACTCTGCTCCCTAGGTAGAAGACGTAGAGCAAAACTGAGAAAGCAAAAACGTAGAAGAGGGATCAGCGTCTGTGATAATGAGGGGAAACCAAAAACCAGGGAGGTCTTCAAGCTGCAGTGTGAGGATCATGAAATGAATGAAAGGGAAAGGGTTAAACAAGAAAGGCTGGACAGGGAAAGACGAAATAGAGCATCGGGATTACAGCAGCAGGCCGAATTGATGAAATAGAGATAAAAAAAAAATCGGAGGTACCTCCTGACATATCTGGCTTGCCGATGTTGTTCCAAAGTACCGATACAGACGACCAAGACGAGGAGGACTGGAGAAGGCACCTCTCTGCCCCACCGGGATCACTCACCCCTCCACAACTCTACTCAGCGCCTCAGAGCAGACGCTCACCCCTGAACGCATTTCACCTATTCTTATGACCCCCTTGCCCACCACCCCTAAGCAAATGAGGGCCTTTTTAGGATTGGTTAATTATTGTTGACCATGGCTCCCTAATGTAACTTTACTCACTAAACTACTGACCCCTTTGGCTTCTTGTAAAGCCCCAAAAACCTTCACCCTCTCTGAAGAACAAAAGTCAGCTTTTACAGACTTAAAAGCAGCCCTTGCTGCGGCCCCAGCTTTGGGAAGACCTTTATATGACAGGCCTTTCCAGCTATATGTTAATGTTTTGGACGGATGTGCTACTGGAGTCTTGACACAGATTCATGGCGATCACAAACGACCGGTTGCCTACTACTCTACCTGCCTGGACTCTGTAGCTCTGGGATTACCTCCTTGTTCGCAGATTCTTCCTGCGATTTATTCTTTAGTCGCTGCAGCCTCTAATGTTACTCTCCACCAGCCTCTTACCGTCTATACCTCACATGCTGTTGTAGCCCTCCTCACCTCCCACTGGACTCAACACCTTACCCAGGCACGTTTAAGCCACTACAAAGTAGCCCTCCTTAACAATCCCCTCTTGACATTCTCCTTCTGCTCCACTGTTAACCCAGCCACGTTTTTGAGCGTTCCACCCCCCCCCACCCCGGATGAGGTCTTAGAACCCCCACATGACTGCTTACTAAGGAGCCAATTTCTAACCTCTCCCCGCCCAGACCTTACTGACGTCCCTCTCGCTTCTCCGGACCTTATCTTGTTTATTGATGGTAGTTCCTCCATGTCCCCCTTGAGCACCCCCCTCTCCGGATACGCAATTGTCGACGCCGCCTCCACATTGGAATCGGTAGCGTTTGACCCCCCCACCGGTGTCTGCTCAGAAAGCAGAACCTTTTGCCCTCACCCGTGCTTGCATTCTAGCCTCAGGGAAGTCAGCGAATATTTACACTGACTCTCTTTATGCCTTTGGCATCTCCCACGACTTCGGCCAGCTATGGTCTCAGCGTGGGTTTTTAACGTCCTCGGGCACGCCCATCCAGAATTCTTCGTATGTCCAAAACCTTCTCCAGGCAATCCTTTTCCCTAAACAATTGGCTATTATCAAATGCGCTGCCCATACCTCCTATGACTCTGTAGTTACTCAGGGCAACGCTCAGGCTGATCGGGCTGCCAAACAGGCTGCTGCAGATCACACTTTTATTGTGCCCTCTATGAGCAAGCAGGCGATAAATCGTTTGCCTGTTTTGAACATGACGGGCATGCCAGATATTGTCACTGATCAGCGCTGGCGGGGGGACGTCCCTGCCTCTGAAAAGGACATTTGGAAGGCGCATGGATGTTCGCATTCTGCATCATCAGGCCTTTGGGTTACTCCAATCGGCCAAGTGTGTATACCTGATGCTTTGTTGCCTTTGCTCATTGATTGTCTTCATTCTGATACCCACCTTGGCAAGGAGGGACTGAGCGGTATCATGCTCCATACCTGGTGGCACCCCCGACTGGCTGAGGCAGCCCAGTCTCGTATAGCATCACGTTTGACATGCCAGCAAAACAACGTTGGTCAGGGGGTGAGATGCTCACCAGGAAGAACACCCTTGCCAGGTGGACTGTTTGAATGTATTCAGCTAGATTTTATTGAATTACAGCGTGTACATTGTTATAAGTATTGTCTTGTGATTGTTGATGTATTCAGTAGATGGATAGAGGCTTTCCCAATGACAAATAACAAAGCCTCGACGGCGGTAAAATTGTTATTAACTGAAGTAATACCAAGGTTTGGAGTGCCTCGACAAACTAGTTCGGATAATGGCCCCCACTTTGTAGGAAAGATTAATAAGGAATTGTGTGATGCGTTACACATCCATCAACAATTCCACTGTGCCTACCACCCTCAGGCGGCAGGGACAGTGGAAAGAGCTAACGGAACTCTCAAAGCTAAATTGACTAAGCTAACATTCAAAACCGACCTTAACCAGTTAGTTTTCCCCCTAGCTCTGTACCACGTGAGAATAACACCCCACTCCACTACTGGACTCTCGGCAGCAGAGATAGTCTATGGCCAACCCAGTAGGACACCCTGGGATGCCAATACCAGCCCACCCAAATAGACTTGAATGTTACGGGTGAGGAAATGTAAAAGTACTTCCAGCAGCTAACGTCGTCTCTAAAGTTTCTCCATTCACAGATAAAGCGTGCCTTCCGACCACCTTCGCGGATATCAGACCAGGACCTCGAGGATCAGAATTGCTCTTCGTCGCCGCAGATAGGAGATTTCGTGCTCATTCGAGATTGGGATCGTCCCAAGCTTGGATCAAGGTGGAAAGGACTATCTCAAGTGCTTCTCCAGACTCCGACAGCCCGCTAGAGCCACCTAAGTGACTGTAAACGATGGGTTCCCTCACCACCTTGAAAATAATCATTGAACTACGTATTGTTCCGACCGTGCATGGGTTGGAGGACAATTTGTTTTATAAGACACATATCCAACTGCATGGTAATTGAACAGTGTGTTATCCGCTAGCACAGTCCGTAGGGGCTTTATTTGTAGCAACCCCAGGACGGAACCCTCATCAACTCTATGAAGTAGATTATTCTGGTGAGCCTTGCCAAGGGGAGGGAGGAACTTGGAGGAGGGGTGTGCAAGGTCAATGTGTGGAATTGATAGTTAACAGCCCCTCCAATTGTACAGGTACTAAACCCAAGTCTGGGAAGGAAGGGGCCAACTGTACGGATCCTACCAGCTATCCGCTTTGTTTTAATGGTACTGGAAGTTGTTCTGTATATGCCTTAGTAAACGTCACTAACCATCCCCATGATGCTTCCTGGCCCCGTCAGTGTGTAAAACAAACTTGTACAACTAAAGGAGGGCTATTGAACTGCCCCTGTTTGGAATCAAGCCCAGTAAATGTGACTTCAGGCATACAGCGGACTTGTGGGAGTTGTAACGGCACCCATGTAGAAACAGGGTATGGGATATTTCCGTTTCACTCCTCGGACTTCCAACCGTTTAAGGGTCAATCCTCCTGGAATAGTTACCTGCTAGCGTGCTAAGAAGGGATTCGTTTTCCTTCTCAATGGGACCTTTTCTACTGCTACTCCAACTTTACCAGTGCTGTTTGCTGTTGGGACCATTGGGCCTCTCACAGTCCCTTGTCCCCAACGAGCACATACTCGACGACGAATTGTCACACGCTCCATAAGCGAGGAGTTTGGCACCGAGTGGCAGGATCCAGTCACCCTGGGCTCTCCCTTGGGATATGACTTCCTGGCAACTATCACTTTGGGAGTCTCCTCAGGGATGGTGTCCACTAAAAACCGAAACTACCTTATGTGTGGACTCGCCGTCCTGGGAAATAGCACTATGTTGGCATTGGAAGCAGTAAATAGAGAATTAGCCGAACTTTGGCTCTATGCTCAGCAAACCCGGTATGCAGTGGACTATCAGCTAGCTCAACAAGGAGTATGTATGATTGTAGGGGATAAATGCATTACCCATGTTACCGATGAATCCCATAATATTACTCAAGCTATCCAAGCCATACAGGGTCAGTTGGGACCAGTACAGAGAAGGACCCCTTCCTGGGGAAGGATGGTTGGGATGGCTTCTGGGCAGTTCTTGGGGCTTATACCTACTCTACAGGTTGGTTGTCTTATTGATTGTCGTAATTGTTTGCTGTGTGTTCCTGGTATGATTGAACTCTTGTTGCAGAATTATTACCGACAGACTAGTAGCTCACTTCTCGGCCCCGATGTAGGTTATCATGGAATGATAAAAGGAGGGAATGAGATGTTAATGGGTTAACATCCCATGAATTTTTATGCTCCTTATCTCCTTATACAGGGGGTATGTGAACACTGTCTCAACTTCCTGCCCGAATAGGATTGGGTGTGAAACATCTGTAAACACAAAAAGCATTAAGCTCGGTAATCTTTATGGCTCTACCCACACTGCCGCCTACCCCGGTTTCTGCTGAAATGGCCAGGTCAGCGACTTTTGATCAAGCCAGGCAGTTGTCACCACTTGAAATCGCATCCTGTCGTTATCATACACTTTGTGACGATCAAAGCTGTGTGACCACATACTCGTGATATTTCAGATGTAGTAACTGTTTTATGCCTCCGTCAATTCAGAGGGTATAAAAGCGGGGTCTGTCCTCTGTTCGGGGAGAATCGCTCACGATACTCGGCACTCTGTGCCGGGTTGCGTACAGCGATCCTCCGCAGCTTGTACTTGGTTAATAATAAAGGATTGTGTTTTTGTAACCAGGTCAGTGTCTTGCTCTTGCATCAAGTCCATGAGGGTCTCTGAAAAACTAACCTAACAAGGGTTCAAATCTCGCCATGGCAGGTTATGGAATTTGAATTCAATAAATATCTAATGGTGGCCATGAATCCATTGTCGACTACCAGGAAAAACCCATCTGGTTCACTCGTGTCCTTCCCCTTTTGGGGAGGGAGATTGCCATCCTTACCTGGTCTGGCCGACATGTGACTCCAGACCCACAGCAATGTGGCTGCCTCAGAACTGCCCTCTGGGCAATAAATGCTGCCTAGCCAGTGACGCCCTCATCTCATGAAGAATTGTTTCAAAAAATTCTAACAATGCTGTTACTGTCATCGTCTCAGGGCCTGACGACAGTCAAGTAACAATGTATTTCCAAGTCAGCCTTATGCAAAAATTTGGGTTGTGAACATACAAGTAACGGTATTTCCATGTCCCTGATTCCCTTGTCCTTCCAGATGGTATAGGTCAAAGATCTGACTGCGCTGTTTGAAAAGTCTTGGGAAATGGTGACTTTGGAGCCGCACCCAACCAAGTGAAGAATGACATTTCTCTATTCTTTTAAAAAAAATCATTTGAGATGCAGATGCTGCTGATTAGGCTGGTATTTATTACCCATTCCTAATTGCAGCAAGCTGCCTTCGTAAATGCTCCATATTTGATGTAGGTGAACACAAAGCTGTCAGGTAGAGTGTTCTGGAATTTTGACCCAGCAACACTGAAGGAACAATGATATACTTCCGAGAGGTCAGTCAGCAGCTTGGGGGGAACTTGCATGTGGTGGTGTTCTGCTACCCTTGTCTTTCAAGCTTTGGTGAATTTCAGTAGCGCCTCTTATAAAAAGGTACACTGCTGCTCCTGAGTGTCAGTGGTGAAGGGGCTGAATGTTTGTGGACGTGATCTTAGTCCCATTTATATCTTGCAGATGATCTGAACTTTTTGGGGAGCTAGAAATGACTAAGCCTCCACAAGCTGCCCAATCTCTGACCTGTTTATGTCCACAGTATTTGTGGCTGACTTGAGTTAGGTTTCTAGTTAACAATGATCCTCCCAGGATGTTGACAATAGCAGATTCAGGAATGGCAATTACATCGGCTGTTAAGAGATGGTTCAGCAGAACTCCTACAGGAAACGCTATGGTACCAAGATGACTAGAATCCAATTTTGCGCTAGATATGCTTTCAGCCAGCAGGGTCTTTCTTCCCTCTGGTGCCCACCTGATTTCAATATTAAAGCAAAATGCTGCCTTGATATTAAGTACAGTAATATGTATTTCTGGAATTCTGCTTCAGGTCTGAAGAGTCACATTCAACCCAAATTATCAGCTAGTTTTCTTTTCAAGAGATGCTGCAAGACTTACTCAGTATTTCCAAGACTATCATTTTCATTGCTAAAAGTAGTAGCTTGACAACTGTAAAGGATTAATGATCCTTATAGGAGGGTTTTCTTCCCCTCCCCAACCCAAACATCCTTCCCCTATTCAAGCTGCAGTCTGAAGACAGCCATAGAATGGTTGCAGCATAGAAGGAGGCTATTTGGCCATTCATGTCTGTGCTACCTCTCTGCAAGAATGACAACTAATTCCACTCCTTTGGTTTTTCCCCTTGGCTTGCAAACTTCTTTCCTATTCAGGCAAGTAACCAATGCGAAAGACATCTAAACACGCTAACACCTCTCAAAAGGCAGTGCATTCCCGATTATAACCACTCATGATATAAAAAAACCTTCTTGTGCTGCTTGTGGTTCTTTTCCCATTCACCTCAAATTTGTTTTTTTGACTTTTCCATTAATGGGAACAGTTTCTTCCAATCTAATCTCGAATTCCTTCACCATTTTGAACATCTCTGTGCCTGTTCACACTTTCACTATTCTGGAACAAGGACCTACTATAACACACATTAATGATGATTTCATGGCAGATTCTTTATGAGGATGTGACTTGGGCACTTACCCTGGTGAATCAAAGGAAATCACTGATTGATCACACCCACATTCTTGTTATAACAGATGATGACAATGCGCGCCCCCTCCAGGCTGCCTTGGTCAGACAGAGGTGTCTTCTGACACCATCCAGAAAACTAAACACCTCCTATCCTTCCCCGACAGCCAGCTGAGAAATTACAAGGAAGCTTTAGTGGTCAAGGGAACGGATTGGTTCTGATGCTTGGACAGCATGTGGGAGACAATTTGGAAGTGATTAATAGTGAAGTGGAGTTTTATTTCAGGAAACTAGTAATAACAAGTGAAATGATAAAGGACTGTATGAAAATGGTTGGAAAGTGCTGATGAACTTCAACACTGAACCTTACAGATGAAACACATGGTTGCTACTGAGCATTGCTGGTGAGGAGTGTGAATGTTTATAGGTATTGGGCCAATCCAGTAGGCAGTTCTTTCCCAGATGATATAGGCTTATTGAATGTTTCCTGATTCTCTGAATTGTTCTTTGCCACATTTATTTGGCTAGTCTCATTCAGTTTCTGTACTACAGCAAACGTCATTTTCATTCTTCCTGTCCCTGCATCTGCCGCCGATGTCTATGCATGGCAGTAACTTCTGAAACCTGAAGTCAACACATCCATATGCTGATCAGGCTTTCCAAGTGGCTGCGCGGCCACGCAACTTAGAAAAAATATTGATGGTTGTTCGGGGAGATTTAGCAGAAGTCATGCCATTGAACGTCAAGGGGAATCTTTAGATTCTCTCTTATTGAAGATGGTCATTCATGCCACAGAAATGCCAGGTAATCTGGTTTACCATCTGAGAGCCCTCTAAATATGTAGGATTTATGGCACTTCACCCTGTGCTGCCATTCAAATAAGATCATTTATTTGACCTTGCCCTCAGCTTCATTTTCAACAAATAGTCAAGAAAAAAGACATTTCTTCAAGCTGATTTGTTGCACAGAATTGCAATATCCAAGTCCAAAGGTGGTGAAGCATTTTTAACGCCTGCCATTGCCAATACACTGAGATCAGCAAACAGCATAAAATCAAACTGATGACCTTCAATGTCACAGTACCGCAGCATTGAAATCATGCTACATCCAAGATTAGATATATTTTTCTTTACTAGGCACTACCTCTCAGCAGACTTGCTTCTTCACTGGAAGTAATGACCAGCGTCAGTTGCAAAGAAGTATGGGACTCAGAAGAAACATTATATTCAGTGGTTCTGGCTTAGAATACAAAAGATAATAAAAATGCAGCATGAACACTACACTGCTGTCACAAGTCACTCACCAGAAATCCAGCTACAAAAACTCTTGGATTGTCTCTTCCATGCTTTTAACTGGCTCTCCCTTGACAGGAGAGCAACAAAAACCATTGTTATATGGCAGGATGTCTTATCTCCATCCCAAGCATAATAAAAACACTTTGTTAGGAGGATTCGAAAATTAGAACCATAGAAAAGTTAGATTACACAAAAAGGTTATTCAACCCACTGAGTCTGCTTCAGGTGAATAAACTAGCTGCCCATTATAATCCCATTTACCATAAGAAATAGGAACAGTCGTAGGATCCGTTGGATTATGACTGATCCGTCATTTCACACATCCATTTTCCTGCCCTTTCCCAGTAACCCTCGATTACCTACTGGTCAAGAATCTATCTCATCCTCACATATACAAAAGCACTCTGCTCCCAGAGCTCTCTGTGGCAAGGAATTCCAAAGACTCAAAACTCTGAAGAAATTCCTCCTCACCTGAGTCTTAAATTGTTACCCCTTAATTCTGAGGCTTTGTCCTCTAGTCCTAGATGGGAAACATCCTCTCAGCATTTACCCTGTCAAGCCCCTCAAGAATCCTTTATGCTTCAATGAAATCACTTCTCATTTTTCTAAACTCCCAATGAGTAGAATCCCAACCTGTTTAGCTTTTGCTCATAAGACAGTCCTTCAATACCAGGGATCATCCATCCTAGTGGACCTTCTCTGACCTGCTTCTCATGAAATGATATCTTTCCTTCAATACAGAGGCCAAAACTGCATAGTAGTTAGTATGGAGATAGTAGGAAATGCAGATGCTGGAGAATCTGAGATAACAAGTTGTAGAGCTGGATGAACACAGCAGGCCAAGCAGCATCAGAGGAGCAGGAAGGCTGACCCTTCTTCAGAAATGGACTGTACATCACTGGGGATGATCAGGTTCCGTAGGCATGGGATGTTATGGGTTAACATCCCAGGCAGGTACTAAGAAAGGTAATGTGGCTGTAGTACCTGGTTTGCTTCAGGACATGGTCCAGCAGTTTCAAGGCCAAAGAGATTACGAGAGAGTTGCAGTGGGAGAGAGATCCACTGAGGTTTTTCCCGGAGAGAGGAGGTAACTTCTTCAGGGTAGGCATCTTTAGAAGAGGCTTCACAGTGGGGTTAAAACTGTTTCAGAGATAGTAGGAACTGCAGATGCTGGAGAAATCTGAGATAACAAGGTGTAGAGTTGGATGAACACAGCAGGCCAAGCAGCATCTGAGGAGTAGGAAGGCTGACATTTCGGGCCTAGACCCTTCTTCAGAAGTCAATTTCTGAAGATGGGTCTAGGCCTGAAACGTCAGCTTTCCTGCTCCTCTGATGCTGCTTGGCCTGCTGTGTTCATCCAACTCTACACATTGTTATCACTGAACTCCAGATGTGGTCTCACCAGCATCTTGTATCATTGCAGTAAGACTTCCATACTCTCATAATCCAAACCCTTGAAATGGTCCCCACCCCCAGGTCCCTTTGTGTTGCAGCTTTCTGCAGTTTTATACTCCATTAGCCAATATTTTGCCCACTTACTTAACATACCAAGATCTCTAAACTGTTCATGTCTCTCTCACCACCTGCCTTTCCACCTATTGAGTCATCTGCAAATTTGGCTACAGTACATTCATTTCCTTCCTCCAAGTCAATAAACAAATATTGCAAACAGCTCTGGTCCCAGCATGGATCCCTGCAGAACCCCAATGGTCACGGGTTACCAATCTGATAAAAAATACTCCTTCTGCCCACGAGCCAATTCTCCATCCATGCCAATATACTACCTCTAATACTGTGGGTTTTTATCGTATGACTTAATGATTTGAGAGGTACCTTGTGAAATGTCTTCTGGATGACCAAATACAGCACATCTACTGACTCTCCTCTATCCACTCTGGTTGAGACTTCCTCGGAAAGCTCTTAATAAATTAGTCAGATATGATTTCCCTTTCATGAAGCTATGCTGACTCTGATGTCGTTTAAGGAAGGAAACTGCCATCCTTACCTGGTCAGGCTTACATGTGACTCCAGACCCACAGTAATGTGGTTGACTCTGAACTGCCCTGTGGGCAATTAGGAACGAACAATAAATGCTGCCTAGTCAGCATTGCCTTCATCCCATGAATGAATAAAAACAAAATTCTTGTATACCAATCCCATTACAATAGAGGCCAATATCCTATTTACCTGTTCAGTCACTCGCTGTTCCTGCATATTAATTTTCTGTCCCTTGCATGAATGCATTGAAGTCTCTGTGCATCAACATTTATAAGTTTCATACCTTTTAAAAAAAAATTCTGCTTTTTCCGTTTCTACTGCAAAAGTAAAAATCTTCACACATTCTCATTTAAGATTCAATCTGCCATCTTGCTTCTCATCACCTGTCTATAATCTCTTTGTATCCTGCTCTCCTCAGTTTTAATTCCCAATTAGCCTTGTATCATCAACAATCTTTGATACATCACTTTTGGGCTCAGTGTCCAAGTCATTTAGGATTGCAAATAGCTAAAGTCCAAGCTCTGATCCTTGTGACAATCCACTAGTCACAACTTGTCAACATGAAAATGCTGTCCATCCCTCCTCTCCAATTCCAATTTTTTACCTAATCTTGTATCTACACTAATATATTGTCCACAACTCCATGCAGCTTTATCTTGCTTAATAGTATTGTTGTGCAACAGCTTATCTAATGGCTTTTATAAGTTATCTTAGCAGTTCTCTTTTATCCACCCAATAAGATATCTCAAAAAACGTTAATTTGTCAATCCAATTTCCCTTTGGTGAAACCATGTTGATTTGATCGAAATAATACCCTGCTTTTATAACCACAATGTCAATTTTTGATAGTTTTCAGCGTATCCCAATGATTGGTAATTAGTTGAACTGGCCTGTAGATCGCCATTTGCTCTCTCCTCTTTCTTGAATAAGAAGGTTATATTTGCCAACTTCCAAACTACTAGGCTCACTCTAGAAGCTAGAAAATTTTACAAACTAGTATCAAGTGCATTCGCCATCTCTGCAGTTGCCCCTTTTTTAGGACCCTAGGATGAAGACCATCATGTTCTTGAAATTTGACAGCTTTCAGCTCCTTACATTTCTCTAATACTTTCCCTTCGCTTATATTAAATCACCGAATTTTACAGACAGTTACAAAGAGACAAGCTGCTAACCTGAAAAAAGCTACCAAAAAAGATCTAGCACTCCCTGTGGCATGGATTTCTTCTTCCTCAAAGTAAGTTGAAATCTGGTGCCAAGTCAAAGACACCTCCATGCATCCAGCAGCAATGCTATCAAATAGACTCTATTTTCTCAAAATATTCTTAAAGCCAGCAACGCAGTATTCATTATGCACCAATTTTTACAGAATCAGTGCAGCCCATTCCAACAATGCCATCACTCTGCTAGGGCAATTTATCTTGTCCCTGCTCTGCTGTCTCTTCCCTGTAGACCTGAAAATTCTTCCTCTCTTCAGGCAGTTACCCAATTCCTTTTGAAAACCATGGTAGATTCTACTTCAACTGCATACTGAACACATTCCAGACCCTGACTGCCCGACGTGTTAAAAAAAATCCTTCATGTCAACATTCGCTCTCTTGCCATTCATGTTTATTGATATCCTAGAATAAAGAAGAATACAGCGAAGGAACATTCCGCCTTGACCCACCATGCCTACGCCAACCATGAAACCACTTTAAACTAATCCGATCTGCCTGCACGTGGTCCAAATCCCTCTATTCCTTGCTTGTTCACGTGTCTGTCTAAATGCTTCTTTAAATATTGCTATGGTACCTGCTTCTACCATCTCCCCGGCAGCGTGTTCCAGGCACCTACTATACGCTAAAAAAAAACTGGCCTTGAATATCTCCTTTAAAATTCCCCTTCTCATCTTAAACCTATACCTCTCAAATATTATATACTGCTGTCAGGTCGCCCTTCAGTCTCCAACAAGCTAGTAAGAACAATCCAAGTTTGTCCAACCTCTCCTTATAGCTAACACACTGGACCTTGATAAACCTCCTTTGAATATTCTCCAAACCTTCCACATCCTTCCTGTGGTGTGGCAACCCAAACTGCACACAATGCTCCAAACGTAGCCTGACTGAATTTTTATACAGCTGCAACATGACTCGCCAACTTTTATACTCAGTGCCCTAGATGATTAAAGCAAACCTACAACATGCCCTTTTTACCACCTTATCCACTTGTGTTGCCACTTCCACTACAGACTTGCACTACAAAAATCCCTCTGTGCAATGGTCCTAAGGGCCCTGCATTTACCGTATACTTTCCTCTTCCATTTGACCTCACAAAATGCATCACCTCACACTCTAACTGCTATTTCCCTGTCCAACTTTCCAACTGATCTATATCTTGATATAACCTTTGATAACCTTCCTCACAATCCATAATTCCACCAACTTTCATGTTGCCTGCAAACTCATTAATCAGACCATCTATATTTTCATCCAAATTATTTATATTACAAACAACAGGGGTCTCAGCACTGATCCATACTGAGTTTCACTGGTCACAGACCTCCAAACTGAAAAACACTCCTGCATACCTGTCTCCCCTCTGTCTTCTATGAGCAAACCAATTTAGTTACCAACTTACCGTGGATTCCATGTGACTTAATCTTCTGGGCCAGCCTACCATGAGGGACCTTGTCAAGTACTTTAATAAAGTTCACGTAGACAACATCCACTGGCTTACTCTCAACCATCTTTGTCACTTAAAAGATTCAAACAAATTTGTGGGCCAACCTCCCCCAAAACTATCCCTAGTACATCCATTCTTATCCAAATGCAAGTAAATCCCATCCGTAAGAATCTTCTGCAATACAGTCCCTATCACTGAAGTATGGCTCACCTGCCTGCGGTTTCCTAATCTCCCTGTTGCTTTTCTTAACGAAAGGAACAGCACTGGCCATTCTCCAGTCTTCGAGAACCAGTGAATGTGGCATATCTGGATTTCCAGGAGGCATCCGACGAGGTCCATCACAAAAGGCTGCCGCACAAGATAAAGATGCATGGCATTGCAGGTTATGTATTAACGTGGATACAGGATTGGTTAACTTACAGAAAGCAAAGACTGGGTATAAATGGGTGGTTTTCTAGTTGACAATCAGTGGCAAGTGGTGTGCCTCAGGGATCAGAGTTGGTACCACAATTGTTTACAATTTGAATAGATGATCTAAAGTTAGGGACCAAGTAAGTTAAAGTTCGCAAATGACACCAAGATGAGTGGTACAGCAAAGTGTGCAGACAGATATAGGTAGGTTAAGTGAGTGGGCAAGGGTCTTGCAGACAGAGTACAATGTTGGTAAATGTGAGGTCACTCATTTCTGTAGGAATAACAGAAAAAAGTACTATTATTTGAATGGTGAAAAATTGCAGCATGCTACTGCGCAGAGGGACCAGGCATCCTTGTGCATGAATCTCAAAACGTTGGTTCGCAGGTGCAGGTAATTAAGGCAACAAATGGAATGTTGTCCTTTATTGCTAGAGGAATGGAGTTTAAAAAACTGGGAGGTTCTGCTGCAGCGGTATAGGATGCCTGTGAGGCCATAACAGGAATACTGTGTACAGTTACAGTCTCCTTATGTGAGAAAGGATGTACGAGCACTGGAGAGGGTGCAGAGGAGGTTGATCCTGGAATTGATAGGGTTGGCTTATGAGTATTGACCCAGTCTACTCATCGGAATTTATAAGGATTGGGAGGGGTCTTACAGAAAGAAAATTATGAAGGGAATAGACAAGATAGAAGCAGGGAGGTTGTTTCTACTGGCACGTGAGACCAGAACTGGGGGTCTGGCCTCAAAATTAGGGGAAGCAGATGGAGAACTGAGTTGAGGAGGAACTTCTTCTGCCAAAGGGTTGTGAATCTGTGGAATTCTCTGCCCAGTGAAGCAATTGAGCTTACCTCGTTGAATGTTTTTGAGGCAAAGGTGGACAGAATTTTTGAACAGTAAAGGAATTAAGGTTATGGCGAGTGGGCAGTTAAGTGGAGCTCAGTCCACGAAACAATCAGCCATGATCTTACTGAATGGCAGAGCAAGCTCGAGGGGCAAGATGGCCTACTCCTGCTCCTAGTTCTTACATTCTGGGACTTTTACCTGTGGTTAAAGAGAATACAAAGGTCTCTGTCAAGGGCCCTTTGTCTCCCTCCGTGTCCTGGGATAGACTCTATCAGGCCCCGAGAACTGAGCTAACTTAATATCTTTCAAGAGACCCAACACCACCTTTGTCCTAAATCGACATGGCCTAGAATATCAACAGCCTTCCCTGATCTGATTATAATCTATGATGTCGTCCTTGGTGAACACTCATTAGGGACCTCACCCACTTCCTCTGATCCATACTCTAATTTCTTCCTTTGTCCTCAAGTGGACCTACACTTCCATTAATCACTCTCTTTCTCCTATTGTACATATAAAACACTTTGGGATGCTCCTCAACACTTCTTGCCAAGGACATTTCATAGTCCCTTTTAGCCCTCTAATTCCTTGTTTACTTTCTTTCTTGCTTTCTTCAGCTTCCTCAAGGGCCTAGTCTGATTTCAAATCACAAACCATACACTGCGCTTCCTTTTACACTAAACTTTCAATATCTCGACATCCAATGTTCTCAAATCTTGCCATCCTTATCTTTCCTGCTCCCAAGAACTTACTGCCCTGGACTTCGATCAAGTGGCCTTTAAAAGACACGCACACATCAGTGGTGGATTTACGCCAAGATAACTGCCCCCAGTCCAGTTTCTCCAATTTCCATCTAATACTGTTGTAATTAGCGTTACCCCAATTTAGTACTTTCAGTACTTTCAGAGGGCCAGTCTTATCCTTGTTAATAACTATCTTAAAACTTATGATCCCTGTTCTCAAAATGCTCCCCTGCTGAAACATTTGATCATCTAGCCAGGCTCTTTCCCCCAGTAATAGGGTCTAGTATAGCTCCTTCCCTAATTGAACAATCAATATATTTTTTAAGAAACCCTTCGGGATGCAATTATAGAGTTAGAGTCATATAGAACGGAAACAGGCCCTTCTGTCCAACTCGTGCATGTGGGCCAGGCTTCTCGAACTAAACTAGTCCCGTTTGCCTGTGTTTAGCAAATATCCCTCTAAACCTTTTCTATTCATGCGTCTGTCCAAATGTCTTTTAAATGTGGTAACTGTATCTGCATCTACTACTTCGTCTGACAGTTCACTCCATATATGCACCACCCTCTGTGCAAAAACATTGCCCCTCAGGTCCCTTTTAAATCTTTCCCTTCTCATCTTAAGAGTATGTCCTCCTGTATTTAATTATCCTACCCTAGGAAAAAGACATTTGCTATTAACTTTCTCTATGCCCCTCATGATTTTATAAACTTCTACAAGGTCACACCTCAACCTCCTACACTCCAGGGAAAAAAGTCCCAGCCTATCTAGCCTCTCCTTATTCTGACCCTTCTAAGTCCCTGACACTATTAAGGGAGTCAAAATCACCTACTGCAACATTCTTTTCACATCTTTCCACCATGCGCCTACATATCTGTTCCTCTGTCTCCCACTGGCTATTGCAAGGCATACAGTATAACCCCACAGTGACTGCACCCTTTTCCTGAGTTCTATTCATATGGCCTCAGTGGATGATCCCCCCCATCCCCCATGAAGATGTCCTCTCCTCATCACAACTATGACATCAGTAATGCAACACCCCACTCCTTATACAGTTCTCTCTAACAAGCCTGAAACATCTAAACTGAGCTGCCAGTCCTGCTCTTCTCTCAATTGAGTTTGTTTAATGGCTACAAAATCATAGTTCCATTTACTAATCCAGGCTCTAAACTTACCCGTTTTACTCCTCTTATTACAATAATCGGATTCTCAACCCTTCTGCTAATGGGATTAGTTTATCTAAACAGGTCCATCGTGATTTACAGCACTGTTAATCAAAACTATCAACCTTCTCTTGTTTAAAGAGAAAGCATCAACTTGTCAAATCTATCCACATAACCGAAGACCCTTTTCACAACAACCATTCTGATATTTTCTGCACTTCCCCCAATACCTTCACTTTCTTCCTAAAACATGGTGCCTGGCATTGAACACAATACACAAGTTGAAGGTGAATTAATAAAGTTCATTACCCCTCTGTTTATATTATAAGGAAAGTATGGAGTACAACAGCAGGCTCCTAAAACCTTCCAAACCACTTTCTCAAAGTGGTTTGTGCAAAGGTCTCTCTGCTCCTACACCTCCTCTGGAATTGCACCCTTTAATGTATACTGCCTCTCCTCATTCTTGCTACTGAAAAGCACACATTTCCACATTACATTTCAATAGCAAACCTAGCCATTTCACCTGCCCATGGTCCTCCTGAGGTTAATCATTATCAAATATCATAAAGTTTCCAAGTTTTGTGCCATCTTCAAACTTTTAGATTATGCCCTTCACACTCAAAATTTAGGCCATTAATGGAAAATTCAAGAAAAGCAATAGCTCTAGTGCCATTCCCTACAGATCTCTGTATACTTTCCTCCCATCCTGAAATAACCAACTCCTTATCAATGTTACAACCATCTCTCTTTTATTCAACATTCCCGGAAATCCTATGTGTCACTTTGTCAAATGCTGTCTGGAAGTCCATGAACACCACGTCATCTTCATCAACACTTCCTACTACTCTCCAAATCTCAAATTTAGTTGTGCACAATTTGACCTCAACAAATCTGTCCCCTTAATGAATAATCCAAATGGTCAGAAGTAAACCAGATTAAGATAATTGAAACATCAAATAAATTTTTAAACATCATTATGAAATTCAGTATTTGAAAACAGAAGTTCTCATTGGTAATTATGAAAGAATCACCCCAATAAAAACTTAGACACATCTCATTTACCACTGAACTTTTAAGAGTTTTGTTTACACCAAGACTAACACTGTAAAAGGGAAAATTCTTATAATTGCTATTATTTTCATTAACTGCTGCATGCAGGAACTTCAACAGTGCAATGTATTGAAAAGTATAGAATCAAATTACAGCAAATTATAACTAGATTTCTTCCTTTAACTGTGCATGTGGTTTTCAGAACTTACTGTCCATTTTATGACAGTGAACACTGATGAACACAGACTGGGTGACCACTTTGCAGAACACTTCCGGTCCATGCTTAAGAAGGACCCCTAATCTTCCCGTAGCCAGTCGTTTTAACACAGCATCCTGCTTGCATGCCCATGTGTCTGTCCTTGGCATGCTGCAAAGCTCCATCAAATCATAGTGCAAACTGAAGGAACAACATCTTATCTTCAGACTGGGCACTTTACAACCTTCTGGACTTAATATTGAGTTCTGCACCTTCAGATTGTGAACCCACTCCCATTTCTTCTTGCTTTTCATGTGGCATTCTCTATCACCATGTCCTCTCTCCCCTCCCCCCTCCACTCCACTGGGGCCATCTGTTCCTTCTAGTTTGGCAGTTGGACACACCACCGTTTTGCCATTCTCACATTCCAATCACCTAATCAGCACACTTTCTCCCCCAGCATTCCACTACTCTTCTATTGCATAACTGCTGCGCACTCCACATTTCATGTCAACTCTTATGAAGAGTCATCTAGTCTCGAAACATTAGCTTGTTCTCTCTCCACCGATGCTGCCTGACCCGCTGCAATTTCCAGCACTTGTTGTTTTCAATACAGCTTCCAGGATCTGCAGTAAACTTACTCCGACTGATGATTCCTTTGTCAACATAATGGCAAAATCCAAACCATTAAAAAAATGAAATCGTTGGGCAAAATAACCATTTTAACACGTTCCTACACAAGACATTGCAGAGGAATATTATAACGTGAAATCAAGCCAATGTGCATTAAAGTAAGAACTTAGTATTTAAGGAGGCACAGACATGCACTTTTCCATCATGAATACTTTTAAGCAGATCCAACACAAAGCAATATGGCATATTTTATATTAAATCAGCAAAGTTGTAATCATAGATCCAACTTCAGATTCTTCCCAGCTTTTAATTAGAAAAAACTAGATCGAATGCTGAATGTTAATAGCTGTTCACCACAAAGCTTGACAAATTTTAAAAATGTTTACAGATCATTCCATCAGATATAAACCAATACAATTTGGATATGTGCAACTTCCACGTCCTTCTACCACATTTAGTTCTACTTACTTTTGTAACTTTGTTTGCTTACCAATGCAAAGCTTCTATGGAGAGCTTCAGCCAGCTCTGTGCTTTCACATTGTCCTTGTAGTGCTTCTTTTGGCTAATCTAAAAACTTCACTTAGGCGTTTTCACATCAACAATTTAAGACTCCAGGGAGAAACTCACTCAGTACCCATGTACATTAAACAACAAACAAAAAAACACTGTGGCTTCCTTTGAAAATAGGAATTCTCCCTCTGCTTCTGATAGGTGTACAGACAGGATTCCAAAACCAACTTGTCCAAATCTCAATTATCTGCAGCATCCTTTTGCAACAGAACTTTCCAGGTCTAGACCACCTCAGTAGTCACCTGCCTGAACCCTATTAAACACCTCAGATGATAAAGGTGATCTTTGACTCAAAAGGACAAACAAAAACTTTATTACCTCTATTTATAAAACAAGTCAGCTAAGTTTAATCAGATGGTGGTGACAATTCTGTATTATTCGCACCCAGCTGGTTTACAGTTTGTGTGAAAATAATCCAGCTTGAAATGTTTAATGGACAAGATTATACTTTTTTTTAAACTAAACATTAAAATAACTACAAAATTACATGCAAAATTAATGCAGGCCAAATGCTCATACTGGAAACCAATTATTATGGAGGCTTTCAAAAGAGTATTTGTAGACTCCTTGGCCAAAGATAGCTTACGAATATTTGAAGTACAGTGAACATTATTGTGACAACATGCCACAGAAAGCAAGTTAAACATCCAAGAATCTTGCACTATTAAGTTAAATTCAGGAAAATCAGACCAAGTACACATAAAAAAACCAAAAACCAAGATTAGGTAGCATCAGACCCTTGTATTTCTGGATCTAAAGCACTACAATCACAATTAAGACTTGGAAACAACCTTGTCCAGCACCCATCATCATGTAACCATTAGTTATGAACTAGTTGAAAACTTTTTAGTGCCCCTTGAAGGGCTTATTATAAATTGCAACTCATCGAGCATATCAAAAAGGAGGGGGCACGATTACAAAATTTACAGCTATTTAGAAATTTTATGCAAGAATTCAAAAACATAATTCATGATGCTATGTTAAAGCTTCTCTAGATTTAAGTTACTTGGGATCCATTGTACAGCCATTATTCTATGATGGCATTTGGAAAAAAAAAACTTCAGTTGCCTTACATAGAATCCAAAGATTAGTGGAATTGTACATCATTGACCATGGATTTGGTAACAAACGCCACCAAACACCATACAAAACAAATAAGGGCAAGTTTAAAGACCGACAATCCAGTTTGAAGTCATAGACTTTGAAGTACAGCACAGTTTCTTTTAATTCCTACAACACACTCCTGACATGCTTTCCCCCATTTTGCCCACAATCAATGCCAGTGTTCAGTTCATGCGTGTGGAAGAGAGTCGCAGTGCAGAGCAGAACCTATTCAAAATAAAGAACTGCACAAAGCTCAAATTTGATATTGAAAAAGGACTAACCCAACTTTTGTTGCTGCTGTTGTTGGAGTAGTGGGAAATAGAATGATAAAACCCAAGATTGGGGGAGGGGACGGGGTGCAAGAATTGGTCGGAGATGCCATGTTGCGTGGCAAAGGAAGACATGCAAGGAGTGTGTGTCCCGTCCCGCCTGAATTGTCTTGTCACGCTGTCGAGTCGGCTGGGTCCAAACCACAACCCAACAGCCAAGGAGCTGGGGGGAGAGAGGGAGAGAGAGAGAAAGGGGGGGGGGGGAAATTGGTGGTGGAATGGATGGCAAGCAAAAAAAAATAAAGCAAAACTCCCAACCGATCGTCGTCCTCCCCCACCCCCATCCACCGCTCTCTCTCTGCTGTCGGTGAGCTTATAGCGACGGGAAGGAGGAAAAAAAAAACACACACGCACGTACCTTTTATTTTGGCACAAGGGAGTGCGCGGAGGAGCGGCGGGCCGGGTTTTTATTGTCAGCGCTCGTCCTCCATCCATCCAGGCACGGCCGCCATTTTGCTCGCTATTGTGCCCGGAGATGGTGAAGGCGGGAGGGTGGGGGGAGGGGAGGTTAAAAGAAAGGGGGCGGTGGGACGCCGGCCGTCGCTGAACCCTGCCCGCGGGAACCGGGTTGGTGTGTGACGGGGGAAGTGGGGATTTTGCTGGTATCGGCTGGGTACAGCCCGACGGTCGACTTCCTGTCAGAAACGCGAGCGGGCGCAGTCCTTTGTCCCCGCCAAGTGCGTGTTTGTTCTTCCACTACCATCACCAACCGTCTCCTCTTTTTTCCCCCCCACCCCCCAACGACAACCGCCTTCCTCCTTTCCCTCCGCCAGTGGAAGCGCCTTCTCCTCACAGCCGTCTCTCTCTCTGTTGTCGCTGTTTTTTTCTTAAACATAGATTGTATATATTTATAAAAGTGGCAGCTGGGGCTTCAGGAAAGCGTGGAAATGGTGTTGGCTTCCTGACCAGGTGAGAGAGAGCAGGATTCTGACTATTCACTCACTGGAAAAGAAAAATTTTGGATGGTTCGTGTGTGGTGGTGATGGTGGCTGTGGGGGGGCAGGGAGTGGAAAAAGGTCAAAACAAAAACCACTGCTCATTTTTCTCGTAGCACCCGGTTTCCTGTCTGAAGAAAAACAAAATGGGAATGAACTCCCATCAGATCAAGAAGGCAGGTGTCAACTCGAAGGAAACTCGACGCTGCAAGAAAAGTAATAATCAATGGCCAATTGGGCCAGCGCCCCATGGGACACTGGGAAACCAGGCCTTCAGCAGAAAGGAACCAAATAACAGTTTGTCTTTTGGGGAGTAAATAAAGTAAACATCTGTCGCGCCTTTTTAAAACAAATCAATCTTTCATCACCACACATGGGAAGATCGTTGAAACGTGCGGTTTTTTTTAATAGTTGCATGGATGTTTTGCAAAGAAGCCGTTGCAAATAATGTCTTAATTAATATTCCGGAAGATGTTTACCGGAATACTGCTGACTCCATGACTCTTGGCTCTCTGGCTGCTGCTGGTGCTGGACAGCACGTTCTCGGAAATTGTTGACAAACGATTTTAACTGCTTATTTACAATTCAGGCATGATTCCTCGCAAAATTCCAGAATTCGATCTTTCACCACTCCATTCCCAGCATATCATTTTTATTACCTATTATCATCTCTGATATCATTTTTATTGATCTGTTTGCCATTTATTATTATAGTCCTTTGCAAATAAAATGGTTTTCAGCCATTGTTTTGGTTGCATTTCTTCACATAGTATACGTCCTACTCAACAATACCACTGTTTATATGATTTTTCTTTCAGCGAAGAGATAAATTGCTTCCATGTTTAGCTGCTTAGAGCATAATGCAAGCAAAATAATGCAACAGATGACTCCACAGGCATGGACCAAGCTTCAGCTGTGTAAGACAGCACCACCATTTTAAATGGAAATTCACATAAACAAATTACAGTAATACAAACACAATTCCAAATTTCCAATTCCAAAAGCAGCTTAAAAAGTTTAATGGAAAAGAAGATTCTGCAACAATTGTGGTGGTAATGGGGAAAAAGTGTTATCTGAATATGAGTGCTTGAAATCCTCATATTACAATCATTGAAATAACTACAGGGAAAGAATACGGACGGATTTTGGTATGTCAAAAATATTAAATGAGAACCTTGTATCAATTTTCGCTTTTGAGGATGATGCTTAACCAGTAGAATTCAATGATGTCACTAATTAACATTGTTAATATTTTTAAAAATTATTTTAGAATTAAGAACCTTAATATAAAGCAGTAGATCATTGAAAGGATATCCATCCAGTGGATCTCAAGGAAACAGGATAAGGTTCTCCTAACACCCTTCTTGCAACACTCCCCCAGCTAAACCAACCGCACCTCCCCCCATAGACTGGAAGAAGGCTAATATTCCTTTTTTAATGAGGGAGATAAGACAGAATAGGATACCTTTAGGGCTGGTAGTTTGTTGTCAGTAATAAAGAGGGATGATTAGGTATGTACTATTTAGCTACTTAAAGTAGGATATATCAGGAAGACCCAACATGGCCAGAAAAATTAGGCCCTGTCTCACTAATTTCATTTCACTTTTTGAAGCATTTATCAAAATAGTGAATGAGGTAAACACTTCCTCAGTTTTCAAAATGTGAGAAAGGAGTTGGTAACTGAGATTGGTAATCCAGAAACCCAGGTATTGTACTAGAGACCTGGATTCAAATTCCACCATGGCAAATGGTGGAATTTGAATGGAATAAATATCTGAGTGATGACCAAGAAACCATTGTCATCAAAACTCATCTAGTTCACTGACATCATTCAGAAAGAGAAAACCTGGTCTGGCCTACAGATTCACAAAAATGTGGTTTCCTCTTAAGTACCACTAGCAATGGACTTGGTTACCTCTAACTTTAAAAAAAAAGAGAATAAAACCAGACAGACCATTCGGCATCAACCAAGACACCCAGAAATGATAATGGCCTGTTGATCCTGCAAAGTCCTTCTCACCAACGTAAGGGCTAGTGCCAAGATTGGGAAAGCTATCAGCCTGACATGTTCATACTCAAAGAATCATACCTTACATGTAACATTCTAGACAACACCATCATTATCCCTGTCCCATCACCAGGACAGATGCAGCAGATGTTGAGACACAGTGGTATACAGTCAGGAGGTAGTTGCTGCAGGAGTCTTCAACATTGATAGCAGACCTTGTGAATCTCATGTGTCAGGTCAAACATGGGCAAGGAAAGCTCCTGCTGATTACCACAAACCGATCCCCACCTCAGACGATGACTCAGTGTACCATGCTGAACACCACTTGAGAAAAAACTAAAGGTGGCAAGGGCACAGAATGTCCTCTGATTAGACAATTTCAGAGTCCATCACCAATGGACTCCATCATTACTGACTGAGTTGGTCAAGTCCTAAAGAACATAGCTGCTATACCAGATCTGTGGCAAGTGGTGATGGAACCAACAAGAGTGAAAAACATACTTGACCTCATTCCCATTGATCTGCCTGCGGTAGATGCATCTGACCATGACAACATTAATAAGACTGACCACAGCACAGTCCTTATGGAGACAAAGTCCTGCCTTCATATTAATCACTGACGCCATGCTGAATGGAATAGACTTTGAACATATCTCCCAAGTCAAGACTAGACATCCATGAGGCACTGCGGACTGACAGCAGCAGCAGAATTGTACACAAACACAAATGGCAACCTCATGGGCCGGGCATATCCCTGCAACACTATCATCAAGTCTGGTTCAATGAAGAATGTTGGAGCAGAATCAGGCCTACTTGCACATCAGGTGTTAACCTGGTGAAGCTACGAAACAAGACCACTACAAGATAAAACAGTATAAGCAGCGAGTGATAGACAGAGCTAAGTGATTCCAAAAACAACAGATTAGATCTAAGCTCTTCTGTCCTGCCACATCCGGTCATGGCTGGTAGTGAACAATTTAAAAAGTGATTGGCAGGATGAGGATCTACAAATATCCCCATTCTCAACAATGATAATACATTAATACAAAAGGTAGGACTAAAGCATTTGCAACAATCTTCAGCCGGGAGTGCCAAGTAGATGATCCGTCTGGTCTCCTCCCAAGATCACTAGCGACAATAGTACTGAAGAAGTACACTCCAGATTTGCCACTCCCTTCAAGCTGTTCCAGTACAGCTATAACACAAGCATCTATCCGACAATGTGGGAGATTATACACAAAAAGCAGGACAATTCCAACCTGGCCAGTTACCACCCTATTAGTTTAATCTCAATCATCAGTGAATTTATGACAAGTGTCATCAACAGTGCTGCTGAGCAATGCTTGCTTAGCGATAACTTGCTCACCCTGGTTTCTGCCAGGCTATCTCAATTCCTCACCATGTTATATCTTTGGTTCAATGCTGAGCTCCCAAGGGGATGTGAAAGTGACTGCGCTTGACATCAAGATTGTACTTGCCTGAATGTGTCATTAAGGAACCCTAGCAGGCTTGGAGTCAATGGGAATTAAGGGAGAACTCTCCTCTGGTTGGAGTTATACCTGACACAAACCTGGTTATGGTTGGTGGAGGTCAGACACCTCAGCTCCAGGATGGTTGTACAGGAGTTCCTCAGGGTAGTGTCCTAGGTCTAACCATCTTCAGCTGCTTCAGTAATATCCTATCATAAGGTCAGAAGTAGGGATGTTCACTGACGATTGCACAATGTTCTGAATAAATTGCAAATCTTCAGATACTGAAGCAATCTGTGTCCAAATGTAACAAGTTCAGGACAAAATTCAGGTTTGGCCTGACAAGTGAAAAGTAAGATTTATGCCGCCACAAGTGCCAGGCAATGAATATCTCCAATAAGAGAATCTGACCATTGCCCTTGACGTTCAATGATGTCACAATCATACAATTCCTGTGGGTTATAGGGGGATAGGTCTGGGTGGGATGATCCAAAGGTCGGTGTGGATTCGTTGGGCCAAAGGGCCTGTTTCCACACTGTAGGGATTCTATGATTCTATGAATACAAATCATTATGGACACTGTGGCTACAAGATCAGGTCACAGCCATGAATCTTGCTGCATTTAACTCACCTCGTGACCCCCCAAAGCCTGACCACCATTTACAAGGCACAAGTTGAGAGCATGATGGAATACTCCCCACTTGGCTGGATGAATGCAGCACCAACAACACTCAAGAAGCTTGATGCCATCCAGCACAAAGCAGCTTATTTGATTTGCACCATATCCATAAACATCCAGTCCCTCCTCCCACAATACTCAGCTGGACAGAAAGCTCTGTTTGGATGTGTATTGAATTTCCCATCCCTCATCTAACTGGTATTGTGGGACGATGGGAACTACTGATCTTGAATTTTGTACAATGTGTGAACTGCCTTCCAAGGAATCTGTTGTCACCTTGCTTATCAAACCGTTCAATGCTGTTGTCTCCTTAGCTGGTTTGGAGTTGACAGGAAAAATTGGTCAATGTCTGCATTTAATAAGGTTGGCTTCTGTTTAGTAATTGAAAGTAAAGTAGAGGATCAGTTGGCTGGATTGCTGATTTGTGACGCTGAGTGATGCCAACAACATGGGTTCAATTCCTGCACAAGATGAGGTTACCCTATCTCTCCTTCTCAACCTGTCCTCCACTTGAGGTGTGTTAACTCTCTGGTTAAACTACCAACAGTCGTCTGTCTTTAATGAGAGAGCAACCCTATTGTTTAGTAAGACTACAGTGATTTTACCTTCAATAATTGAAAAGGTTTTGTCCCTGGGACCAACAGTCTGTGTATTGAACAGGGTCATTTTCCCCAAAGCTGGAATAATCCCTGGCAAAAAAAACTTCTGGATGAAAAATGATAACCCTTCACAAGGTATGGTGGCAACAGTGGTTATGTTACCAAACCAGTAATCTGAAGGCTTGGACTGATGACTTTGAGATGAGTTCAAATCTCACCATGGCAGCTAGATTTTAAATTCAGTTAAATAATTACATTTGAATTAAAAAGCTAGCAACATTAATCATGACCATGTTTCACAAATGCCGTATGGAGAAGAAAATCTGTCTTTATCTGGTTCACCCATATGTGACTTCAGACCCATAATAATGTGGTTGACTGTTAATCATTCTCTAAATTTGCCCTGCAAACTATGTCATATCTCTAAAACAATTAGGGATTAGCAACAAAGACTTAAATAATTATTTTCAGTGATGCTGACATTTGTGAATTATTTATTAAAATTATGTGATAAAATAAAGCCTCTGTCCTTGTATAAGTCCTTACTTAGGCCTTAGCTAGAATGCTATGCCCGGTCTTGGTCTCTTTGTATAGTGGCAGTTCATGAGTCTTTCCAATGGGTATCCTGTTGTCTTGTGTAGGGTCCTGTAATATTTAATAAGGCCTTTTGAGGGTAGGATCTAGACCATACAGCTCTCCAGGCGGAGATAAATTAAAAACTGCTAATAGGATACTAATTCTCAGGGAGCAGAAAGATTGGTGATAGAAACAAACTTAGGTGCAGCCAGACCTCCTGAATTCTCCCACATTATGGAGTCATAGAGTCCTACAGCACGGAGACAGGCCCTTCAGCCCAAACTGTACCATGCCGACCAAAATGTCAATCCACGCCAAAGCCATTTCCCTGCTCTTGGCCCATATATTTCTGAATCTTTCCTATCCATGTATTCGTCCAAATGCCTTTTTAATGTTGTACCTGTCTCAACCACTTCTGCTGGCAGCTCATTCCATATGCATACCAACCTCTGTGTAAAAAAAGCTGCCCTCAGGTTCCCATTTATTCTTTCCCCTCTAACTTTAAACTGATGCCCTCTCATCCTTGATTCCCTAACTCTGGGAAAAAGACTGAGTGCATTCACCTTTTCCATGCCACTCATGATCTTATACACTTCTATAAGATCCCCCCTCAGTCTCCTACGCTCTGAAGAAAGAAGTCGTAGTTTGTCCAACCTCTCCCTATAACACAGTCCCTTGAGTCTTGGCAACATCCTTGTAAATTTCTTCTGCACTCTTTCCAATTTAATAACATCTTTCCTACATCAGGGTGACCAAAACTGAACACAATACTCCAAGTGCGGCCTCACCTGCATTCTGTGCAACTGCAACATAACTTCCCAACTCCTATACTCAATGCCCTGACTGAGGAAGGCCAGTGTGCCAAAAGACTTCTTCACTGCCCTGTCCTGTGATTCCACTTTCAGAGGACTGTGAACCTGAACTCCAAGGTCCCTCTGTTCCACTACACTCCTTAAGGCCCTACCATTCACCATGAAACTCCTACCTTAATTTGACTTTCCAAAATGCAACACCTCACACTTATCTATATTGAACTCCATTTGCCATTTCTTAGCTCACTTCCCCAGCTAATCAGGATCCTGGCACATAGCACTGGAAGTAAACCAGAGATTACCCTCGTTGAGGTCCTAGTTTTTAACTTTTTTCCTATCTTTCTATAATCACTCCATAGGACCTCATCCCTATTTCTACCAATGTCATTTGTGCCAACGTATAAAATGACTTCTGGCTGCTCACCCTCCCCCTTGAGAATGTTCTGCAGACACTCTGAGACATCCAGGACTCCGGCACCCAGGAAGCAACACAAACATCCTGGATTCCCGTTTGCAGCCACAAAATCTCCTGTCTGTCCCCCTCAGTATCGAGTCTCCTATCACTAAGGTCGTGTTTACCTTTACCCTTTCCCGCTGTGCCTCAGAGCCAGTCACAGTGTCACCAACCTGGCTACTGCTGCTTTCCCTGATCAGTCATCCTCCCCCACGAAAGTATGCAAAACGGTATACTTGTTTTCGAGGGGAATGGCCACAGCGGATTCCTGCACTCTCTACCTACTCCCTTTGCTTTTCCTGGTGATCACCCAGCTACTCTCTGCCTGCACCTTGGGTGTGACTGCCTCACTAACACTCTTATCTACGGTGCACTCAGCATTTCGGATGATCCTGAATGCGTCCAGCTCCAGCTCCCTAACATGGTCTCCCAGGAGCTGCAGCAGAGGGCACTTCCCACAGGTGTAGTCATCAGGGACAATAAAGTCTCCTTGAGCTCCAGCAGGAGCATGCCAATGCCCTAAACTGCTCTAAGACTAAAGAGAAAAGTTAAAAGGACTTTACCTGAGCTTACCTGTACCTTTTGCTGAGCTGCTGCTCACCGAAGCCTCTCAAGCCACTCTGCTATCAACAAATTTTCGATAGTATGTCTTTCTTCCCTTTTTTTTGGTGAGGAGGGGAAAAGGGAAACACTACAATGATATAATGATTGGGGCATAAGTACTCCTTGATACCACACCCATAACAATCTGCTTTTCAGTGCAGGTAACTGCTTCTAGGCACCCATATATATATATATATATATATATATATGCTGAAGTGATGCCTCTTCCTCTGAGTCACCCTCTGCTGGACACTCTTCCTCCTGCTGAATATGGGAGCTCATGCCAGACAATCTGCTCTTCAGTGCAGGTGACTGCTTCCAGTCTCTAATGTATGTGCTGAATTGACACCTCGCCCTCTCAGTCGCCCTCTGCTGGACCAAAATGCACCTCCCTCTCCCCTCTTTCCCCCACGTCTGTCCATCTAAAGCACCTGTACCCCGGCACATTAAGCTGCCAGTCCATTCTTTGTGTTTGTTTCAGAATTCAAGCATTCACAGTATTTCGCCTTCATTAATGGAAAAAAGCAGTTTGAGTTTGAGAGTGAGAAGTCGTTGGGTATAAGAGCTAGTGACTGACATTGCTTTGGAATGGAGAATACAATGAGTGAAGAGAAGCAGCTGAAGAAAAAACAAAAATGTGACATGCTGGAAATGTGAAATAACAGTAAAACCTGGAAAAATCTGTGAATCAGATATCATTTGTGGAGCGAGAAACAGTCAACCTCTCAGATTAATGTTGCACGTCAGAAAAACCAACAATGTAACAGGTTTTCGACGAAACAAAAACAGGACGAGAAATCAGTAAGCAGAGAAAACAACAAAGAGAAGGTTTGTAATAGGATAGAAGGTAAAAGCAACTAAACAACAAAAGAAAGGATGTTTTAAGGCAAAATGGATTGGTAATCAAACAAGTAAAGAAACAAAAGATGGGATATGAGGATCTGTAAATGGTCACAGCAGAGCTGTTACCAGCACCTGCTGTTTGGAAAGTGGTTATGATCTGAAGCTACTGAAATCATTGTTAGGTAGGGAACATTATACGATGAATGTACAAAAGATGATGCAATGGCCCCTCAAGTTTTCATTGAAGACGGAGACGGAGGAGAATGGAAGATTAAGATGTACTGGAGACTGCATTGTGAACAGCAAATATAGTATACCAAATTGAAAGAAGTACAAATAAATCTCAGTTTCACCTGAAAGAAATGTTTGGGGCCTTGGATGTTGTGAAGAGAGGAAATGAAAAGGAATACATGACCCTGTGAACCTCTTGATTGATTGATTTTATTGTGACATGTACAGTGAAAAGCTTTGTTTACAAGCAAAGAGGCAAAACACTTACAGGCATACAGGTTACATCGCAGGCTAGAGTGAATTCAACAGTCTGATAACAGCCGGAAAGAAGTTCTTCTTGAACCTGCTTGTGCATGTGTTCAGGCTTCTGTATCCTCTGCCTGACTGAAGAGGTTATGGGAGGTCATTACCAGTGTGCAATGGGTCTTTGATGATGTTGGCAGCCTTTCTATCTATCCATCTATCTATCTTTCTGCAGCAGCGAGCCATGTAAATAGAGTCCATGGATGGAAGGTTGTCTTCCGTGGTAGTCTGGGCTGTGCACATTACCTTCTGTAGTCTCTTACGGTCCTGGGCAGAGCAGTTGCCATACCAGGCTGTTATGCACCCGGATAGCGTGCTTTCAGTGGTGCATCTGTACAAGTTTGTGAGGGTCCTTATGGACATGCCAACTTTCTTGAGCCACCTGAGGAAGAAGAGACTTTGTTGTGCATTCTTGACTGTCGCATCTACATGGGAAGTCCAGGACAATTCGTCGGTTATGGTCACACCGAGGAACTGGATACTCTTCACCCTCTCAACCTCAGTTCTGTTGATGTAGATGAGGGCATGTTCTCCTCCTTTCTTTCTGAAGTTGATGATCAGTTCTTTAATTTTACTGACGTTGACAGACAGATTGTTTTCATTGCTCCAAATCACCAAGCCCTCTATTTCCCTTCTGTATTTTGACTCGTTGTTGTTAAATATCGATCCCACTACGGTGGTGTTGTCAGCGAACTTGTAGATGGCATTCATTCAGAATCTGGCAACACAATCGTAGGTGTACAGGAATTACAGTAGGGGGCTGAGGATGCATCCCTGTGGGGGGGAGCTCCAGTGTCAAGTGTTATTGTGGAGGAGGTGCAGTTACCTATCCTCACTGATTGCGGCCTATGGGTCAGAAAACTGAGGATCCAATTGAAGAGGGCAGAGATGAGACCAAGGTCACGCAGTTTTGAGATCAGTCTGGAGGGGATATTGGTATTAAAGATGGAGCTGTAGTCAATGAGTTGGAGTTTGATGTAAGTGTCTTTGTTGTCCAGACGTTATCTGGAGATGATGCCTCCTCTGTTATTGAACAAGATTATGGCTGATCTGTAAATTAATTCCATTCACCCACCTTTGCTATATATTCCTTATAATCCTGTTCTGGGGAAAATCTAACAATCTTGGATTTAAAATTATTAATGGTGCTGACATCTACTGTTTAATATCTGTGTAATATTTCATTGTTTTTAGGGTATCCTTCAACTGCCATGTGTAGGTGTATGCTTTATAATTTTGCATAGTTTGAGCAATTAGTCAATCCGTCATAATTGAAATACCTGCAATAAATATCAGGATAAACACGTTTATCACAGTTAGTATTGTTGACACAGGTTCAAGGATGATTTGCATCCACTCCAGGGAGGTGGGTTCTGCAGTGGCTAAGTAGTCAGTGAAACAATGTCACCTATTCAACTGCCTCAGATGCACCTATACTCATGGTCACTGCCACAGACGTTAGATTGGCCTTCTTGAGAGCAAACTCATGGGAAATAACTGGCCCCAATGGAGTTCCTGGCCGTGCACTCAGATCCTATGTGGACCAGCTGGCAGGAGTATTTGTGGACACCTTCAACCTCTCCTTTCTATAATCTGAAGTCTCCATTTAGTTCAAGAAGACAAGCACCATCCCGGCGCCAAGAAAAATCATACAGCATGCCTCAATGACTATCACTCATTGGCTCTGACCTCCATAATTATGAAGTGCCCTCATCCTTTGCAATTTGCCTACCAGCGCAACGGGTCTGCAGCAGACACCATCTCCCTGGCCCTACACTCATCCTTGGAACAACTGGATAACAAGGATACCTATCTCAGGCTCCTACTTATTGACTACAATTCTGCTTTCAGCACCATAATTCCAAATAAACTCATCTCTAAACTACAAGACCTAGGACTCAGCTCCTCCCTCTGTAGCTGGATCTTCGACTTCCTGACCCATAGACCTCAATCAGTAAGATAGGTGACAACACCTCCTCCACCATAATCCTCAACGCAAGTGGCCCGCAAGGCTGCATACGCAACCCCCTCTTATATTCATCACAAACTCATGATTGTGTGGCCAAATTCCACACCAATTCCATTTACAAGTTTGCTGACAACACAACCATTGTAGGTCGGATCTCAAAACAACAACAAGACTTAATACAAGGAACTAGTCATTGACTTCAGAAAGCAGAATGGCTGGCATGACCCTGTCTGCATCTATGGTATAGAGGTGGAGATGGTCGAGAGAATCACGTTCCTGGGAGTGATGATCACTAACAATCTGTCCTGGTCCACCCACGTCAACATGATGGTCAAGAAAGCATAACAATGTCTCCACTCCCTCAGGACGATAAGGAAATTCGATATGTCCACAAGGACTCTTACAAACTTCCATAGTATACCGTAGAAAGCCTCTTGTCTGGATGCATCACAGCATGATATGGCAACTGCTCCTTCCAAGACCACAAGAAACTAGAGAGTCATGAGAGAGCTTAATTCATCACACAAGCCAGCCTTCCAACCATTGACTCCATCTATACTTCCTGCTGCCTTGGGAGACAAACCAACTTATGAAAGATCCCTCCCACCCTAGTTATACTCTCTTTCACCTTCTTACATTGGGCAGAAGATATAAAAGTTTGAATATACGTATATATAGATTCAAGAATATTTTCTTCCCTGCTGTTATCAGACTTTTCAATGGATCTCTTAAATGTTCATTCTGATCTCTCTCTCTCCCTCTGCACCTTCTCTGTGGCTGTAACACTGTATCTTGCACTCTGTTCTGCTACCCCGATGCAGTGTGTATGGTACGATCTGCCTGTATAGCATGCAAAACAACACTTTTCACTGTATCTCGGTATATGTGACAACAAAAAGATCAATCAATCAGTTCTGGAGCCAAATGTGCTTGGTGCTGGGTGTGAAGTCTCAGACTTCCTCAGACATGCAAAAGCAGCACTGGTGCATTGGATTCAATGTTAGATTTCATTGTCTGTTCGCACCAAGAGGAGGTTCCCAAGGTATGGGAAATGATCCATACTGTCCAGGGGCTCATCATGATTTTCATGGTCAATGAAGAATGTTTTGTGGCAAGAGTGGACAGTTAAAGAACCTTTATTTTCCAGCTAATTAGTCGAAGGCCCATTCTCCCATGCTTCTCAGTGATTGGGTCGGTGACGATTTATAACTCGACTGCTGAATGTGCACACATGCAGGCATTGTCTGTGTGCTGCAGCTCAATGGCAGAAATCACAGTGGTCCTAGTTCTGGCCTGGAGGTGTCGAAGGTTGAACAGTTTCCCAGTCGTACTGTAGATTAGCTCCATTCCAGTATGGAGCTTCATGGAGGTAGGGTGGAGTGTTGTGTGAGGAGATGGAGAAGTGCGTTGGTGCAATGACACAGCCCTGATTGACCTCAGTTTGCATCCCTATTGGGTCTTTGGTGGATTTGTTGATAAGGATCACAGCTTGCATGTCATCGTGAAGAAGGCAGAGAACAGTGATAAATTTCTGCAGGCAGCCAAATTTGAGGAGGATTTCAAATTGCTTTGAAGCATAAAATAGTGATACCGTCAAGAACTGGAAATTTAATTTCTTTGAAGCAGACCTTTTGTATTTGTGGTAATAAGATTCAGAATTTGCACAGTTAGAAGAAATTAGAACATAGAATCCCTACAGTGTGGAAACAGGCCCTTCAGCCCAACAAGTCCACACCAACCCTCAGAGCATCCCACCCAGACCCCATCCCCCTATAACCCACCCAATCTACATATCCCTGAACACTGTGGGCAGTTTAGCATGGCCAATCCACTTAGCCTGTACATCTTTGGACTTTGGGAGGAAACCAGAGCACCCAGAGGAAATGGGGAGAATGTGCAAACTCCACACAGACAGTCACCCAAGGGTGCATTTGAACCTGGGTCCTTGGTGCTGTGAGGCAGCAGAGCTAACCACTGTCCCACTGTGCCACCATAATCTATATCTTCAGAGTAAGAGTGCTCCAAGGAAAATACCTTTACTTGTTCACAAAAAGCGGGTCAAATCCAATCCAGCCAAATGCTGTCTTACAATTGCTGTCTCATCTCAATGTTTGGCAAAATGACTGACTTGGTCATTGTGAGTGCTATCAATCAGCACTCGCATGTCAATAACTTGCTTACTTATGCTAAGTTTGAGTTCAGTCAAGACTACCTCAGTTTTAGTCCAGACATTAAGATGTAAATGCCAGAGTGGAGGTGAGAGGAATGCCCTTGACAGATAAGCAACATTTGACCAAGGCTGACAGCAAGGACTCCCATTAAAACTGAAGTTAATGGGTTTTAGGATGGAAACTGTCCATTTGTGGCAGCCATATCTAGTACAAAGGAGGATGGGTGGGTTCTTTCGAGGTCAATTAGCTAAGCCATGGGACATCTTTGCAAGATAGAGTCCTACGCACAACCAACTTCTGCTGCATCATCAATCCGCTTCCCTCCATCATAAGGTCAGAATTGGGGATGTTCACAGATGATTGTGCAATGCTTAGTCCCATTCATGACTCCTTGGATACTGATGCAGACTCTGTCACTGCGCAGAAAGACTTGTACAATATTCAGGCATCAACTGATAAGTGGAGATAGCATTTGCGCCACACACATCCCTAAGAGCACTGTTTGTACGTGCAACCCCAGACTGCTGCAGTTCAAGTAGTTGGCTCACCCTTACCTTCCCAAGGGCAATTAGGGATTGTGTTAGCCAGCAGCACACACACCCTGTGAAAGAATAAAAAAGAACAACAGCTAAAAATGTGCTTGTAGTCATATAACTATTATATTAACATTGGCATTGAGCCATTCTATCTTACTTTATTATTCATTATAATCATTGTGAAGGCAACATGGAATAGATTGTAATTGCTATCATAACGGAGAGTCATTAACAAGTGGTACAAGCAATTCATAAATATGGAACAGGGCAAATTGGTCCGAGCACATCAAGAATCACGTGTAGGCAGGACTGGGTAGGCATAGAAGATTTCCTTGCTTGAAGGATATTATTGAGCCAGATTTGTTGAATTAAATTTCACCACATGCCATGGGCATAACCTCTAGATTAATAGGTCTGTATCACACTCACAAGACTGCCATATCTATGAATATAACGAAGTCAATGTTCAAGCAAATTAAATTGCATTTTTACTGCAATTTATTTCCACAGGATATTTGTGACAAAAGAATTTTATTAAATGTTCATAATTCTTCTTATTCAAGTTGTTGAAATGAAAAAATTGAAACTACCTCATTTATGTCTGAAGAACACCACATCATGTTTCCACTTTACTAACCACAATTTACATCCCATCACCACAAATAGTTTCACATTTAGTACACCAACATTTGTTACTAACAAGCAAACTATATTAATGGTAGGGATAAAAAGATCATTTGTGAAAAAAATTGATGTGCAAATCACTAAGAGTTATTTGACTTGATAAGTGACCATGTTATTAGATGAACTGTAGGAAATTCATATTGCTAGTAACTGGAGCTACCAGGCAACGTTTAACACTGTTCACCATGCAAACAAACATCTCATGAAACAGAAGGCTGCCAGATATAACTAACAAGCCATAGAGGGAGAGTGTAGTGATTGCATTTATGTCAGCCAGGTGGACGTCATAGTTACCTCATTATAGAGTCATAAAGTTATGGAGATAGGTAGCACAGAAACAGATCCTTCAGTCCAACTCCTCCATGCTGACCAGATGTCCGAAATAAATCTAGTCCCATTTGCCAGCATTTGGCCCATATCCCTCTAAACCCTTCCTATTTATATACCCATCCACATGTCTTGTAAATGTTGTAATTGTACCAGCCTCTACCACTTCCTCTGGCAGCTCATCCCATACACACACCACCCTTTGCGTGAAAAAGTTGCCCTTTAGTTCCCTTTTTCCCCTCTCATCTTAAACCTACGCCCTCTAGTTTTGGATTCCCCCAAAATGGGGAAAAGCCCTTGTCTATTTACCTTATCTATGCCCAACATGATTTTATAAACCCCTATAAGTTCACCCCCCAGCCACCATCGCTCCAGGGAAAATAGTCCCAGCCTATTCAGCCTCTCCCTGTAGCTCAAACCCTCCAACCCTGGCAACATCCTTGTAAACCTTTTCTGAACTCTTTCAAGTTTCACAACATCCTTCCTATTGCAGGGAGAGCAGATTGCATGCAGTATTCCAAAACTGGCCTAACCAATGTCCTGTGGAGCTGCAACATGATCTCCCAACTCCCATACTCAATGCACTGACCAATAAAGGCAAGCATACCAAACACCTTCTTCACCATCCTATCTACCTGCGAATCCATTTTCAAGGAACTATGAACCTTTACTCCAAGGTCTCTTTGTTCAGAAACACTCCCCAGGACCTTACCATCAAATGTATAAGTCCTGCCCTGAATTGTCTTTCCAAAATGCAGTACCTCACATTTATCTAAATTAAACTCCACATGCCACTCCTCGGCCCATTTGTCCATCTGATCAATATCCCATTGTACTCTGAGGTAACCTTCTTTGCTGTCTATTACACCTCCAATTTTTGTGTCATCTACAAACTTACTAATCATACCTCCTAGTTCACAACCAAACCCATCACCGATGTCAGGCTCCCTGGTTGATAATTCTCTGGTTTTTCCTTACCATCTTTCTTAAATAGTGACACCACATTTGCCAACCTCCAGTCTTCCGGCACCTTGCCTGTGGTTATTGACGATACAAATATCTCAGTCAGGGGCCCAGCAATCACTTTGCTAGCATCTGGCAGAGTTCTAGGGTACACCTGATCAGGTCCCAGGGATTTGTGCACCTTCATATGTTTTAAGATGTCCAGCATCTCGTCCTCTGGTGGTAACGTGGACATTTTTCAAGAGGTTGCTATTTATTTCCTCATGTTCTCTATCTTCCATATCCTTCTCCATAGTAAACACTGATACAAAATACTCATTTAGTATCTCCCCATCTCCTGCAGTTCCACACATAGGTGGCCTTGCTGATCTTTAAGGGGCCTTATTCTCTCCCTAGTTACCCTTTTGTCCTTAATGTATTTGTAGAATCCCTTTGGATTCTCCTTAACCGTATTTGCCACAGTTACCTCATGTCCCCTTTTTGCCCTCCTGATTTCACTCTTAAGTATACTACTACTGCCTTTATCCTGTTCGAGGGATTCACAATTTTTGCTGTTTACACCTGACATATGCTTCCTTTTTATTCTTCACTAAAACCTCAATTTGTCTAGTCATCCAGCATTTCCTACATCTACCAGCCTTGCCCTTCACCCTCATGGGAACATACTGTCTCTGGACAGGATATTCTGTCTCTGTTCCCACAGTTACCTAGAATACACCTCCTCTCACCCACCTTCCTGCAAAAAGGCCATCCCCTATTCCCAATTCCTTCGCCTCCGCCACATCTGCTCCCGAGATGAGGCATTCCACTCCCGGACATCCCAGATGTCCTCATTTTTCAAGGACCGCAACTTCCCCTCCACAGTGGTTGAAAATGCCCTCGACCGTGTCTCTCGCATTTCCTGCAACTCATCCCTCACACCCCCTACCCGCAATAACAACCAAAACAGAATCCTCCTCATCCTCACATACCAACCCACCAACCTCTGAATCCAACGCATCATCCTCTGACACATCTGCCATCTGCAATCTGCCCCCACTACCAAAGACATTTTTCCCTCCCCACCCTTATCTGCTTTCCGGAGGGACCACTCTCTCCATGACTCCCTTGTCCACTCCACACTCCCCTCCAGCTCCACCACCCCCGGCACTTTTCTTTGCAACCAGAGCAAGTGCTACACTTGCCCCTACACCTCCCCCTCACCCCCATCCCAGGCCCTAAGAAGACCTTCCACATCAAACAGATGTTCATCTGCACATTTGCTAATGTGGTATACTGTATCAGCTGTTCCCGTTGTGGCCTCCTCTACATTGGGGAAACCAAGAAGAGGCTTGGGGACGGCTTTGCGGAACACCCACGCTCAGTTCACAAAAAACAACTACACCTCCCAGTCGCGAACTATTTCAACTCTCCCTCCCACTCCTTGGACTTCATGTCCATCCTGGGCCTCCTGCATTGCCACAATGATGCCACCTGAAAGCTGCAGGAACAGCATCTCATATTTCGCTTGGGAACCCTGCAGCCCAAGGGTATCAATGTGGACTTCACAAGCTTCAAAATCTCCCCTCCCCCACCGCATCCCGAAACCCGCCCAGCTCGTCCCCGCCTCCCTAACTATTCCTCCCACCTCAAGCCCCACCCCATCTTCTACCCACTAACTTCATCCCGCCTCCTTGACCTGTCCGTCCTCCCTGGACCGACCTATCCCCTCCTAACTTCCCACTTACATTCACCTTTACTGGCTCCAACCCCACCTCTTTGGCCTGTCTGTCTCCTCTCCACCTATCTTCTCCTTTATCCATCTTCTATCTGCCTCCCCCTCTCTCCCTATTTATTTCAGAATCCCCTTCTCATATCCCATTTCTGAAGAAGGGTCTCGATCCGAAATGTCAGCTTTCCTGCTCCTCTGATGCTGCTTGGCCTGCTGTGTTCATCCAGCTGTACACCGTGTTATCTCAGATTCTCCAGCATCGGCAGTTCCTGCTATACTGTCTCTGGACTCTTGTTCTCCCATTGTTGAAGGCTTCCCATTTTCCAGCCATCCCTTTACCTGCGAACATCTGCCCCCAATCAACTTTTGAAATTTCTTACCTAATACCATCAAAATTGGCTTTCCTCCAATTTAGAACTTTAACTTTCGGATCCGGTCTATCCTTTTCCATCACTATTATGATCACTGGCCCCAAGGTGCTCCCCCACTGACACCTCAGTCACCTGCCTTGCGTTATTTCCCAAGAGTAGGTCAAGTTTTGCACCTTTTCTAGTAGGTATATCCACACACTAAATCGGAAAATTTTCTTGTACACACTTAACAAATTCCTCTCCATCCAAGCCCTTAACACAGTGGCTGTATCAATCTATGTTTGGAAAGCTAAAATCTCCTACCATAACCGCCCTACTATTCTTACGGATAACTGAGATCTCCTTACAACTTTGTTTCTCAATTTCCTGCTGACTAGTGGGTGGTCTATTGTACAATCACAATAAGGTGATCATCCCTTTCTTATTTCTCAGTTCTACCCAAATAACCTCCCTGGATATATTCCCAGGAATATCCTTCCTTTATGCAGCTAAATGTAATCCCTAATCACAAACACCGCTCCCCCTCCTTTCTTGCCCCCTTTTCAATTCTTCCTACAGCATCTATACCCTGCAACATTAAGCTGCCAGTCCTGTCCGTCCCTGAGCCACATCTCTGTAATTTCTATGACATCCCAGTCCCATGTTCCTTACCATGCCCTGAGTTCATCTGTCTTATCTGTTAGGATCTTACGTTTAAATAAATGCAGTTTAATTTATCAGACCTACCTCATTCTCTGTTTTGTTCCTGCCTGCCCTGTCTGTTTGATTTATTCCTTTTTCCAACTGTACCAGTCTTAGACTGATCTCTTCCTTCACTGTCTCCCTGGGTCCCACTCTCCCCTTACTAATTTAATTCCTCCTGAGCAGCTCGAGCAAATCTCCCTGCCAGTATGTTATTCCCCTTCCAATTCGGGTACAATCCATCCTTCTTACACAGGTCACTTCTACCCTAGAAGATATTCCAATGATCCAAAAATGTGAATCCTTCTCCCCCGCGCTAGCTCCTCAGCCACACATTCATCTGCTCCATCCCCCTGTTCCTACCTTCACAAGCTCTTAGGACTGGGATTTATCCAGATATTACTACCTTGGAGGATCTACTTTTTAAATTCCTGCCTAACTTCCTATATTCTCTCCAGAATCTCATCCTTTTCTCTTCCTATGTTGTTAGCTCCAACGTGATTAGTGACCTCCTGCTGGTTCCTCTCTCCTTTGAGAATATTCTGTACCCTCTCTGAGACATCTTTGATCCTGGTTCCAGGGAGGCATCATTCTGATGTCTCGCTGTTGGCTGCAGAATTGTCTGTCTGTGCCTCTGACTAGATAGTCCCCTATCATAATCAATCGCTTGGAACCTTGTGTACCCCTTGTTACATTAGAGTCAGTCTCAGTACCGGGAACCTGGCTATCAATGCTACGTTTCCCTGAGAGTCCATCACTCTCTGCATTTTCCAAAACAGCATACTTGTTTGAGATAGGGATAACTACAGGAGACTCCTGCACTACCTGCCTACCCCTCCTAGTTTTCCTGGAGGTCACCCACCTCCCTGACTGTATCTTCGGTTCATCTCCCTCTTTGCAACTGCTATCCACCACATCCCCTAGATCCTCAAATTACTCATTGCCTCTAACTGACACTCCAACCGATCCATGCGATCTGAAAGGATTCGCAACCAAACACACTTCCTGCAGACGTAATCATCACTGACATGGAAACTGTCCCTAATCTCCCACATCCAACAGGAAGAACACATCACTGTACCACAGGCTATCTTTGTACCTTCACAATCTACAAAGCCAGAAAATAGCACAGTCTTACGGCTCCAAAAACACTGCTCCAGGTTAGCTTAGTACTTATGTTTTAATAGTTTTAAAGTTTAATCGAGATATAGATCTCAATTACTACATGTAATAAAAAAACCCCACTCTACTCACTATTGTAGATTTACAAAAGTAAAACAGTAGGGTTACACCTTAAAAAGGCACTTAGCTGCTCCCTTGGTATAAGCTCCCACACACAGGTTTCTCCAAGGTCAGCTGTCAATTTTGCTGTTTGTTTATTTTTCTTAGGATGAACTCAGACGTCCAGAGGTGCTTGAAACCAGACAGCAAGGGCAGCAGCTGTGCAGGTTACTGCTGGGTCAGACGCAATGTAGGTTTCTTTCTCCATTTGAATCACTGTTATGTGGTCACTACCTTTGTCTCTCTTCCTCCTTTTTAAAGTGCTGTTGTTTTGATCTTTTTTTCTCAAAGTTCCAAAAGAAATGCAACAATTTATTAAACAGTAATTATTGCTCTTGGAATTTGAGGTAATCAGCTCCAACACTGAAAACACCTCAAAAAAGGAGCAGATCTTACAGCCACAATTTTTCCTGTCTGCATCTTAGATTACCCAGAATCCTCTTGTGCCTGGTAATCTGGTCTAATCAGGGAGTCCTGGCTGACAGATGAGTGCAGGAGTGTCCCTCAGTCTAGGGACAGTCTCTGAGCTGGCTGGTCAGAGCCCATGTACTGTGCACATCTAAATAAAGGGTGACTTGGTGACAGGATACTGGTCTCTTTAGAGAAAAGAAAAAAAAATGAACAGAAGCTTCAGACATCCTGTTCACTCTGAGAGCTGGCTCTGAGGCAGCTGGATCAGTGTCAAGGATTCTCCTCATGTAAATAGAAGGTGATTCCAGTGACAGGATATTGGCCTCTGTGGAGTTATTTGATTGGCGACCAGAGAAAAGCATGCTCCTGAAGAAATTCGCTCACAACAGTCATCTTTAAATAGGGGTAAGCATTTTTGGCATCGTGCCATTATTTGAGAAGCTTGACCCATTTGATCTTGCCATTGAAGACTGGCCCATTATGTGGAAAGAATGTGTTATTTTTTTCCAGGGCAACTGACATTGGGGCAGATGAAAAGCAACAAGTAATTCTCCTGACAGCTTGTGGACCTGCAGCATTTTTGGTTATTACAAGCCTACCGTTCTATGAAGCACCAGATACACCACGGAAGTACTGCATTGGAACAGTCCATAATGATTTTAAATTTAATGGACACACTTCCAGTTATAGCTGACAATATCAGACTTTGGACACAGAAAGATCTGGTCCTGGCAAAACTGAAACAGTTGGTGGTGATGGGGGAAACCAAATAATCATCACAACTAGAAATGAAACCTTTTTGGATCCAGAGAGACCAGATCACAGTAGAGGATGGCATATTATTATGGGGAGCAAGAGTGATTGTCCTGCACAAAGGTCACTGCCAGATACTGGCTGAACTCCACCAGGGTCATCCAGGGGTTCCAAAATGAAGATGTTGGCAAGAAGTTATGTCTGGTTGCCAGGACTGGATGCCGACATAGCCATGTTGGTGGGATAGTGCTCAGAGTGCCAACAAGGACAAAAGTACCACCAGCAGCTCCCCCACATTTGTGGGAATGGACAGGTAAACCCTGGTCTTGGTTTCCTGTAAACTATGCAGGGCCTTTCATGTACTCCATGTTCTTAGTCATTGTGGATGCCCACTCAAAGTGGCTGGACGTGCATAGAGTTCATTTGTCAAATACAGGGATGACGATAGTAGAACTGTGTGCGTCCTTTGCAATATATGGACACTCAGAAGTGTTGGTCATAGATAAACGGCCATTGTTTACAAGCAGGGAATTTGAGTATTTCCTAAAGTCTAGTGGTATTCGACATATAAGGACAGCTCCATACTATCCATCATCCAAAGGTCTGGCAGAAAGAGCAGCCCAAACTTTGAAGGCAGCTTAAAGGAACAACCTACAGCTTCACTAGACATCAAAACGTCCTGCTTCCTATTTGATTGTAGGACTACCCCTCATGCAACTAGAGGGATAGCTCCAGCAGAGTTGCTAATGGGGAGTCGACTCCACACCAGGTTAAATCTTATCTTCCTGGACCTGGAGGGGAGGGTGAAACAGCATCAGGAATGCCAATGCTGGACTCAAGACTCTGCTAAGCAAGAGAGATCGTTTACTTCATGGGAGGAAGTTTGGTATAGGAACTGTGGGAATAGCCCTGCATGCATAAGAGGCATGGTTGCACGAGGTCAGGTCCAGTGACATATAAAGTTCAGGTAGGTGCGACAGTCCTGAACAAGAACATGAACCATATGAAAGCTGCAAACTCACAAACGGTGTGGTAGCAAAACATACCTGGCTCCCTCAAAAGCCTCTCTGGCTGTTCCAGAACCCATGGGTTCTCCCTCTCCATCCAGCATTGAAGATACCTCAGAGTCAGAGATGGACATGGCAGATGTCACTGCCCTGACGCCTTTGCCACCTGGAGAAGAGAATGAATTTCTTCTGAGACAATCCAGGCACAAGAGGTGAGCTACACTGTGTTACATGCCACCCATATCAGAGGCAGAGTTGGAGGGACCTGACCCAGTGCTAAAATATCCCAGGATGAGCTACAGAAAAAAGAGCTGGCCTATGTCCTCAGAGGGGGAGAGATGTAGTGATTCTAACAAGGTCAGCCAGGTGAACCACATAAAATATGAGCTCCCTGACTGTGACTGTTAATCTGGTCCAATCAGGGAGCCATGGCTGACTGATAAGAACAGGAGTGCCAAACATAGAAATACAGAAGCTAGGAGCAGGACAAGGCCATTCAGCTCTTCAAGCCAACTCCACCATTCTTTACAATCATCCAACTCAATAGCCTAATTCTGCTTTCTCCCCATAACCTTTGATCCTATTTGCCCCAAGTGTTATATGTAGTTGCCTCTTGAAAACATTCAATGTTTTGGCATCAACTACTTCCTGTGGCAATAAGTTCCACAGGCTCACCACTCTTTGGGTGAAGAAATATGTCCTGATTTCCACCCTGAATCCTCATACTATGATGCCTAGTTCTGGACACACCCACCATCGGGAACATGCTCCTTCCATCTACCCTGTCCAGTTCTGTTATAATTTTATAAGTCTATATGACATCCCTCCTCATTCATCTGAACTCCAGTGAAAACAAACCCAACCTAGTCAATCTCTCCTCATACATTAGACCCGCCATCCCCGGAATCAGCCTGATAAGCCTTCGCTGCTGACCTTCAAGAGCAAGAGCATCCTTCATCAGAAAAGGAGATCAAAACTGCACACAATATTTTAAGTGTGGCCTCATCAAAGCCCTGTATAACTGCAACAACACATCTCTGCTCCTGTACGCGAAACCTCTCGCAATGAAGGCCAATATACCATTTGACTTCGTTACCGCCTGCTGCACCTGCATGCTTACCTTCAGCGACTGGCGCACAAGGACACCCAGGTCCCGCTGCACACTCCCCTCTCCCAATTTACAGCTATTCAGGTAGTAATCTGCCTTCTTGTTTTTGCTTCCACGTGAATAATCTCATATGTTCAGTCTAAGAACCTGCCATGAGGGGATTGGATCAGTGTAAAGTACTCTCCACATGTAAGTAAATGGTGGCTTGGTGATGGGATACCTGTCTCTTTGGAGCTATTTCAGAGAGAAAGGTTATAGTTATTAAAACAATTCTGAAAAATTGAGAACTCGGTAGTTTATGGGGAATCTAATGAAGAATTCAAAAGTAGAACAAGTTTTGAGAGATTAAAAAAAAATGCTTCATTATTTAGCAAATGGGTAACAAAAGGGCATAAATTCACGAAGGTTAATTTTGCAATGCAAGCATAAGTACAACCAATATAGGGAAGTTGCTTGTGAACATACACAACACAAGAATTAGGATGAGAGTACACTAATGATTCAGGAGACTCTTGATGAGAGTTCAAGATCAATTGAACCACCATGTATGGGGTAATTCAGCCTAGCAAGCAAGGCACGAGTGAGCAAATAAATGTAGCAATGTGATACAGATCAGCTGATCTGGCATATGTCCCCCAAACAGTTAGAAAGATGTAAATTGTATCACAGTTAAAGGAAGTTATGACTTTTCCACATTATTACCATACTATGTCAATAGGAGCAGAATATCTCTACTTCTTGCAGGGTTTGTCATGGAGAAGTGACATCATCACTTAAAAACTGGATGATTTGAACTTGGTTTCCAGGCTTTTAAGATTGAGTTATGTGGAGAAGGCAGTATTAGGCTATTGAGTTGGACAATCAGCCATGATCGTGAAGAATGGCGGAGCACGCTCAAAGGGCTGAATGGCCTCCTCCTGCTCCTATCTTCTATGTTTCTATGAGTTTTATTAAAGAGTGACCAAAAGATCTTTGATAGGACTTGTTCAAATTATTTATATTGCAATTAGTTGTATTTTGTTTGTAAAGTTCTTCCCATTTGGTTTACAATTTTTGTGCATTTTTTCACCACTGCAGGAAGTTTAATTTGCTATTTAAATGACCTGAACTAGTCAAAAGGCTCTTGTGATGCAGTGATAGTCCCCACCTCTAGACCAGGAGGCCTGAGTTCAAGTCCCACCTGTTTCAGACATGTGATCAACTTCTCTTATTGTAGTTTCATTATTGGACTAGTTACAAAATGAACAATTTTCACCTCTAATGTACAACAATAAGGCTTTAAATCTGGTATTTGCTGGATAGCCTTCCCTCTCCAGCAGCTACATTCATCATGTAATGTCCAATCTATGCAAGGATTGGATTTATAATACTGGATCTAGCAACAGAATACCAGATCTGCAATTAGAAATATCACTTGCCTGCTACAACACTGCCATTCCACTGTGACAAAACCATGTCTTAAAATATGTCAGTGACATCATGGTGTTTGGAGTAACCATGATGTCAGTACCATTAAATTTGGAGGAGGTATCAAAGTGTTTAAAAAGGAATCATGTAGACAGATGGCCCTTAAACTTAGGGTTTAACAATGTGAAATAAGATGTATATGTTGGTTTTATAGGATAAATTCAGGGATTCCAAACTCCTAATATAGAACTGTATTTGAAAACACGGGGATTCACAATTAGGCCACAGCGCTATAAAATTGACTTTCCAATTCACATTTCTTTTGAGATTTGCTTCCCATGACAATGTCTAAATTAATCCTATACATGCACAACAAGAAAGTCAATAAAAAGTTAAAAGATAAAAGGGCTGGTCCCATTTAGAAGGATCAAATATTTGTGTATGAAATTGTTTTCATCAACATGCATGTCAGCCAAGGCACATGGAAATAAGAGTGGAACCAACAATTCAATTATTGCATCTAAGCTCTAAATCCATGAAAATTAGGAAAGTTTTCCCACTATTCTATGTTGGGCTTCAATTTTCAGAATTATTTTAATATAGTATGTACTGCAATATATATGCCATAATCTTAACAACTTATATTTAAATCTTTCTAGCAATATAGAGAAAAGTCTTACATAATTTTTGCTGTCTTCTCTCCCTCAGCATTACAGCCTATGTACTGGTGCATAGCAACCATGTCTATGGGTACACTTGAGAGATTAGTGTGAGGCTTAGTTTTACTTGAGAAAATAAAATTATGATTAAATTACCTTAGCAGTAGCCAGCATTAGAGAGTTAGTGAATATGTTTCTCTGGGAGAAGGCAAACAAAAGATTAGATTACTTCAGTCTTGGCTGAGAAAAAAATCTGCCGGAGTGATGACAGACATGGGCTACACCTATTCAAGGTGTCAGTGAAAGGATAAAATGTAAATTACTTTCAATGGTTCAATGGGACTTGCTCAGAAAATATATTGACCCACGTTAACCACCATTCTGAACAGATATCACATTCTGCCAACCTGATATATTCAGAGAATCACAGATTTGTTATAATCAGAAGGAGGCCTTTTGGCCCATCTTTTCTGCACCAACTTTCTAAATGAGCAATTCACTAAGTTCCACTCTCCTGCCTTTTCCTTGCACATTCTGTTCTTTTCAGAGAGGTCTAATTTCCTTTTTAATGTTTCAAATGAACCTCCATTAGTGTCAGGCATACCACTCAATGCAGGAAATTCTTCTGATGTCGTTTTCATTTCCTATACCAGTTACTTTAAATCTGTGCTGTCCCATGCTAGATCCCTTCACAAGTGGGACTGGTTTCTCTGTAATGACACTGGCCAGACTCATCATAATTTTGAAAACTTCAATCAAATGTCTTCTCAGGCTTCTTTTCTCTAAGGAAATCAGTCATAATTCCTTGTCTTTAGAATTATTTTCATAAATCTTTTCTGCACTTTCCAATGCTCTTCTTAAAGTGTGGGGCCCAAAACTGGACCAAGTCTCCAAAAATATAATGTTTTATACGAATTCAAAATAACCTCCTTACTCTTGTACTCTACACCCTAATCAATTAGGCCTCGGATACTGAATGCTTTAGTAATCGCCTAAAATGGCTTATGCACATGTATGCCCAGCTCTCTCTGCTCCTGCATGTTGTACGGGCTTCACAACCCAAGAGAAACCTTGTGATTATGTCAAGACAGCTATTAATAACTGAGCATAAATACTACAGTGTGGGTAGAATTAGATTCCCCTAGAATTCTATAAGAAGAATGCAAGAAGAAAATAAGATTTGTTTTTACGTAATATAACTATAAGATCAAAGCCTGGTATATCTATAATTGCTATGTATAGCAGTTCTTAATATTAATGTGTATGAATGGTGTTGCTTTGAAGTCTAAGTCACAATCCAGTTCTTGCCTTTGCCTGCTCCTTGACTAAAAGCCTCAAATGCAAACTCATAGTGTGGCCTCAAACCTCACAATGAAAGAGTGCCCTTTAGTTTATCTTGTCTCTTCCAACCAAAATGAATCACTACCCAATTCACTGCAATGAACATCATCTCCCACCTATCCAGCCATACCTGTCTATGTCTTTTTGAAGTTCTATGTTACCTTCCACACACTTCACAATGCTTCATATTTCTTATCATCTGTGAACTTGGAAATTGTGCCCTGCACACCAATGTCAATGTAATTGATATTTAACTGAAAAATTAGAAGTCCCTGGGGAACTTTATTACATAAATTCCTCCAACATAAAAAAAAATGCATCAACAATTACTTTCTGTTTCCTATCACTCAAGCAATTTCATAACTATTTTGTTACTGTTTCTTTTATTCCATGAGATAGAACTGTTTCTAAAAGGCTGTGTGTCTCTGGGAGAAATGGAGAGAATCACATCAAGTGAATGTGCAAAAGGTACCAAAAGGAAATGCTTACAGTCTTGTCAGTTGAGTAAGAAATTTAAAGTGAAGTTAGGAGGGATTCTTCAACGGGGTTGAGTGTATGTAAAAGACATTGCTCAAAAAGAAGGTCTTTTTGCTGTTTACGATAGGATCTTTCAAATGTGTTGAACATAGATTTGTTTATTTAAATTTTGTGTAACAAACTTGCATTCTTTTGTTGAAAGTACATTTACAGCTTTGTCTGAATATCTTAAGCAACTGACCACCATAGTAAGCAAATTGCAAAATAAAACTTATCGTCTATCAAACCAAGTTTCCTTCTGAAATCTGACGTCCAGTATTACCATCAGCTGGGATTATAACGAAGTGGGGTCTCTTGGCCGGACAGAAATCCGCTGAACTTAAGAAGGATCCGTGAATCTTTAAAGAAGCTAATATGTGGAAGTGTTAGACATAAAAACAGCAGTTGTACAGAAGTAAATTGATTAGACTTGCAAAATGTTTTCTCATGTAGAAAATATAATAGTGAATCATTTTTGCGATAACTCCTTCAAGGCCATAGGAAATTACTAATTAACCTTCCAGTGGAATATGGTCCCTTTGATCTTATGATCTGTGGAGCTTTGTGAGTATGAGTTCCCTTGGCCTGCCCAGCTGAACCCTTTTTCAAGCAGACCCAGGGCCCTCTTGTGGTGCAATGATAGTGTCACTACACGAAACAGGGAGGCTCAGGTTCAAGTCCCACCTGCTCCAGAGGTGTGTAATTACATCTCTGAACAGGTTGATTAGAAAAATAGGTTACAAAAAAAATTGTAATTAAAAAAAAGACCCAGGGTCTTCTTGTGGCATAGTGGTAATCTGGGAGGCCTAGGTTCAAGTCCCACCTGCTCCAGAGGTTATAGTAAAATCTCTGAACAGGTTAGTTAGAAAAATAGATTGATAAAATTGTGTTTTAATTTAATAAAGATAAACCAGGCGGCATGGTGGCTTAGTGGTGAGCACTGCTGCCTCACAACACCAGGGACCCAGGTTCAAATCAAGCCTTGGGGTACTGTGTGGAGTTAGCACATTCTTGCCGTGTTGACATGGGTCTCCGCTGGTGCGGTTTCCTCCCACAGTCCAAATATGTGCAGGTTAGGTGGATTGGTGATACTAGATTGTCCTATAGTGTCTAGAGATGTACATGTTAGGTGGAATAGCCATGGTAAATGTGGAGTTACAGAGATAGGGTGGGGGAATGGATCTAGGTTGAATGTTCTTCAGCAGCTTGATGCAGATTGGATGGGCTGAATAGCCTCTTTCTGCACTGTAGGGATTGTATGATCTATGCAAGTTGGATGCACTGATGTCCAATTTGAAGATTGGGAAATTGGATTGTTAAAAATTACAAAGGAACAATGGATAATTTACATTGAAATACCAGACCCAGGAATGGATCATGTACATTACAAGTAGTGGTTTTATTTTGGTGTTCAACGATAGATGATGTTGTTTTCCGATCAGGCCTCCTGAGTTAGACCATAAGACCATAAGACAGAGGAGTGGAAGTAAGGCCATTCGGCCCATCAAGTCCACTCTGCCATTTAATCATGGCTGATGGGCATTTCAACTCCACTTACCCACACTCTCCCCATAGCCCTTGATTCCTTGCGAGATCAAGAATTTATCAATCTCTGCCTTGAAAACATTTAACGTCCCTGCCTCCACTGCGCTCCGTGGCAATGAATTCCGTGTGAATCCGTGTGATCATCCGTGTGAATCTCCACTGGACACGCTCCAGTGCCAGTATGTCCTTCCTGAGGTGTGGGGCCCAAAATTGGACACAGTATTCTAAATGGGGCCTAAGTAGAGATTTATAAAGTCTCAGAAACACATCGCTGCTTTTATATTCCAACCCTCTTGAGATAAATGACAACATTACATTCGCTTTCTTAATCACGGACTCAACCTGCAAGTTAACCTTTAGAGAATCCTGGACTAGCACTCCCAGATCCCTTTGTACTTCGGTTTTATGAATTTTCTCACCGTTCAGAAAATAGTCCATGCCTGTATTCTTTTTTCCAAAGTGCAAGACCTCGCATTTGCTCACGTTGAATTTCATCAGCCATTTCCTGGACCACCCTCCTAAACTGTCTAAATCATTCTGCAGCCTCCCCACCTCTTCCGTACTACCTGCCTGTCCACCTAACTTCGTATCATCGGCAAACTTTGCCAGAATGCCCCCAGTCCCTTCATCCAGATCATTGATATATAAAGTGAACAGCTGTGGCCCCAACACTGAACCCTGAGGGACACCACTTGTCACCGGTTGCCATTCTGAAAAAGAGCCTTTTATCCCAACTCTCTGCCTTCTGTCAGACAGCCAATCCTCAATCCATGCCAGTAACTCACCTCGAACACCATGGGCCCTCACCTTACTCAGCAGCCTCCCGTGAGGCACCTTATCAAAGGCCTTTTGGAAGTCTAGATAGATAACATCCACTGGGTTTCCCTGGTCTAACCTACTTGTTACCTCTTCAAAGAATTCTAACAGGTTTGTCAGGCACGACCTCCCCTTATTAAATCCATGCTGACTTGTTCTAATCCGACCCTGCACTTCCAAGAATTTAGAAATCTCATCCTTAACGACAGATTCTAGAATTTCACCAACAACCGAGGTTAGGCTAATCGGCCTACAATTTTCCATCTTTTGTCTTGATCCTTTCTTAAACAAGGGGGTTACAACAGCGATTTTCCAATCATCTGGGACTTCCCCTGACTCCAGTGACTTTTGAAAGATAACAACCAACGCCTCCGCTATTTCCTCAGCCACCTCCCTCAGAACTCTAGGATGTAGCCCATCGGGGCCAGGAGATTTATCAATCTTTAGACCTTTTAGCTTTTCTCGCACTTTCTCTTTTATAATGCCTACCATACTCAACTCTGCCCCCTGACTCTCCTTAATTGTTGGGACATTACTCATGTCTTCAACTGTGAAGACTAACGCAAAATACTTAAGTTCTTCAGCTATTTCCTTATCTCCCATCACTAGCCTTCCAGCATCAATTTGGAGCGGCCCAATGTCTGCTTTTGCCTCTCGTTTGTTTCTTATGTATTGAAAGAAACTTTTACTATCATTTCTAATATTACTGGCTAGCCTACCTTCATATTTGATCCTCTCCTTCCTTATTTCTCTCTTTGTTATCCTCTGTTTGTTCTTGTACCCTTCCCAATCTTCTGATTTCCCAGTGCTCTTGGCCACTGTATAGGCTGTCTCTTTTTCTTTGATACATTTCTTGACTTCCTTTGTCAGCCATGGCTGTCTAATCCTCCCCTGGATAATCTTTCTTTTCTTTGGGATGAACCTCTGTATTGTGTCCTCAATTACACCCAGAAACTCCTGCCATTGTTGCTCTACTGTCTTCCCCGCTAGGCTCTGCTTCCAGTCGATTTTCGTCAGTTCCTCTCTCAAGCTCCTGTAATTACCTTTATTTAACTGTAACACCATTACATCCGATTTTGCCTTCTCTCTTTCAAACCGCAGACTGAACTCTACCATATTATGATCGCTGCCTCCTAAGTGTTCCCTTACTTTAAGGTCTTTTATAAAGTCTGGCTCATTACATAGCACTAAGTCCAGAATAGCCTGCTCCCTTGTGGGCTCCATCACAAGCTGTTCCAAAAAGCCATCCTGTAAGCATTCCATGAATTCCCTTTCTTTGAATCCACCGGCAATATTATTCACCCAGTCCACCTGCATATTGAAGTCCCCCATGATCACCGTGACCTTTCCTTTCTGACATGCCCTATCTATTTCCCGGTGCATCTTGCACCCCTGGTCCTGACCACTGTTAGGAGGTCTGTACATAACTCCCATTATGGTCTTTTTGCCTTTGTGGTTCCTCAAGTCCACCCACACAGACCCCACATCATCTAACCCTATGTCATTCAGTGCTATTGATTTAATTTCATTCTTAACTAACAAGGCAACCCCACCCCCTCTGCCCACCTCCCTGTCTTTTCGATAAGTTGTAAATCCTTGGATGTTTAACTGCCAGTCCTGAACCCCCTGCAACCACGTCTCTGTGATGCCTACCACATCATAATCATTCATGATGATTTGTGCCGTTAATTCATCTACTTTGTTACGAATACTACGAGCATTTAGGTGAAGTGCCTTAATGCTAACCTTCTTATCATTATTAGAGATATTGGAAATCATAAGATGTCCTAAGTTATCCTTCCTTTTTGCTGCATTTCTAGTCTGCCTCGAGCTTAAACCCACCTCTTTCCATTTAACTCCATACACCCTGTCGCTTTCCCTTCCCCCCCAACTCAGAAGTTTAAAGTCCTACTGACCACCCTATTTATTCTTTTCGCTAGAACACTGGTTCCAGATCGGTTCAGGTAGAGACCATCCCAACGGTACAGATCCCCCCTGGTTCCAAAACTGATGCCAATGCTGGGGTGGCATAAAGTTATTACAACTTTAAATCTTTGACTAAGACAGTACTAAGAGGGTAGATAATTGAGGGTAAAAATAGAAGCAGGATGAGATAAACATGAGATTTAGCATTAAAATAAAGGGTGTATCAGCATTAAAATTAACTAACTTTCAGGTAGAGTTGATAAACTTCACTTAGAGAGAGAAAGTAAAATGAGAAAAATTGAATTAGAAGGAACAGAAAGAAAGGAAAAAAAGAGAAAGAAAAATAAAGAAATAGAAAACAGAAGAGAAAGCTTGAATTGGAAAGTGAGAACAAAGGAAGACAAGTAAAAATGGAAAGAGAAATGGAATTTTTAAAAACTTGATCTTCAAAGAGAGAGTGAACTCAGACAACATAACCTCTCAGGACAAAATCTTTGGGTAATGGAGGAAAGAACAGGTAGTAGCTCAGTGGATGATCCTGGTGCTAAGGGGGTGAAATAACTCCATGGAGGCCAGTATCCTTTCATTCAGTCACCCTTTATTTATGCATAAACAGTACATGGACTCTAACTAGTTTTCTCAGAGACAGTTCCTAGAGTGGTGAGGAGAATTCCTGAGACTCCTGTTTATATCTGTCAGCCAGGACTCCCTGATTAGCCCAGGTTCACAGCCCCAATCAGGAAACTCATACTCATTAGATCCACCTGACCAACCTCATTACAATCACTACACCGCCACCACCCACCCCGCCACCCCATCCTCCGAATCCAGGGATGTAGGCCTGTTCTTTCTCTTGTAGCTTCTTCTGGAACGTCTTTGCCCCAGGTCTGATTCCTCTGACTTTGATGCAGGCATGCATGTACCTGACTGTATCCCATCTCTTGTGCCCAGAGCATCTCAGAAGAAATTCCTCCTCTTGTTCAGGTGGTAATGATATCAAGGTGATGACATCGGCTGCATCCATCTTGGACTCTGAGGTTTCTTTGACACTAAACAGAGGGGGACAACCCAGGGTTTCTGACAGCGTTTCTGCCTGTTCTGAGGGACCTGGTATGTTTTGCTCCTGCCCTGTTTGCAAGTAGCAGCTTTCTTGTGATCCACTTTTTGTTCAGGACTACATCACCTACCTTAACTTTGCATATCATGGGACCTGACCTTGCATTGATCTTGCCTCCTTCCCACGCAAGGCCATTTCTACGATTTCAACACCAAGCTTTGTCCCTGAAGTAAACTTTCTCTCTTGCTTAGAGGAGGCATGTGGCCAGCATTGGCATTCCTGATACCTTTTCACCTTCCCAACAGGTCTCGGAATATCAGTTTTAACCTGGTGCGGAGTCTCCACCCCATCAGTAACTCTGCTGGAACTATCCCTGCAGTTGCATGAGCAGTGGCCGTATAATCAAACAGAAACTGGGACAGTTTGGTATCGAGTGAAACTGTGGGTTGTTTCTTTAAGCCTGCCTTCAAAGTTTGGACTGGTCTTTCCACCAGACCATTGGACAATGGATGGTATGGAGCTGTCCAAATGTGCCGAATGACATTAGACTTTAGGAAATACTCAAAATCCCTAATGGAAAATGACATCCCACTGTCAGTGACCAATACTTCTGTGAGTCCATGTATTACAAACAATGCTTGCAGCTTTTCAATGTCATCCCTGTGTTTGCCGAATGAATTTTACACATGCCCAACTACTTTGAATGGGCATCCACAATGACCAAGAACATTGACCCTCTGAAAGGACCTGCATAGCCGACATGTAACCAAGTCTAGGGTTCACCCAGCCATTCCCACAAAAGTGGGGGAGCTGCTGTCCTTTTTGTCCTTGATGGCATTCTTCGCACTGCCCCACCAACATGGCTATGTTGACATATAATCCTGGCCACCAGATGTAATTTCTCACCAATGTCTTCATCTTGGAACCCCTGGATGATCCTGGTGGCATTCAGCCAGTGTCTGGCAGCAACTTTTACTTGGGACTATCACTATAATAATATGCTGTCCTCTACTGTGACCCCTGGTCTTGCTGGGACCAGAAAGGTTTCAATTCTGGTTGTATTGGCCCTTTTGTTTTCCCATCACTTCCAACTGTTTTAGTTTTGCCAGGACAGGATTCTCTTTTGTCCACAGTTGTATATTGACTAGAAAAGTGTGCAGAAAATTTAAAACCAGAAAGGACCCTTACAAGGGAGGTACCACTGGTGGTGTATCTGCCAGTAGGAGACAGCTCAAGGCATCTGCATTTGCCACTTGGCCTCCTGGATGGTGTTCTAACTTGTAATTGTACGCACTGAGAATAAGGGCCCACCGCTGAATTTGACCAGAAGCTATGGGTGGCACAGCCTTGTCTTCTTTAAGTAGACCTAGCCGGGGTTTGTGGTCTGTTACTATTACAAATGTACACTGATAAAGGTATTGGTAGAATCTACTCAAACCAAAGATGGCCACCAAACTATCCTTCTCTAAATAAAAACCTAAAGAACTACGGATGCCATAAATCAGAAACAAAAACAGAAATTGCTGGAAAAGCTTCACAGGTCTGACAGCATCTGAAGAGAAATCAGAGTTAACATTTCAAGTCGAGTGACCCTTCTCAGAATATTTCCTTCTGTATTGTATTTGAGCGTTTTTGTGTTCGGTATCAGACAAAGTCCAGGAAGCATATGCTATTGGGCATTCCCCTCCGTTGGGCCACCCGTGAGCCAATACTATCCTAATACCATACAGGGAGGCATCGCATGTTAGCACCACATCTCGCTTGGGATTGTAGTGGGCCAACACCCTAGACAACAATAGCTATTTTTCACTTCCCTAAAGGCTACCCATTCCACAAACTGTACTAGTTTGATGATCCCTTTGCTTTGCAGCCTCCTGATTTCTGCCTCTATATTTGCATGTAAGGCAGTGGGTATTTGATTAAACTAGAAATCTGAATATCGTGCCTAAATTTATGGAGGATGGAATTCAAATATTGCAGCTCATTTGAAAAGGTAGCTGAGAAAATGAAGGAGCCAGAAGATGTTTGGACCTTAGTATTACAGAGTGACATGATAGACGCAGCTATGAATGTATACACCAGTTTGTCAGATGAGTAATGTTCAGGCTACGAAGCTGTTAGGAGAGCAATACTAAATGCTTAAGTACTTAACCCTTAAGTTTATCAATTAAAAATCAGAATTTTAAAAAAGAAACCTGATCAGACAGATACCAGTGATAACTAACACAGATCGCTTGTGTGGAAATGTTCATATGGGAATCAACAAGAAAACTAGAGGAGTAGAAAATCTGGCAATGGGAAAGATTTTAGTTTTAGGGAGCAAACAGGAGGTTTCCAAAATAATAAAGGAGAAAGGTTAGAACCTAAAAATGGTGTAAATAACATGCAAAAATAATGTGCTTGCATTGTAATAGTACTGGACATATAAAAGCTGATTATCAAAAATTAAATGGGAGACCTATTGCAGTATTAGGGATGCTTAAGGGATCCTCAGAAAAGGAAACTGGTAGTATACTGTACAGGAGATACACGTGTGTTCCCTCTGAACATATTAGGGAGAGGGAATTAGTTCAAGACAGTCAAGACAATTCTTCCTTGTTCATTGTTAAAGAAAAGTAGATGACAGGTAGTTCTCCTATAACATGCTAGTTGCGTTCTTGCGAAACCTCACGCAATAGAAAATCGCACTATAGAAAATTGCGTTATAGGGAAATCGCTATACCTGTACAGCTGAAAGTTTGCGTTATCCAGACACTGTCCACTATTCATCAATCATATTACAGCCAATTCACATTAACAAAACATGTGTTATAGTAGAACTACCTGTAATTAGAATGAGATTTTATTGTCACGTGTCCTCAAGTATAGGAATACAGGAGTACAATGAAAAGTGTACAAAGTCATCATTCTCTGGCACCATCCACGTCACAAAAACCAGAATTAAAAACAGATCCCAAAAGGAAGAAAAGCAGCTAGGTTTAAAGAAACAAAAATGTCTAGATCTTAAAGTCCCACCTCAATAAAGATATATGGAACACTGAGCCTCCAGTGCAGGCACCTGGGCCTAGCTGCAGCCTGTAGTCTTTTCCTGCTGCCACTGCCTCAATTGCCAGGAGAAGGTGTGCCACCGTTGCTGCCGCCACCCCAATCACTACAACATACTGCCAATTTCGACCCTGCTGCATCCAATCTTCAGGAAGATCTTTGCAGTGGTGTGAATCATGTAGTAAGTATTCCAGACATGATGAAGAATCAGCAATTTGTGATATTAATATGTTAAAGCAATACTATGACAAGAAAGATAGTTAGGGGAGAAGTGTACTCACTGAAGGTGAAAGAAATAGTGAGAGTGTAATAAAAATGTGAGAACAATTTAAGAATGTATCAGAAATTGAAAGTTCAGAATTGACCCTGCAGTAATCAGATTGGATAATACAGAGGCGCTTAGAAGTTAGATAGAATATAATGCTATCTTCCAGAAAGCTATCTAAGTGACTTACAAACGCCAATGCGGACTCACAAATCAAATTGTACAAATTGGCCAAGACAGATTAATTTTTTTTTAATTCATTCATAGGTTGAGGGCATCACTGACTAGGCCAGCATATATTGCTCATCCCAGAATGGCAGTTATGAGTCAACCACATTGCTCTGGGTCTGGAGTCACATATAGGCCAGACCAGGTAAGAGTGGCAGTTTCCTTCCCTAAAGGTCACTAGTGAACCAGATAGGATTTTCCAACAATCGGCAATGGATTCATGGTCTCTGTGAGACTGTTAATTCCAGATATTTATTGAATTCAAATTCTACCAGCTGCCTTGAAGGAATTTGACAAGTTTGTTTAAAAAAAAAGCAAGAAGTTTGAATGAACAGAAGAATTCTAGAGTGCCTTTGAAAGGTACTTGAGAGCTGTGTTAACTACCGCACCAGTCTTAGCAGCACCAAAATTGTGATAAACCATTTTAACAATCTGTTAAAGCTACTCCGGCACCGACTTAAGTTGTTATGTTGATGCCAGTGATGTCAGCATTGGTGCAATATTGTTACAGGGGGCCAAGATGCAAATTAAACCACAAATCTGTTATTGCCCTAGAAAATTAAACTCCTGCCAGCAGAAATACTCATGATGTGGAGGTGCCAGTGTTGGACTGGGGTGGATAAGGTCAGAAGTCATACAACACCAGGTTATGGTCCAACAGGTTTATTTGAAATCACAAGTTTTTGGAGCGCTGCTCCTTTGTCAGATGGAGTGAAGAGAAGCGTACAGGCACATAATTTATAGGCAGAGAGATCAAAAGATCGTACAAATACTGTGAGTGGAGTGTCAACAGGCTGAATAATAAGTCTCTGCAGGTGATTAAAAGTATCAGACAGTGTGAGTAAAGTGTCACCAACTGAATAGCACATGTACGATGACCTATAATCCAATTAATTGAGGCAGAGAGATAGTTACAAAAAAATTAAAAATAAGGTGGTGCTGGAAACAAACCAAATGTCTGGAATAACATAAAAACAGAAAGGACTGCAGATGCTGTAAATCAGGAACAAAAACAGAAATTGCTGGAAAAGCTCAGCAAGTCTGGCAGCATCTGTGAAGAAAAAAATCAGAGTTAATGTTTCGGGTCCAGTGACCCTTCCTCAGAACTTCCCCAGTTCTGAGGAAGGGTCACCAGGCTGGAATAACATGGTAAGTATAAAAGTCGTATGCTGAGGGTCTAATCAAAGTAACAAGTAAGCCAAAACTGTACAAACTAATTAGAGAGATATCTCTCTGACAAGTTATCAAGGCGATGGCGTCAAAACAGGACAGTAAGGAAGATCCCGAACAGTTTGTTGGGGTTACATGTAGCGCAACATGAACCCAAGGTCACTATTGAGGCCACCTTAGTGGTTAGGGAACTTGGCTATCAGTTTCTGCTTGGTGATTCTGCGTTGTTGTGTATCTCGAAGGCTACCTTGGAGGGTGCTTACCCGAAGACTGCAGGCTGAATGTCCTGGACCACTGAAGTGTTCTCCGACTGGGAGGGAACATTACTATCTGGCAATTGTTGCACAGTGTCCATTCATCCGTTGCTGTAGCATCTGCATGGCCTCATGAATATACTATGCCTTGGGGCATCCTTGTCTGCAACTTATAAGTTAGACAACATTGGCCGGGTCACTTGAATACCTGCTGTGTACGTGATGAGTGGTGTTCCCATGTGTGATGGTAGTATTCATGTCTACAATCTGGCATGTCTTGCAGAGGTTGCCATGGCAGGTTTATGTGGTGTTGTGGTCGAAGTTGTCCTAAAGGCTGGATCGTTTGCTGGGAATGATGGTCTGTTTAAGGTTCGGCGATTGTTTGAAGGTAAGAAGTGGAGGCGTAGGGATGACCTTGATGAGATGGTCGTCGTCATTGTGACACATTGAAGGTTGCAAAGAACATGTGTAGTTTTTCTGCTCTGGGGAAGTACTGGATGATGAACGGTACTCTACTGGTTGTGCCCTGTGTCTGTCTTCTGAGGAGGTTGCTGTGCCACATCAGAGCTGGCGATCGATGATTCGAGCACCATATCTCTGCGTCTTTCAACATCTTTGGGTGTCTGTCACGTTCCTCCTTGTCTGAGCAGATCCTGCAGGGCTTGTCCATAGGGGATGCTTCTTTCACATGTTGAGGGTGGAAATGCTCAACACTGCAGAAACAGACACTGAGCTAAGTGTTGGCTCCACAACAATTTGAAGTCTACATATATCATAATTCTGCAGAGACTTTTTATACAGATCATAGCCATCTCACTTTCTTGAAATGTTTCTATCACAAGAATTTTACATTTTTTAAATTTAATGTGAGACCTGTATAATTTGAAAATCATTCATGACGCAGCAAAAGACCATCACCACAATGTTTTTCATAGTGGGTGGGTTTGTCAAGAATGAATATGAAAGAAAATGTAAGTTATGAGTGAAATGGACTTGGGTAAAATACGATTGTTGTGAAAATCTTGTGTTTTTAGTGTAAATATGTTGTTGATACCATAAAATGGAAATAGTAATAAGAGGAAATTTTGATAGAAAATGAAACTGTCTCTTAAACAAATTTGGGGCTGGATGAACACAGCAGGTCAGGCAGCATCATAGGAGCAGGAAAACTTGACGTTTCGGGCCTAAACCCTTCATT
>JAHRHZ010000273.1:7353149-7387513 GCA_024137785.1 Ginglymostoma cirratum | reverse complement strand
TTGGAGGGGGAGTTGAAATGGTTCGCGACTGGGAGGTGCAGTTGTTTGTTGCGAACTGAGCGCAGGTGTTCTGCAAAGCGGTCCCCAAGCCTCCGCTTGGTTTCCCCGATGTAGAGGAAGCCACAACGGGTACAGCGGATGCAGTATACCACATTGGCAGATGTGCAGGTGAACCTCTGCCTGATGTGGAATGTCTTCTTGGGGCCTGGGATTGGGGTGAGGGAGGAGGTGTGGGGGCAGGTGTAGCACTTCCTGCGGTTACAAGGAAAAGTGCCGGGTGTGGTGGGGCTGGAGGGGAGTGTGGCGCGGACAAGGGAGTCGCGGAGGGAGTGGTCCCTCCGGAAGGCAGATAAGGGTGGGGAGGGAAAGATGTCTTTCCTCTCCTCTATCCATCCGCTATCCGCCTCCCCCTCTCTCCCTATTTATTTCAGAACCCTCTTCCCCTCCCCCATTTCTGAAGAAGGGTTTAGGCCCGAAACGTCAAGTTTTCCTGCTCCTATGATGCTGCTTGACCTGCTGTGTTCATCCAGCCCCAGGCTTGTTATCTTGGATTCTCCAGCATCTGCAGTACCTTTTTATCTCTGATACTATCTTACAAGCAGATCATACTTTTCAAGTGCATCAGGGTAACAGAGCAGAGTGCAGCATAAATGTCACAGCTCCTGAGAAGGTGCAGAGAGAGACTAACATCAACATTAAAGAGATACATTCAAAAGTCTGATAACAGCAGGGAAGAAGCTGTTCCTGAATCTGTTCGTAAGCATATACGAAATTTTATATCTTTTGCCCGACAGAAGAGGGTGGAAGAGAGTATAACCACAGTGGGAGGGGTCTTTGAATGTGTTGATTGTTTTCCCGAGACAGCGCGAAGTATAGATGAAGTCAATGGATGAAGGCTTGTTTGCGTGATGGATTGGGCTGTGTTCACAACGCTCTGTAGTTTCTTTCAGTTTTGGGAAGAGCAATTGCCATACCACACTGTGATGCCTCCAATTAGGGTGCTTTCTATGGTGCAGCTATAAAATTTTGTAAGAAATGCCAAATTTCCTTAGCCTCCTTACAAAGTGCTTTCTTGACCTTAATGTCAATGTGGGTGGAACAGAATAGATTGTTGGTGATCATCACTCCCAGGAATGTGATGGTCTCAACCACCTTCCACCTCAGCATCATTGATGCAGCCGAGGCATGCCTTCCATTCTGCATCCTGGAGTCAATGACCAGCTCCTCCACTTTGCTGATGTTGATAGCACGGTTGTTGTCTTTACACCATGCCATTAAGCACTCTATCTCTTTCCTGGACTCTGTCTCATTGTTGTTTGAGATCTGATCTACAACAGTCCTGTCGTCAGCAAACTTGTAAATGGAGTTGGCACGGAATCTGGTCCCACAGTCATGAGTGTACAAGGAGTACAGCAGGGGGCTGAGTACACAGCCTTGCAGGGCACTGGTGTTGTGGATTATGTTAGAGGAGGTGTTTCCACCTATCCTTACCAACTGCGGTCAGTTGGTCAGAAAGTTGAGAATCCAGTTACAGAGGGGAGAGCAGAGACCTAGGTCCCAGAGATTGGAAATGAGTTTGTATGGTGTTGAAGGCAGAGCCGTAGTCAATAAGTAGGAGCCTGACATAGGTATCCTTGTTGTCCAGATGTTCCATGGAAGAGTGTAAGGCCAGGGAGATGGTATCTGCCATGGACTTGTTGTGCCAGTAGGCGAATTGCAAAGGATCAAGGCAGTCTGAGAGGCTGAAGCTGATATGAACCATGACTAACCTCTCAAAACACTTTATGACTATGGAGGTCAGAGCCACCAGGTGGTTTTCATTGAAGCACACTGCATGATTTTTCTTTGGCACTGGGATGATGGTGGTCTTCTTGAAGCAAGTGGGGAATTCAGATCACAATATGGAGAGGTTAAGGATGCCTGCGAATACTCCCATCAGCTGGTCCACACAGGATCTGAGTGCACAGCCGGGGACTCCAAACGGGCCAGTTGCTTTCCGTGGGTTCACCCTTAAGAAGGCCTTAACATCGGCAGCAGTGGCCGAGGTACACGTGCATCAAAGGCCGATGGGGCTGTTGATATCGTTTCACTGTCCTTATGTTCAAAAGGAGCACAGAATGCAGTAAACTCATCGGGTAGGGATGTAGCGTTGCCCCCAATTTTGTTTGACTTTGCCCATTATGTTGTGTAAGCCTTGCCTCCAATGAAGGGTGTCCATGTGGTTAGTCTGGGTCTCGAGCTTAATTTGGTATTGCCTCTTCACATCCCTAATGGCCTTTCAAAGGTCATACGTGGATTTCCTGTATAGATCAGGGTCGCCTGAGACCTGGACTTCAGTGGGGAGTGGATCTCCCATTTCAACCCTGGTTTCCAATTGGGGAACATTCGGATTAACTTCTTTGACATGCAGTCATCAATGCACTTACTGAGTTCTTGAATATGGATTGTCCACCGACTCTAAGCAGTCCTGTAGAAGGCCTCCAGCTTCCTCAGACCAACACTGCACTACTTTCTGTACTGGGTACCAACATTTCAATTTCTGCTCGTAAACTGGGAGGAGGAGAACAGCATTGTGGTCTGATTTTCCAAAATGCAGAATGGGGAGTTTGTCCACGATTATTCCTTTCTCTTCCATATCCCCATTTACTTCTGTTAACCTTTGATTCTCTTGTCTAACAAAATTTGTTTACTTTTTCCATAAGTATATTTGATGATCCAGCTGCCTTCCAAGGTAAAGAGTTCCAAAGTCTTGCAGCCTTCTCAAAGAGAAAAAAATATTCTACTCACCTCTATCCCGAAAGGTAAACTCCTAATATTGAAACACGGCTCCCTAGTTCTGGCTGTACTTCTGGAAATGAGTGTTTTCTTCAAGGCTTCTGACATTTATTCCAAAAGAGTGTTTCTTTCTGAAATTTTAACTCCATTTAAGAAGGCTGTAAACATGCTTGATACCTTAGCAATGTTCAACAACTTAAAGGCAAGCACTGAATTAGGAAACTCCAAGTAGAATTTTTGTTTTGTGATCTTGCATATAATCTGTTATATTCCATTATATATTATTTTAGACTTTTCTAAATTTATTGAAGCCTGACCATGCAACACATGCATTTAATAGGCCGTATTTTTTCATAAACGTAGGGCCAGAATATCCAAATCTTCCTCAGTCATTGATTCTTGAAATTCTAGCACTTAGAATATTTTATACCTGATCCTGCTTCTAGTTGGAAGTGACAGTGCCTTCTTTTATTTTGGAAGGATGTGACACATGTCAATATATGTACTTCACTTTTCCATCACTCATCAGACTCGCTTTCAGTTAACATCACTGGGAAACTGTATGTTGACACTTTACATTTGTTTCAGCCATTCTCCTCAAAGGTAAATTAGATTACATCCATTACAATCCCAATGACTCCCACAGTTACACGGACTATACATGCTCACACCTTGTTTTCGGTAAAGACTCCATTTCATTCTCTCAGTTTCTCCTTTTCCATCGCATGTATCCTGATGATGTCACCTTCCACATGGGGGACTTGAAATGTCCACCTTTCTCGTCAACCAAGGATTCCCTAGTTGACAGGGCCCTTAGCTGTGTGTGATCCATTTCCCATACTTCGGCTCTCAGCCCTTCTCTTCCCTCCCACAACAATAACAAGTACCCCTAGTCCTTTCCACCCCATCATGCAAAGGATCATAAGCCACTATTTCCAGTGGAATGCCACTACCAGACATATATTCCTTTCTTTTCTCTTGTCAGCATTTCACAGATACCATTCCCTCTGGTCCATTGCTCCTTCACTTCCAATGCCTCCCCACACCCTTATGGCATCTTTCCAAGCAATCATAGAAGGTGCAACACTTGTCCATTTACCTCCTTCCTCCTCACCACCTAAGGACACATCTTCCAGGTGAAGCAGCGATTTATCTGCATTTCGCTCAATCTAATCCATAACTTTCGCTGCCCACAGTGTGATCTCCTTTACGTTGGAGAGACAAAATGAATACTGGGTGACAATTTTGCAGTATCATAGATATATCGTAGAATCCCTATAGTGTGGAAACAGGCTCTTCGGCCCAACAAGTCCACACCAACCCTCAGAATACCCACCCAAATCCATTCCCCTATAACCCACCTAATGTACAAATCCCTGAACACTACAGGCAATTTAGTATGACCAATCCACCTAGCCTGCACATCTTTGGACTGTGGGAGGAAACTGGAGCACCTGGAGGAAACCCACGCAGACACGGGGAGAATGTGCAAACTCCACACAGACAGTTGCCCGAGGGCGGAAGTGAACCCGGGTCCCTGGCGCTGTGAGGCAGCAGTGCTAACCACTGTGCCACCATGCCACCCTACAAATATCTATGTTTTGTCCGTAAAAATTACCCTGAGTTTCTGGATGCCTGCCACTTCAACACACCGCTATGTTTCCTGGCCAGCATCTCTGTCTCGGGATTGCCGCAGTGCGCCAGCAAGGCTCAACGCAAGCTGGAGGAACAGCATCTCATGCTGCACCTGAGACCCTGCAGCCTTCACGGGTAAATGTTGAGTTCAATTATGTTCTTTACTCACCCCCATACCCAAGCCCTGTGATGACATTAGTTGTTTTAGGCACAGCCAACCCATTTTCACCTACTTCTGATCCCTATTAACAGTGTTTCTACTTTTCTGACTTAGTATCATTCATTCCTTTGTCTGCCCAGCTGTCTTACTCTCTCTCTGGGCTCCATCTTAACCCATCCACTTACTTCTTTTCCCGGTCTTTAGGATATTTACCACCTTTTCCTAGTTATCAATTCTGAAGATGGGTCACCGGACTTGAAACGTTAACTCTGCTTTCTCTCAGAGATGCTGCCAGATCTGCTCAGTTTGTCTAGCAATTTGTGTTTTTTGTTTCAAATTACAACCTGCTGTTTGAAAAGAACTTTTAGGATGGAATATTCCCAGCTCCTGAACAAATAAAGGCCATGGTGTTAAAGTTGGGAAAAATCGGGTGAGATATCCAGTAAGGACCCTGTCAATGTCAAGAGCAAAATCTCTCATTTTTCAATTAAGTGTTGAACAGCGAGATGAGATTCTCCTGAGTGAGCAGGAGAGGCTGATGTACATAGCTTATCACTCATTAAAAGCCTCATTTTTATGGAGTCTCACATAGAAACATAGAAGATAGGAACAGGAAGAGGCCATTCAGCCCTTTGAGCCTGCTCCACCATTCTTCACGATCATGGCTGATCATCCAAGCCAATACCTAATCCTTCTTTCTCTCCATAAACGTTGAACCCTACGTCTAGTCACGTCTTGAATACATTCAATGTTTTGGCATCAACTACTTCCTATGGTAATAAATTCCACAGGCTCACCACTCTTTGGGTGGAGAAACGTCTTCTCATCTCCACCCTAAATCATCTACCCCAAATCCTCATAATGTGACCCCTGATTCTGGACATACCCACCATTGGGAACATCCTCCCTGCATCTACCCAGTACAGTCCTGTAGAATTTTATAAGTCTCTATGAGATCCCCCATCATTCATTTGAACTCCAGCGAAAACAATCCTCATATGTCAGACCTGCTATCCCCAGAATCAGCCTGGTAACCCTTCGCTGCACTCCCTCGAGAGCAAGAACATCTTTCATCAGAAAAGGAGACCAAAGCTGCACACGATATTCTAGGTGTGGTCTCACCAAGGCCCTGTACAACTGCAGCAATGCATCCCTGCTCCTGTACTCGAAACCTTTTGCAATGAAGGCCAACATACCATGTGCCTTCTTTACCACCTGCTGCGCCTGCATGCTTACCTTCAGAGACTGGTACACAAGGACACCCAGGTGCCACTGTGTACTCCCCTCTCCAAATTTACAGCCATTCAGGTAGTAATCTGCCTTCTTGTTTTTGCTTCCAAAGTGAATAACCTCCCATTTATTCACATTATACTGCATCTGCCATTGATTTGCCTACTCACCCAACCTGTCCAGATCATGCTGAAGGATCTCTGCATCCTCGTTACAGTTCATCCTCCCACCCAACTTGGTATCATCTGCAAACTTGGAAATGTTATATTTTGTTCCCTCATCCAAATTATTAATATATATTGTGAATAGCTGGGGTCCCAGCACCAATCCCTGTGGTACCCCATGAATCACCTCATTAATCTGCAGTTTCTCATTCCCTTATCCATCAGGTAGGAACCAGGCACTGAGAATTCCTGACATCAACGTCTCAGTGGGTATATGGCAACACCAGCTTGCTGCTTAGTCCTGCAAACCTCCATCTTAGAGACAGCCAGCAGCAGATCTCAGGGCACATTCCATTGGCGTGTAACATGTCCTGGCCTCACTGTGACATCATGGCACATTTCGGATCCACTTATGATACGGTTCTGGACTTAAATGCTGCACTTTGCAGCCCTCTGGCACCTTTTATTTCAATATTGCTGCAAGTATGTTTTGCACACAGGTACAGGCACCCAACTCATTGACTGGGCCAGGTTGCGTGTCAGGACTCCTTGCTTGATCTCTTAACACTTACTCACTTTGTGTCTATTTCAACGCCTACAACATTCCTGCCTTGCCTTTCCTTGCCTTTTGGCACTTTGCCCCTCAGCCACACCTTAAAAACTCACAAGACTTCTGCCTTGCTTTGCTGTTTAGCATGGACACAAAGCCAGGCAGCTTGTCAATGCTTGTCATGAGTCATTAGGTGGCCATGTTGCTCTAAGGTACAGTGTTATATCAATCTCATACCTATTGCAAGTGCCAACAGTTTGCATGGCAGACACAATACAACTGCATCAATAAAAGGGCCATGTCTCAAATTCTCAAGTCAAGTCAAGGGGTTCTGACGTTGTCGGTGTGTTCTTGTTCAGTCAGTCAAGGGCATCATCTGCTCACATTCCAAGGGCTTGGGCATGATCAGTTGGAGCCATCAGGTGCAGGGAGTCTGTCTCACAGCAATCTAGGGAATGAGACATGGTCAGTCTGCAGGTTCAGCGCCAGTAAAGGGATTCATGGTTCAGCATGGGATCTACACAGAGAACACTTTGGGGTCTGGTCAGTCATGACTGTCAACCCAAGTCAGTCAGTGGAATGGGTCACAGTGAGTCCTGCAGGTCAGCAGAATGAAGGTCGGGGGAGACCAGAGGACTCTGCTCTGATAGAGAGGTTGGGGAACTCAGTGCTAGCAATTGGAGGTTGCAACCTGGAAAGCAAAGGGACAAGGACAATGAAGGGGGAGATTCAACATGTAAGGTGAGGGTTGGTAGTGCATGGGCGGAAATGGGATGCTACAGAACTGGAAACTTATCGGTGGTCACAAACACAGTGGTCTCAGAAGGAGAAGTGTGTATCACAGAGGTGGGCAGGACTAAACTGTAGTGATGGATTCGGGGGTAAGGATTGGATTTACGGTCATAACTTCAGGTGGTATATCATAACAAGCGGGAGACCAGAAGTAATGGACTGACCAGGGAGTTTCAGATAGAAGTGGTCATGCAGATTCAGGGGACCCCCTGATTGCCATGTTGAGTCCGTGACTTGCAGTGCCATGCACGACCAGCATAACCTTCCATGTTTTGAGGATTCCTAACTGCAAACTAACATACCCAAAGTAGGCGGAGTCAGATTTTTTTCTGTCTTAATATATGAACTCCAAGACTTAAGAATGGGATGCCCTTCAAGGGGCAATTTCACCAATCATGCACTTGCAGAATACAGGTCAAAATGTGTCAAGTAATCTTGACCATGTCGTTGGTCATTGCAGATTAAGGATCATCATCTCTGCAAAGTAATAGAAATCACAGGAGACTTTAAAATTGACACCTTCAGGTCACGAAGCACAAAACTAATGCAAGATCTCAGAGGATACATAGAGGCATAGAACTAATTTCCCATAACCTTGAAGTGTGAGTTCTCCACGTGCTCTTATATGCAATGATACATTTCTTGAGTGATGTGGGGTTGGTAGGACAAGACCTCAGTAATCATGCAACATTTTTAATCTCCATCTGTCTCTTTGCAACATGACTGGTGCCGTATCAGTACAATAAGGTACAATGTCAATGTTCCATGTAGAGGCATTCCATGGCCCTGCTTGTCTGAGTGCTCCATGTCCCACTGTATTGGAGGAGTGAGCTGAATCATCATTTGTGAGTGATGCAAATGCTGACTGCTCACATTATAAAGGACCAGTTCTGTTTCTTATGTTCCCCACACAATTCATTGCAAGTATGATCAATCCATCCATCCACAGTAGGGGTCATTGTCACTGTTGTTGTGATGCAACAAAGAAACGGAGGAGGAACAAGTGTGCCAATAAACTTAGGGCCAGCAGCAACCTCCAGCTGATACTGTCCAGCCTCCTCATGAAGAGGCCACAGCTGAAGTGCTCCTTCAGATGCGCAGGAGGTACAGGAGGTCTAGAGTGTTTCAGCCCCGCTGCCATTTCCCCCAGATGAGTGAGGCACAGTGTCAGTGCAGTGTCCCAAGACATTGTTGTAGAATTACGCCAACCACTGGAGCAGGACTTGAGACATGAAGGAGTGGGTAGCCATTCCATCCCAGAGGCAATCAAGATGACAGCTGCATTGAAATTTTATGCAATTGGCTCCTTCCAAGGACCCACTAGGGACTTGTATGGGATCTGTCAGTCTTTAATCCTTAGATGTATCAAGGCTGCTACCAATACAATTTATGCCAGATTACATGGCTTAATTTCATTTCCCCATGAAAAGTTTGGTACTGCAGCCCAGACTTCAGCAACATTGCCAACATCCCCCAGCCACGGAATGCAATAGACATTATTAACATCGCATTTAGAGACTCATACCATAATATAGCTGAATGCACCAATAGAAAAGGGTTCCAGTCCATCAATGTGCAAGCAATCTGAGATCATCAGTTCCACATCCTAGAAATCTACCTCAGGTTCCCTGCAAGCTGGCACGATGTCTAAATCCTTGAGAACTTTCATCTTCCTGCTGGATTGAAGGGACTAGGTGCCTTACAAGGATAGTTACTTGGGGACAATGGCTACATTCTGTGACCCTGGCTGATGTCTACTATACAATGTCATGACTGAGGCCGAGCATGGTATACTACTGACCATTCTTTGACTGAGGCCACGATGGAGCAGACAATGGGGCAGACCAAGGAAGCCTGAATTCAAGTCCCACCTGCCCCAGAGGTGTATAATAATATCTCTGAACAGGTTTGAGTAGAAAATACCTGCAGTCCTCAGAGACAAATTCCTGTAACACCTCAACCACAGACAGGTTTGTCCACAGCAACTGAACCTTCTTCACTTTCAAAATTGTTATTTATTAGAGTGATAGAGCTGTACAGCACGGAAACAGGCCCTTCAGTCCAACTCGTCCATGCCGACCAGATATCCCAAATTAATCTAGTCCCATTTGCCAGCATTTGGTCTATGTCCCTCTAAACCCTTCCTGTTCATATACCCATCCAGATTCCTTTTAAATGTTGTAATTGTACCAGCCTCCACCACTTCCTCTGGCAGCTCATTCTATACACACACCACCCTCTGCATGAAAAAGTTGCCCCTCAGGTCCCTTTTAAATCTTTCCCTTCTCACCGTAAACCTATGCCCTCTAGTTTTGGACTCCTCTACCCTGGGTAAAAGACCTTCGTTATTCACCCTATCCTTGCCCCTCTTGGTTTTATAAACCTCTATAAGGTCACCTGTCAGTCTCCGACGCCCCAGGGAGAAAAGCCCCAACCTATTCAGCCTCTCCCCACAGCTCAAACCCTCCAACCCTGGCAACGTCCTTGTAAATCTTTTCTGAACCCTTTCAAATTTCACAACATCTTTCCTATAGCAGGAAAACCAGAAAAACCAGGAAAACTGAATATAACATTCTACAAGTGGCCTAACCGGTGTCCTATACAGATGCAACATGACCTCCCAACTCCTATGCTCAAGGCACTGACCGATAAAGGCAAGTGTACCAAACGCCTTTCTCACTACCCTGTCAACCTGCGACTCCACCTTCAAGAAACTATTTCTTGTATTTAATGTTATAGTCTTTCAGAGGATTGACAGTGGGATTTTAACTCACTTAAAACTCAATTGTCTTTCACAGAGTTTAAAAATTGGACCCTTAGACAACTGTTTACAAATAGCTGTTCTTTACTTCCAACAATGTAATTTTCCGGACAGGAGAAAGTGAAAATCCACAGGCAGTAATAACATTGAAAACGAAATATATTTTGCGTGGCAAGTATACAAAGTATGGGAATCATGTTCAACAGTAAAAGAGCATTTGATACTTTCCTGTTAATATGGCTATTTTCCCTTATTATGTTTATTTTGGAATGCTTGCCAATCTGTCCCCTCTGTTTACCCTACCCTTTGCAAGCACCCATAAAAGTGGAATAAAAGTGTCAATGCTAACTCCAAAAGTAGGAAGTACATTTATTAGAAGGTTCATCCTGCTTTGGGAATTTAATGGTTTTTTTTGGCATGCAACCTTCTCCTTTGTGGTTCACCTGAGACTAGAAACATTCACCACACAAGTTTGAAAATACTCACCAAACATTTTCATTCATTCATTCTTCCCACTTCATCAAATTAATTAGATCATTTTAGTAAATCACACTGTGTCAAATATTACTGCCAAAACAAATAAACAAGAAAAAAAAACCTTCACATGGATCAGCTTCTATTTTCAACTTTTACAAATTTGTATTGAAAAACGTTATTAGATTTACAATAATTGTTTCTTCTTTCTCAACTAACCCAATGGCTGTCATAAAACTGAGAACTGCATCACTGAAATCTGGTTCCTGTTAAGTGGAGAGACAAGCGAGGCTAGGATTGTTCTCCTTAGATCAACGGAGGCTAAAGAGAGGTTTTTACTAGGGACATTCAAAATTCTGGGGGATCTTGATAATGTAAATATGGAGAGACAGTTTCATGGGCAAGAAGATTAGTAATCAGACGATAAAGACTCAGGTAACTGGCGCAAGAATGAGGGCAGATTAAAATAAATATTATTATACAGTAAGTTGTTCTAAATTGGAATGCAAGTACTGTCTGAAGGAATGGGGGAAGCAGATTTCAAAAGAAAACTGGACAAATATTACAAAAGGAAAACATGATTGCAGGACAATGAGGAAAAAGTAGGGTATGGGGTTAATTAGACATCTCCTTCAAAGTGCCAGCACAGAAGGAATCATCTGAATGGTCTCTTTACTGTAGTCTCAGCTTCTATTATTCTAACTTTTTCAGTTTTTCTTTCTTATGTCTACCTCCTCCCCTCCTAAAATGCTCCCATATGTTTTTATGGGCACTAATTGCCCTCTGATACCTCATTTAATTATTCATTATTTATTTGAGTCTTGACAACATCAACAACTTGTATTTATACAGCACCGCCAACATTGTAAAATATTCCAAGGTATTTCACTGAAGCTTTATCAAACAAAGTTTGACTTCAAACAATACAAGGAAATATTAGGGCTGATGACCAAAAGGTTGCTCAAAGAGGGACATTTTAGTGAGTGTCATGAAGGATGAAACCTTTGGTGCCTCAAAAGAATTTATTCCTTGCCTCCATCTATTTTTCACCTGCACCCTGCCCCTGTGCAACATCATCTGAAAAACACAGGCAGACAGGATTTTATCCTTCCATAGTGGGTGGATGTCAGTACGTCTGAGAGAATAAAAGGTCATAAAATTTCAGGAAGTCAAATGGAACCTGGTAACTTCCACACTTAAGTCAAATCTGTTCGTGGGTGAATGGAAAATTATTTTGGGATAGGCAGATCTGCTTTTAAAAGCCGCAAAGCCAATTGACTGTACCCTATTCACAATACTGCAGCTGTTTTACAAAACTTTGAAAGTTGAGCAGAAGTTTGGAATATAAGACCATGAAATATTATAGCAGAATTAGGCTATTAGGCATCAAGTCAGCTCCACCATTTGATCACGGCTGATGTTTCACAACATCATTCTCCTGCCTTCTCCCCATAACCCTTGATCCCCTTACCAATCAAGAACCTAGCTACCTCTGCATTAAACCCATTCAATGATTTGGCTTCCACAGTCTTCTGTGGCAATGAGTTCCACAGCGTCACCACCCTCTGGCTGAAGAAATTCCTCCTCATCTCAGTTTTAAACAGTCATCCCTTCACTCTGAGGCTATGCCCTCGGGTCCTAGACTCTCCTACTAGTGGAAGTATCTTCTCCACATCCACTCTATCCAGGCCTCAGTGTTCTTTAAGGTTTAAGCAGATCACCTCCCATTCTTCTAACTCTAACAAGCAAGGACCCAGAGTACTCAACCACTCCTTAAACAGCAAGCCCTTCATCCCCAAGATCATTCATGTAAACTTCCTCTGGCCGTCCTTCAACACCAGAACATCCAAGTTTAGATGCGGGGCCCAAAACTGCTTACAATGGACTTTGAAAATGACTCCCTGATGTTATTTTAAGTATAAATAAGATCTAAATGCACATACTACAACTATACACTATAGGAAAAATATTGGCAGCTATTTCATTGATGGGATCGTAGACAGGCAAAAAGAGGAATCTGAAGGATTCCAGAGGAATTTTAGTTGGTCGCTGTGGAAGAGAATTTGTAGACACATCAGGTCAAAAGCAAGTGCCCCAAAGAATCTGACTGAATTATAAAAATATGCTCCATGAAACCCAACGTATTTCCATAGGGAGACTAAGAAGCCCTGAAGAGTAAAATGAGGGCATTTCATCCTAAAAATAAGTTAGAATTAGCCAATTAAGTGTGCATATTCAGAAAGAATGACCTGTATTTCTATCATGCCTTTCATGACCTCAAGAAATTCCAAAGTGCTTTACAACAAATTAATTCTTTTGTTTAAGTGTAGTCACTGTAGTAATGTTGGTAACCTGGAACCGATATGCATCTAACAAACTCTCACAACTGCAATGTGATAATGACCAATTTGTTTTTACAGTTGTGTTGATTGACAAGTAAATATTGGTCAGGATGCTGGGTCCTTGAAATAGCGTCATAGGATCTTTTATGTCATGAGAGTGAGTACAGGGTCTCAGTTGAGCATCTCATTTGAAAGCTGACACCTCTAGTAAAACAGACTCTAATCCAGATTTCTCTTTTTGCCTGTCTACAATGCCATCAATGAAATACCTGCCATTTTCTTTCCCCTGCAGTGTAATGCTGTGGCATGTGCGTTTAGATCTTCTTTACACTGAAAGTAACACGAGGGAGTCATTTTCCTGGTAGATGCTGGCAACAGGGATCCTCATCTGCTGCTGAGACAGACTGTATCGGAAAATCACAAACATGCTGTTTGCAATTTACCAGCCATTAATCTCACTGGAAGGAAAGTGAACAGCACTTTTCCATAAGTGCTAGAGGCAGATGAAATCCCCTGTTAGCAACCTGTGCCCAGAAAATGTAGGCTGTAGTTTTACTAATGCATTTAACTTTACATTCAAATGAAAGGAGAAAAAGCCTACATTAATACATTGTTCCAGTTATTAAATTGAAAATGGCTTTGTGTATATTCAATAATTAACAGTAAATAGTTTAAGAGGGGCAGCATGGTGGCTCAGTGGTCGACACTGTTGCCTCACAGTGTCGGGGACCTGGGTTCAATTCTACTCCAGTGACCCTTCTTCAGAACAAGAATCTGACTGAACTGCAAAAATATGCCCATGAAACCCAACTTCATCCATAATTTCAGTCAAAATTCTGAACTCCCTCTCTAACAGCATTGTGGGTGTACCCTAAACCAAACGACTTTGGTGGTTCAAGCAGGCAGCTCCATCCAATTCTCAAGGGCAACTATGGATGGGCAATAGATCCTGGTCCAGCCAGCAATGTCCCCATCCCATTAATGATTTTTGAAAATTCCTAATAACAGTGAAGAATTACAAAAATTCAGACATGCTCCTGCTGAGACTTTTGATTTGATATAGCAATAGAACTCAATACTTAACAAAAGCCAGTGCAGACGTGTTCAGACAGGTTTTGAATTGTCAGCAAAAGTCTCAGGTGGCAAATAAACAAAAGCTCACTTTTGTAAATAATGGGTTATATTCAGCAAAAAAGAAGAATTTTTGGGGATTTTAATGGAAACCAAGTGTTAATATCTATTTTAAGAATTAAATCATGAATATTTATCTTTAACATTATGCACTGTTTAGTTTAATCATTTACTAATGTGTTGTTAAGAAGTGTTGTGCAGCCAATAGTTGTCAGCACATACAGCAGAATAACTGATGAGTGGGAAATCATGCAAGAAAGGATACAAACAGGACAATTTTAGATATGTTATTGTTTGTTCAATGGAGCTAAGGAGATCAGTCAGGAAAGAAAGGGAGAAATTACAACCTGGGGTAAGTACTGCATGGATTAGTGTTGCAAACATTGTGGGGTAGAAGCTAGCAAAGTTATGTAAGTGATAGCAAGTAGTCAAGGTTCTCCAAACCTTTGATTGTAGATTAACAATCTGTCTAACTCAGTCTTAACTATATTCAACGGTCCAGCCTCAACTACCTGGGGTAGAGATTATCAAAAATAATTATACTATGAGAGAAGAAATCCCTCATCTCCATCTTAAATATGGTACTCTTATTTTGAAACTGTACCTCCTAAATTTAGACTTACCCACAAGGACAAACAACCTCTTAATATCTCTCCTATCCAGACTCCTCAGAATCTTAAATGTTCAATCAGCTATCTCCCATTTTCTAAATTCCAATGAATATGGGTCCAATCTCTTCAACTTTTCCTTATAAGACAGTTACTTCATTCCAGGAATCAGCCAAGTGACCCTTCCTTGGACACTATCAAATCCAAACATATCCGTGCTGAAGCAAGGAGATCAAAACTGTGCACAGTACTCTAAGTGTGTTCACACCAGTACCCTATGCTCATTGTGGCAAGACTTCCATAATTTTGTACTGCATTCCTCTTACAATCAAAGCCAATATTCCATTTTCTTCCTGATCACCTGGTAAACTTTCATGTGTGACTCATGTACAACGACTCCCAGATCACTCTGTACTCCAGAATTCTACAATCTACATCCATTTAATTTTTTTTTATTCTTCCTGCCAAATTGGATACCCTCACAATTTCCCACATTTGGTAAATTGTGAGTTCAGCCTGCACTGGAAGACAATTGATAGTTGGATTGCACATGCTAGAGTCTTTACATTGGCTGAAACCATGTGAAGGATGTTCTGTCCCACCTCAGCCACCAGATGAAATAGAGGTGAAACCTCCCCTGTTGGGCCTGCTTAAGCAGCTACATTATCACTACTGGGAAGAGCCAAGAGAGGTATATATAAACATACAGGGTGGCGTCAATCAGTGTAAAAGGAAGATACAAAGGTCCAAATTTTCCATTCTTCGGTCTGTTGGGTAATGGGATAAAAAAGCATGTGTTTTGCATTAGGTGAATCTGGTTTTGTCCGGCAATCATGCTCAGCTCAGATCGTTTTGCAACAGATAAAACAATTAATTCTGGAGCTGATTGTGCAGAAAATCATCAACTCTACTGATGACTCATGGAGTCAAAGGTCCTGGCTCCATATTTAAAGGACAACTCAGTAGCCATTCATCCTGCAATGACAAGAGCATCACTTGAGCTTTCAGAGTGGATTGATGCAGAGATAATCATTCTTGCACTTGTAGCCTTCCCAAATCAACTTGCCTCATTACGCTAGACAGACGTCCACTCTTGACCAACCTCTGCAGCCTGTATCTGTTGTAGTCCAGCTTCCCGCCTTTGGTCATTCCAGTTAACCATGCAGTTTATACTACAACCATCTAATTTCAATCATGGCAAGGCATTGACAAATGCTTCCCAAAGAGGACAAACAATGGCTACTCCAAAGTCCAGCAAGAAATCTACCTTGTCAGATGTATGCCTTGTATATGTAGTCAAGTATCTGAACACCCACATCACTTCCTCACAAAGAACTTAATTGGGAAGAGAAACTTAATGCTGGCGTTTTAATATTGCATACAAATGGGCTTCTCAACTTTTGCCATCTTGCAAGCTTGACTTGCCTTTAATGTTTTGGACAACTCAATTATGAAAATTCATTCCACTACAGGATTCTGAATTTTGGCCTTTCTCCCAATTAAGTTCCACTGCCTACTTTGCTTCCCACTCCTGGGAGCAGAGCAAATCCTGCCCACATTGTAGGGAAGGACATATGGGTAGTAGAGATTGGAAAATTCAGAAGTTGGATAAAGAAAGCAGGAAGCAGTCAGCATGAATAGAAGAGCTTGGGTTCAGTGTAGCAGTCTGTGGATGTAAGCAAGTGAAAACAGAATAGCTTTAGACAATGTAATGTAGAACAGGAGAATTAAAGCTGCACTGCACAGGACCATATCTAAACCTTTATTGGACAGTACGGTGGGGCTGGGCATGTGCAAAAACTTGGGAACAGCGTATCACCAAGGTGAGGCAGAAACTGGGCAGATGAGAGCACCACTAGGTGTAGCCCATTCCCTGAGCCTGTGCCACTGCAGTCACCCAAGCCATCTTCCACTTCATCTGGAAGTCTAAGATGGAGCATGTCGGTGGGGACACCATGTACAAAGCTCTGGATAAATGGGGGAAGCACCAATGCCACCTTCAGCCTGATGGCCACATTCATGCATCGAGCTGTGTGTAGACCCTCGGTATGCAAACACCAAGTGTCACGGTGTACTGAGGTTGACCTGTCACTGGTTTTGCGAAGGATAGGTCTAGCTTCGGTGCTACAAATGCTCCAAGTAGTTGCACCATTCCATATAACCTGTGCTTCATGGAAAATACTGCAAAGAAAAATACCTTTGCCAAAAAGTCCATCAGGAAGTGGTCATCACATAGCTTCCTTGAAACCCTGTAGGAAAAGAGGGTGGATCCTGTCAGGTGGCTCTCTGAGCAAACTGTCAAAGACTTTTGGCAGAATACCACATCACTGGAACGTTCCAATAAGCACCAAGATTAACTTGGCTGGTGGTGAGAAGGGCACTGCCAATTAGATTCCTTGTACATGCTGGTCTCTGTGTGCCACTGCATGATGCCCATGAAGTAGCTCCGCTAGTGAAGAGACAGTCACAGATCTCCATCTGGAACATTCCTTTGCAAAGAAGATTGGAAAGAGATTAGCTCAATGATGCAAGACTCTGTGCTCTAAAGGCTGTTCCCCGGATCACACATCAAGACAAACATCGACTGCATCTGGAGGACCATCAACTCTGTGAAAGATGCTCTTTGGTCTGCCCAAATGTTGTTGGTCTTCCAATGTGAAGAGTTGTCCTTCACCAAGTGTTGCTGACTGCTACATTTTAAGGTGGACGGATACGTGATGATTGATGCACTAAAGCTTGGAACAGCTGCCACCAAAGCACAGTGGGGAAAGTCCACAGTCTGAAATCTTCTTGCCAAAGTACAACAAGGGTCCATTCTGTTGTCACACCCGCTTGGTGCCTCAAAATGAACATAAAGTTCCCAGCTTGAGTAGGAAATGCCCTTTTTTTATAACAGTAGAGAAGCTCTTGAGAAATGTAAATTTCCAATGTTTTGTTTGGTGTTTTTCTCTGCAAAGATTGTATAGATATGATTTAGAATCTTTGTATGTATGTACAGATGATTTTTATAAATAAAGCAGATTTTGAAATAAAAATATTAAAACTGCATTGCACATGCACCACACTAGATACATATACAGTAAACTCCACATTATCTGCCATGTGATTGATTGATTGATTTATGGTCACATGTACCAAAATACAGCTAAAAGCTTTGTTTAGGAACGGTATAGACAGATCACAACAAGCAAGGATGTACAGATCAAAAAGACTTAGAGGCATACAGGTTACATTATTTGAGGCTAGAGTCCACTCAACAGTCTGATAACAGCTGGAAAGAAACTGTTCCGGAACCTGCTTGTGCGCGTGTTCAGGCTTCTGTATTTTCTGCCTGACGGAAAAAGTTGTAGCAGGTCATTACAAGGGTGCAACGGGTCTTTGATGATGTTGGCCGCCTTTCCAGGCAGTGAGCCATGTAAATAAGAGTCCATGGATGGAAAGTTGGCTTCCGTCATGGTCTGGGCTATGCACGCAACCTTCTGTTGTTTCTTACGGTCCTGGGCAGAGCAGTTGCCATACCAGGTCGTTATGCACCCAAACAGCGTGCTTTCAATAGCACATCTGTAGAAGTTGGTGAGGGACCTTATGGACATGCCAAATTTGCTGAACAACCTGAGGAAGAGGAGGCATTGTTGTGCCTTCTTGGCTGGTGTATCTACGTGGGAAGTCCAGGACAGGTCGTCGGTTATCATCACTGCGAGGAACTTGATGGTCTTCACCTTCTCAACCTCAGTTCTGTTTTTGGGCGTGTTCTCCTTTCTTTCTGAAGTCAATGATCAGTTCTTTAGTTTTGCCTACATTGAGAGACAGAGTGTTTTCATTGTATATTTGGGGAATGGTTTATTAGAATCTGCCAGTTTTATGACAAATACTCTTACAGAAACCCAATACAGTACCTTCCAGTATTCTTTGATGAAAAAGTCTTAAAACTAAATGTCAAAATGGCATTGCAGGGGCAGAACTTGTTGGGTTCTTTTCATTCATTCACAAGATGAAGGTGTAGCTGGCTAGACAGCATTTATTGACTATCCCTAATTGCCCAGTGGGCAGTTACGTATCAACCAAATAGCTGTGGGTCTGGAGTCACATGTAGGCCAGACCAGATAAGGGTGACAGATTCCTTCCTTAAAGGATATTAGTGAACCAGATGGGCTTTTTTTCCAACAATCAACAATGGATTCAGACTCATCATTTAACTCTCAATTTCAGATTTTTATTGAATTCGAATTCCATCATCTGCTGCAGCAGCATTCAAACCCGGGTGCCCAGAACATTAATATGGTCTCCAGATTAACAAAATTTCCAACTGTGCGCAAAGCACTAGGTCGTAATGTCCCCTGGAAATTCTGACAGTCAACAGAATTAGCAATTGCATCTTGATCAACAGTTGATGTAAAGGACTGAAGAAATGAGAGTTTAGGCTTTCAAATATTAGAGATTTTAGACATGAAGCAATCACAAATTCAACAATCTGCTAGTGTACTGGTACCTCCATGAGGAGGATGACTAGTGGTGGCTGAAAGAACTACTACCTGGCAGGTGAACATATGCACGTCAAAACTTGGTGCACCCAGGTCAAATAGATGTTTTTTGAAGAAACTTTGTGAAAATGGTAAATTTTCTTTGACATTTTGCTGACTGCATGAGAATTCCAGATGTTTTGCTACCAGACAATAGAGAGATAATTATAGCCGCAGACACTGATCTAGGATGCCAAATGCAGCAGTGAATTACAGATCCTTTTTGCAGGAGTTTACAATTTGTGAATTTCATTTTCCCTCACGCCCCTTCGCCTTCCACTCAATCCTCTTCTCCTCACTCCTCTTCCCCTCCCCATCTCTCTCCGCATTGCCCTCCCGCCCCCCTCTCGCGGACCGTTACTCCGTGCCGTCCTCGCGCTCACTCTGCCGAGGTCGCGTGTTTAGGGAACGGTGGAATTCACGCGCCGAGGGGGTCACGTGGACTTGAGGCGCGCTGAGTGGTCAGGGTCATCGAGAGGGGCTGACGAGCAGCCTAGTGTGAGGAACGCGTTGCGTCTATTCGTTCAAATCTCCGGAAACGGGTAACCTGAGTCGCTGATGAATGCTAAGCCATTTTTCATTCAATGTCTTGTTTGTAAACTGAGGGGAGGACTTTGGAAGTCTAGACCCAGGCTCTTGATGCAATTTCAATAGCATCCGACAAGGGAGACATTTTAAAATCGGTCCTGTGGATTTGCCGATCTCCTGAATCGTCCTCCAGTCTCTGGGATTGAAACATTAATCTAGCGAACACTTATGCAAGCAACCGGTGGTTAGCAAATTAGAACTGTCTGGGACTGATTGGGCCTTGGCAGCATGGATTTTACGAAATTTCTTTAAAAACAAAAGTTTAACTAAGCAATTTTACTCGGTACTGCTTAGGTTCATTGTGACTGCCTTTGTGGGCTGCTTTATCCCATGACCCAAATGACCCCGGACATTGCACAACTAGGCTTGACCCAAGCTGTTTACAACGAAATCCCCCCACAACCCTGAAAATTCTGGTAGAGACATAATCTCAAGAGCTATATTTGAGGTTCTGTACCTCTCTGTATTTTCATGAGGCAACTTATCTCAGCTTTTATCTCTCTCAGCTTGACCACAGGCCTAATTAGTTTTTCCAGGCCATGGGAAACCTAGCATCTGGAGAAAGTGGGGACTGCTGCATGAAAAGGGAAGTACTTTCCAATAGTGCTTGTGGGCCTGAAGGAACAGGAGTGCTTTACCCAGACAAGAGTCTTTTCTCCCACCTATCTGCTCCTCCCACCTCACTGACCAACCCCCACCCCCACTTCCTACCTACTAGCCTCATCCCCGCCTCCTTGACCTGTCCGTCTTCCCTCCCTCCTCACCAACCAACCCCCATCCCAACTCTCTACCTACACTCACCTTTACTGGCTTTATCCCCACCTTCTTGACCTGTCCATCTTCTTTCCACCTATCTGCTCCTGTGTCCACCTTCTGTCATCATCCATCCCCTCTCTATTTACTTCAGAACACCCTCCCCTCCCCCATTTCTGAAGAAGGGTCCAGACCTGAAACGTCAGCTTTCCTGTTCCTCCGATGCTGTCTAGCCTGCTGTGTTCATCCAGTTCTAAACCTTGTTATCTTTATCCAGACAAACCTGTTTCTGTCTCTGAGTGATTGAATAGGGGTCCGTATGGCACTAATTTTCTTCACCTCAGTGACCACTGGCCCTTCTCTGCCACAACTGTCTATGCCCACTTCTTGATCTCTAAACTGGACTATTTACTGTCTTCCCATCTGCCATCCTGTGTGATCTCAGTAAACCTGATCCTGGCTGACACATCTGTTACAAACACTTACGTGACAGGTATCCAAGCCTAATAATTGGGCAGACAACCAGGTTTCGTAGTTCCAGAAATGTCAGAAAGATCTGGAAGTTCAGGTCCACTCTTCCTTCCACGACCTCTCCACTCCGCAACCTCACAATCCCTGTTATACGGAGCCAAAAATATTTCATTATTTCCAACTTGTACGGAGACATCATGTTCTATTAAAGGGTGGGATTATTGAAGGCCATGTCATGAAACAAATACAAACACATTCAATTAAAGTTGTCAAACCTAGAGTTTGTGCATCTGAACATCACACTTTGGTTGCTTGCATGCAGTATAGGACTCAGTTACTTGGGGATTGGAAGGCTGCTTTGGAACTTTTGTGTTGTAAATGTGCTGTGTGGGACAAAGTATTGTTCCTGTAGCATTGTTTTTCTTATTTGGCCTCAATATTGGCAAGACAATACTTATTGTTTATCCCTAGTTGCCCTGAGAGGGTGAACTTGTTTTCTTTTACATTTTAAAACCATACAGTGCAGGTCAGGTCAAGTAGGGGAACAGGTTAATAGGGTAGCAAGTTTAATGATACCTCATCCACTTCCACTGTCACCACACACCTGACCCCCACCACCTCACCGCCGCCACCACCACCACCACACACATATATACTCACCCACACAGGTTTAATTGATTTTCTTTAAAATTTGAATCCACAATTGACTGCAATTTGATCTACTCATTTGATCACTAGGCTAACAGTTTGGTTCTATGTGTATATTATTAATGCAATTTTGAAAAAATGTCCCTGCCAAACTACTACAGTAGTATCTTTCATGGTACAGGTTCTCAATAACCATAACATAAATGCAGAGCTGTTCCATTTAATTGAAGATTCCCAAGTCTTGTTTTTCAAACTATGTACTCATAGGTGCAGGAAGTATGAAATAGAAACAGGAAATTCTGGAAATGCAGTCCCATTATCGTCTGAAAATAGAAAAGACAGCTTAGCATTCAAGTAATTTCCCTTTTCTGCTGTTGTATAATTGAATAATGTTACATTTTCTGAGTGGACTTACACAATTATTTCACCAAGTACTGTTGTCTTGCTTATGTTGTTATTAGCTAAAGTGAAGTGGTCTCACATGCAAGATGTTCGAGTTTGAAGAGGATTGTTTGCTACCTTTGGATGCTTTGTTTTTTGAAAAACCTTCATCAGAGAAAGTGTATGTTATTTTGTGTTTTATTACATAAAGATGCTTCAACTTGGCATTCACTCATGATTGACCAATCTTGCCAAAGTCGCAAATTACTTTGAATTTGGCCTGCTTCAGTTGTTATGACTTGTTCAGTTAAGTTTCTGCAGAAACAGAATATACCATTGCCTGTAGTGAGGCATGATAAGGCATCACAAAATTGATATTGACCAGACACCTTAGAAAATCAGTCAAGTTATCACTGTAAATGGAGTTCACATTTAATTATATATGCCTACAGCATATTCTACATCTGGTGTTTTCAACTGACACATATTGATTTTTATTACTATTTTTATTACTTGGGAAATTTAAGCTGAATTATGATGTAAAATAGCAGAAATGCAAAGTTATTAACTATAACAGTTCCTATTTTTCAAAATAGGCTGCTATATATTTGTGAAATTGCTTTTTATACACTTCTGTCATTGAGTCCACTAATATTTAACATCTTTGCTTTATCTCCTGACTATGCACATGTTCCCACAGCCCTTTAATGACTATTTGAATTTTTTTTTCCTGTATTTGTTCACATTAGAAACTGCACTCACTTCTAAATAATTTGTGGTATGTGAAGCATTTTGGCATATTTTAGATTTGATTAACTATAAAAATGTAAGTTTTTCATTTGTTGGGAGAAGCATTTTATTATTTCTCGGATAAACCTCTATGCATTCTTGAAGAAATCATGAAGGCAGTATCATACTTCTTAGAAAGAAGGTCAGCAGTTCTATATTGATATTTTTGAGCCTGAATTAGTGATAAGAAATGTACATTAATTGAAAAAAATTATCAAACAACACAATGGAATATTGATATTTTCATTAACTGACTAACCTGCTACGCTCAAGTTCTGACATGATAAACAAACGTGTAAAATCCCTTGATCGCCTGCATATTTGTTCTGGGGTCAAAGATGGAGTTGTTGCAGTAGTTGAGATGCCTCTTAACTGAAAGAGAGCAGGAGCTCTCTTTACTGCATGTGATGAGTGAGTATCAGCCTAAAATTTCTTGGAGACTTGCAGTTATAATGTTACATCTCTGTTATAAGCTGCAGCACAGAAGTCCAAAAGAAATTATAGCACTAGTGACTTAATTACTTACACCACAATTGATTCCTGCACTGTTGTGTCACTTCATCTCACCAAAATAGTGACAAGATAATTATAACAGCTGCATCTCATTAAAATTAGTAAAAATTGCTGAAAGAATGCTACTTTGATTGCCGCATCTATCAAAGAATTGTGTGCATAGGCTCAATATGGTGAAAAGACAAATTGTGATGAAGTATTCAAGGCAAACAATTCGCAGTTCCACTGCTTTTTTCACTTTCCTTCCTTGATCTGGTTAGAATTTGCCTGAAAAATATTTTGGGACAGTTCGCCTGTTATAAGAGTGTTGCCACTGACAATAAATCAGTGTGGATGAGTCTCTTTTGTTATTTTTTTGAATAACTTAATTTACTGACGATGGTGCAGTTTAGGAGCCTTGCCATAGAGCCTGTACTTGTTTCTATCATGCTGATTTCAAAAGGAAACTAGGTGGAAACTTGAAAGAAATAAACACAGTGCTGCAGGGATAGAGTGAGGGAATGGAACCGACTATATTTCTTGAAAGAGAACTGGTATGGACTTGAAGGGTTGAACATTCATTATGACTCTGATTATGCAATAGTGCTACCTAAACCTTTGCTCTCCTATTACTCCATTTGAAGGAATGAATGTTGTTGGGATCCCAAGATGTTAGTAGATGTTAGATTATAACAGGGCACTTAGAAAGTATTTTTTTAAAAGAAAAATCATGTTTAAACAATTTATTGACATTCTTTGAGTATGTAACATGTGCTATGGATAAAGGAGAACTGATGAATGTATGTATTTAGATTTCCAAAAGGCATTTGATAAGATGCCCATCAAAGGTTGTTGCAGAATGTAAAAGATCATGCATGGGGGTAACATTGACATTTTAGGAGATTGGTTAATGAACAGGAAACAGAAAACGGGCATAAATCTGGTTGGAAAGGTATAATGAGTGACGTGCCACTGAGATCACTGCTGAGGTCTCAACTTTTTCACAATTCATATGAATGACTTGGATGAAGGGACTGAATGTATAGTTGCCAAATTTGCTGCTGATATGAAGATAGGTGGTTAACAATATTTGACTGATCTAATTGAAAATATAATTAACTTTTGAGTAAAATTTATAGTTAGATTAGGAATTAATTTCATCATCAAATTTGTTTAAGGAACTATCAATGGTAAGGTCTTAGTTCTCACCAAACCATGACAGTATTGGTGATTATTAACGTTATGGTGCCCTTGGTATGCTTTGAAGAGGACATGAGACAACAGAGGGATATAGATGGGTTAAGTGAGTGGGTATATATCTCACAAAAGGACAAAAATGTGAAATTGTCCATTTGGCAGGAAGAATTAATAAAAGCATACTATATAATTGATGTGAGATTGCAGAGCAATTTGGGTGTCCCTAGTAAATTATTTGCAAAATATTGTTATGCAGATCTGAAATAGTTAGGGCAGATTGAATGTTCTCATTTATTGTGAAGAAAATTGAATACTCAAAGTGGAGAGGTTTTGTTTCAGTTAGTTAGGGCATGGTGGACCACATCTGGAGTGTGTATACGGTTTTGGTCACCTTATGTAAAGGAAAAATATATGTGCGTTGGAGGTAGTTCAGAGAAGTTTTATCTGACTAGTACCTGGAGTGGGCAGGTTGTCTTATGAGGAAAGGTAGATCAGCAAAGATTTGTATCCATTGGAGTTTAGAAGTGATTGATTGAAACATGCAAGATCCTGAGAGGTCTTCATGGGGTGGCTGTGGAAAGGATGTTTCCTCTTATGGAGGATCTAAATTTGGGGATCACGGTTACAAAATAAGGGATTGCCCATTTAAGATGATAAGGAGAATTGTTTTCAGAGAATCATTAGTCTTTGGACCTCTTTTCAAAAGGTGATGGAGGCAGAATGGTCAAATACTTGTAAGGCAGAGTTATATATGTTTTTGATAAGCAAGGATGTGAAAGATTGTCGGGGTAGGCAGGAATGTGGAGTAATCAGCTCGAACATGATCTTATCGAATGGCAGCAGTATCTTGAAAGGACAAATTATTTTTATTCTTTACTGGGGTGTAGACTTCAGTGATTGAAACATAATCTATTGTCCATCCCTAGCTGTTTTTTAAGCAAATGGTGGTAAGTTGCCTTCTTGAACTGCTGCAGATTGTTTAAAATAGGTAGATTCATGGTTCCATTAGGGAGGGAATTCCAAGATTTTAATCTAGTGACATTAAATGAAAGGTGTTATATTTCTAAGTCTAAATGGTGAATTGCTTGGAGGGCAACTTGCAGGACGTGGTACTGCTCTGTATCTGCTACCCTTGTCTTTCTGGGTGGTAGTGGTAGTTTAATGGGAAGGTACTGTCCGAGGAGCCTTGATAAATGTCTGCTGTGTTTTTTGTGGATAGTATACCCTGCTGCTGCTGAGTGTCACTGGTAGAGAGACTGAATGGTACCACATCGACAAATAATCAAATGGTTTGCTTTGTCCTGGTGGTGTGTCAACATCTTGAGTGTTGTTGGAGCTGCACTCATCCAGGCAAGTGGGAGGTATTCCATCACACACTTGTTTTGTGGCTTGTAGATGGTAGATAGGCTATGGGTGTCAGGAGGTGAGTTATTTGCTGCAAGATTTCTAGCGTGTGACCTCTTTTTGTGGCTGCAGTATTTATATGTGTATTAATATATATATTTATATGGCTAGTCCACTGGCATTCCCGAAGGATATTTATAGAGAAGGCTTCAGAGATGGCAATGCCATCGAATGTAAAAGAGCAATGGTTAGATCCCCTTTTGTTGGAGATAGTCATTGTCTGGCACTTGTGTAGTGCAGTATTACTTACAGCTTGTCAACCCAAAACTACATATTCTCTGCTACTTCTTACATTTGGATGTGAACCACTTCAGTATCTGTAGAGTTGTGAATGGTGATAAGCATTATGCAATCATCAAGAGACTTACCACTTCCATCCTTCTGATGGAGGGAAGCTCATTGATTAAGCAGCTGAAGATGGTTGAGATGAGGATACTACTTTGTGGAATTCCTGTCTAGGTGTACTGGAGTTGACATGGCTGACCTTCAACAACTACTGCCATCCTCCTTTATGCAAGGTGGAGAGTTTCCCATAATTCCTATTGACTCCAGTTTTCCTCGAGGTCCTTAACATCATACTTGGTGAAATGTAGTCTTGATGTTCAGGGTAGCTACTGGCCTTTTCCTGGCTCCTGGTTTATATGTTGGTATGACATGTTTCATCCTGCCTCCATGTAAGCAGATTAATTTCAGAGAAGGAAGTTAGCATGGAAGTATATGACAACCTCTGAAGATAAGACTATCAAGGTGGTCTTGAACATTGAAGAATAGTCAATGTCTCCTTTCATTCTCTTATGCTTTAATTTGTCTAAGATGTGTTCAGTCCAAATAAATGAAAAGAAGACCCCATAATAAACTAGGTATACAGCATTCATTGCAAAGAAATCTGAAGATCAGCAATGAACGTAGTTCCAGTTTTGAGTACTTCACATATAAAAAAGTTCTTACTTAATTAAAACAGAGTTCAAGAAATATTTAAATGGAGACTCATTTCTATTGACTGTTAATCAAATTCACTTCTCATTTCTGGAAAAGCAGATGTATAGATATTTCATATTGTGTAAAGTCATGTATTTGACATACTAAGCTAAAAAAATGTTCTAATACTGTGACAGGAAACATATTAATCAAGGAAAGACAAGTTGGAAGATTGCTCCAGCTCCATCAATTTCTGAAATACCAGCAGTTCAGGATTTACAGAGAGATCTCGAAAGATTAAGATCTTCAGGTATAATGTATTAGTTTAACATTTCAGATAGTTTATTTTTAACTTGTGTAACTATTTATAAAGGATTTTTAACCAGTTTTATAGGTTTTTTTAACTTTACTTATTAATCATTTTGCAGTGTTAATCTCATATTGACAGTTTTGGAGTAGAAAATCATGAAATCCAACCATTGAAACATCAATTTGATCCTATAGCCAGCGTAAGGGGAAGGGATGGTCTAGTGGAATTATTGCTAGATTATAATCCAAAAATTCAGGTAATGTTCTGGGGACCTAGGTTTAAATCCTACCATGGCAGATGGCAACATTTGAACTCAATAAAAAGTATCTGGAATTAAGAATCTACTGACAACCATGAAATCATTGTCGATTATCAGAAAAATCATTCTGGCTCACAAATGTCCTTCAGGAATGGAAATCTACCATCCTCGCCTGGCCTGGCCTGGCTTGCATGTCACTGCAGACCCACAGCAAAGTGGTTGACTCTTAAATGCTCTCTGAGAAGTCTAAGCTACTCAGTTGTATCAGTCTCAACAAAGAAGTGAAACCAGGTAGACCACCTGGCATCAACCTAGGCAATGGAAAATATAACAGCAGAATCATCTCTGTTGTTCTTGCAAACAATTGGGGCTAGTGCAAAAATTGGGAGAGCTGCCTCACAGACTAGTCAAGCAACAGCCTGACGTAGTCATCTTCACAGAATTGTACCTGACAAATAATGTCCCAGACACTACTACCACCCTCCCTGGATATATTTTGTCTGACTGGCAGGATAAACCCAGCAAACGTGGTAGCAGAGTGATGTACAGTCAAGGGGAAGCTTCCCTGGAAGTCCTCAATATTGGCTGCAGACTCCATGATGTCTCATGGCTTCAGGAAAAAACATGAGCAAGCAAACCTCCTACTGATAATGATGTACCAGACTACCTCAGCTGATAAGCCAGTGCTTCTCCACGTTGAATAACACTTGGAGGAATCTCTAAAGGTGGCAAAGACACAAAATATGCTCTGGGTGGGGGATTTCTAAGTCCACCACCCCAGAGTGGTTCAGCAGCAGCACTACTGATTGAGCTTGTCGAGTCTGAAAGGACAAAGATACTACACTGGGTCTGTGACAGGTGGTGAGGGAACCAGCTAGAGGGAAAAAGCATACTCGATTTCATCCTTACCAATCTGCCAGCTGTAGATACATCTGTCCATGCCAATATTGACAAGAGTGGCTACCGCGCAGCCTTTGTGGAGATGAAGTCCTGCTTTCACATTGAGAACACCCTCCATGGTGATGTGTGGCACCTATCACCATGCTAAATGGGACAAACTTCAAACAGATCTAGCAACTGAAGACTGGGCATTCATGAGGAAATATGGGCCGTCAACAGACTGCAACAATCTGAAACCTCATGGCCCAACATATTTCCCACTCAACTATTTCCATCAAGCCTCAGGAACAACCCTGGTTCAATAGAGAGTACAGGAGGGCATGCCAGGATTAGCACCACCACGAAGTCATAGAGTCATATAGCATGGAAACACATGTGGTGATCCAACTCATCTGCACCAATCAGACATCCCAATCAGACCTATTCCCATTTGCTAGCATTTGGCCCATATCCATCTCAATGCTTCCTATTCATATACCAATCCAGATGCCTTTTAAATGTTGTGATTATACCCACGTTTACCACTTCTTCTGGTGACTCATTCCATACACACACCACCCTCAGGTGGTGAAAATGTTACCCCTCAGGTCCCTTTTAAATCTTCCCCCTCTCAACTTAAACCTATGCCTTCTAGTTTTGGAATCCCCTGGGCGAGGAAAAAGGACTTGGTCCTCAAGGATTTTTTATAAACCTCTATAGGTTCACCCCTCAGTCGACGCTTTAGGGAAAAAAAGCCCCAGCCTATTCATCTTCTCCCTATAACTCAAACCCTCCAGTCTGGGCAACGTCCTTGTAAATCTTTTCTGTACTCTCTCGAGTTTAACAACCTCCTTCCTATGGAAGGCCAACCAGAATTGGTTGCAGTATCCTAAAGGTGGCCTCATCAATGTCCTGTATAGCCGCAACGTGATCTCCCAACTCTTATACTCGATGTTCGGACCAATGACGACAAGCATGCCAAAGACCTTCTTCACCACTCTCAACTTGCAACTCCACTTTCAAGGAACTATGCACCTGCACCCTAAGGTCTCTTTATTCGGCAAAAGTCTCTAGGGCGACAATATTAACTGTATAAGCCATACCCTGGTTTGCATTTCCAAAATGCAACACCTCACATTTATCTAAATTAAGCTCCATCTGCCACTCCTCATTGGCCCCTCTGATCAAGATCCCATTGTACTCTGAAATAATCTTTTTCACTTTTTTTAATTCATTCATGAGATGTGGGCATCACTGACTGGTCCAGCATTTACTGCCTATCCCTAATTGCCCAGAGGGCAGTTAAGAGTCAACCACAGTGCTGTGGGTCTGGAGCCTCATATAGGCCAGACCAGGTAAGGATGGCAGATTTCCTTCCCTAAAGTACGTTAGTGAACCAGATGAGTTTTTCCTGACAATCGGTAATGGTTTCATGGTCATCATTAGATTCTTCCGTCACTGTCTCCTACACCACCTATTTTGGTGTCATCTGGAAACTAACTAACCATGTCTCATATTCTCATCCAAATCATTTATATCAATGATGAAAAGCAGTGGACCCAGCACCATACCTTGTGGCACACCGCTGTCACAGGCCTCCAGTCCGAAAAGCAATTGTCTACCACAACTCTCTGTCTCCTGCCTTCAGCCAATTTTGTATCTAATTGGCTAGCTCCCCCGGATGCCATGTGATCTAACCTTACTAACCAGTGTACCCTATCAACCATAGCTACCATATCTGCTGAAGTCCACAAGGACAACAACTACTGCACTGCCTTCATTAATCTTCTTTGTCACGTCTTCAAAAAACTCAATCAAGTTAGCGAGATATGATTTTCCATACACAAGGCAAAGTTGACTATCCCTAATTAATCCTTACCTTTCCAAATGCATTTAAATTCTGCCCCATAGAATCCCTTCCAACAACTTATCCATCACTGATGTAAGGCTCACCAGTCTATCGTTTCCTGGCTTTTCCTTACAGCCATTCTTTAACAATGACACCACATTAGCCAACCCCCAGTCTGCCAACATCTCACCCATGGCTGTAATGATACAAAAATCTCAGCAAGAGGCTTTGCAATCTCTTCCCTTGCTTTCCACAAAGTTCTGGGAAATACCTAGAGTCATATAGCATGATGACCCTTTGGTCCAACTAGTCCACCCCTACCGTGTTCACAAACTAGACTGGCCACATTTGATCTGTTTGGCCCATATCCTTCCAAACCAGACCTATTCATGTACTTATCCAAATGTCTTTTAAATGTTATAACTGTATCTGCATCCACCACTTCCTCTGGCAGTTCATTTCATACACAGACCATTCTCTGTGTAAAAACATTGCTCCTCATGTCCTTTTTAAAACTTTCTCTTTTCACCTTCAAAATATACTCTTTAGTTTTTAACTCCCCCACCCCAGGGAAAAGATCCTTGCTATTCACTTTTTCTATGCCCCTCATGATTTTATAAACCTCCACAAGATCACTCTTCAACCTCCTATCCTCCAGTGAAACAGCCTATCCGGCCTATCTTTATAACTCAAACGCATCATTCCTGGCATCATCCTGCTAAGTCTTTTCAGATCCTTCTCCAATTTAATAATACCCTTCCTATAACAGGGTGACCAGAACTGTACAAAGCATTCCAGAAGAGGCCTCACCAACGTTCTATACAAACACAACAATACGTCCCAACTTCTATACTCAAAGGTCTGAACAATGAAGGCAATTGTGCTAAATGCCTCCTCAACTACCCTGTCTACCTGTGATGCAAATTTTGAAGAATTATGTACATGAGCCCATAGGTCTCTGTTCTACAACACTGTCCAGAGCCCTACCATTAATTGTATAAGTCCTACCCTTGTTTATTTTACCAAAATGCAAAACCTCACATTTATCCATATTAAACTCCATCAGTCACTCCTCAACCCATTGACCCAACTGATCAAGACCTCTTTGTAATCTTAGATAACCTTCTTCACTGTCCACCATTCCACCAATTTCGCAAACTCAAAAACCATGCCTCCTATATTCTCATTCAAATTATTTATACAAATAACAAACAAAAGTGGACCCAGTAACAATCCCTGTGGAACATTGCTCATCACAGGCTTCCAGGCCAAAAAAACAACCTTCCACTACCACTTTCTATCTCCTATCATCAAGCCAATTTTGTATCCAATTGGCAATTAACCTGATGAGGTTCCAGGGATTTATCTACCTTTAGGCGTTTAAGATCTCCAGCATCACCTCTTCTGTAAGACGAACTCTTTTCAAGACAATACTCTTTATTTCCCCAAGTTCTCTAGCTTCCATGTCCATCTCCACAGTAAATATTGATGCAAAATATTCATTTAGTATCTCACCCATCTCCTATGGTTCCACACATGGAGGACCGTGTTGATCTTTAAGGGGCCCAGGCATACCTAAAAATAAAGTATCAACCTGGTGAAGTTACTAAACAGGACTCCTTGTGTGCCTAACAGCATAAGCAGCAAGTAATTGTCAGAGGAACCCAACAACCAATGGATCAGATCTACGTTCTGCAGTCCTGCCATATCCAGACATGAATGATGGTGGACAACTCACTGAAGGAGGAGGAGGCTCCACAAATATCCCCAGCCTCTGTGATGGAAGAGCCCAAAACATCAATGCAAAAGTTAAGGCTGAAGCACTCACAACAATATCCAGCCATAAGCACCAAGTAGATGATCCATCTCGGCCTCTTCCAGTGGTCTCCCAGCTCCACAGATATCAGTCTTCAGCCAGTTTGATTCATTCCATGTGATATCAAGAAATGGTTGGAGGTACTAGATACTGCACAGTTTATGACAACATTCCTGTAAAAGTACTGAAGACTTGTACTCCAGAACTTGCCACTCCCCTAGCTAAGCTGTTCTCGTACAGTTACAACACTGGCCATCTACCCGACAGTGTGGAAAATTGCCCAGCTATGTCCTGTACACACAAATCAGGACAAGTTCAACCTGGCCAATCACCGCCCAATCTGTTGATCATCAGTGAAGTCGCAGAAGATGTCAACCACAGTGCTATCAAACAGCACCTGTTCAGTGACATATTGACTGGCTGAGTGTTGTTCAAGCTGCACCCAACCAGGCAAGTGGGGAGCACACTCCTTACTTTTGCCTTGTAGGTGGTGGACCGGCTTTGGGGAGTCAGGAGGTGAGTTACTCACTGCTGTATTCCTAGCCTCTGACCTGCTTTTTTAGCCACTGTGTTTATGGGTGAGTCCAATTGAGTTTCTGGTCAATGGTAACCCCAAGTATGTTGATAGTCAGGGATTCACTGATGGTGACACCATTGAATGTCAAGGGGCAGTGGTTAGATTGTCTCCCACTGGAGGTGGTCATTGGCTGGCATATGGGTGGCGTGAATGTTACTTGCCACTTGTCAACCCAATCCAATATTGTTATAACCTTACCTTTTGCACTAATGTTTTGAACTCTTCCATCATTGAGGATAGGAATATTTGTGGAGCAGCCTCCTCCACTGAGTTGTTCAATAGTCCACCACCATGTGGCAAGACTGCAGAATGTTGTTGTTCATATCCTGCTGTGTTGAACATGAACAGCTTTAGTATCTGAGGAGTCGCAAATGATGTGGAACATCGTGTAATCATTGGTGAACATCCCCAGTTCTGACCTTATGATAGAGGGAATGTCATTGATGAAGCAGCTGAAGATGGTTGGGCCTCAGACACTACCCTGAGGAACTCCTGCAGAGATGTCCTACAGCTGAGATGACTGATCTCAAACAACTATGACCATCTTCTTGTGTGCCAGGTATGACTCCATCCAGCAGAGAGTTTTCCCCGATACCCATTAATTCCAGTTTTGCAGGGATTCTTTGATGCCACACTCAGTCAAATGTGCCCTGGATGTCACTCTCACCTCACCTCTAGAATTCAGCTGCTTTGCCCATGTTTGAATCAAGGCTCTAATAAGATCAGCAGTTGAGTGGCCCTGGCAGAACCCAGACTGGGCTTCACTGATCAGGTTATTGCTGAGCAGGTGCTGCTTGGTATCGTTGTTGATAACACCTTCCACCATTTTACTGATAGTCAACTAGTAAGGTGCTGATTGGTTTGATTGGCACCACGTCCACAAGCATTCACTCCACTACAAGATGCACTGCAGAAATTCATCAAATATCCTTAGACAGCACTCTTCAAACCCAAAACCACTTCCATCCAGAAGGACAAGGGCAGCAAATACATGGGAGCACCAGCACCTGCAAGTTCCCTTTCCAGCCACTCACCATCCTGACTTAGAAATATATATTCACTGCCTTTGGGTCAAAAACTTGAAATCCCTCTCCAAGGGCATTTTGAGTCAACCTGTAAAAATTGACTACAGCAGTTCAAGAAGGCAGTTTACCACCATTTTCACAAGGGCAACTAGGGTTGGGCAATAAATGCAGGCCATGCAGCAACGCCCATGTTCCACGTTCCACAGGTCAAAAAATATAAGTAGCTAATGCACCAAATAGAAAGTTGGATTTCTAAAACCAACTGTTGCATTGTATTAATAGCCAGCACTGTATTAATAAATATTTGTTACTTAATCTAAATAAATTGTCTGTTATTCTCATGTTCTTAAGCAACTATTTTCAGTCCTCATCACAACCTCCCAATTCTTAGCCTTCAACTCCATGCCTCTCCACAGCAGCTGTCTGAGATTGAACCAGACTGTTAGCAACTTTGGGGTCATGCAAGTGTAATGCTATCCATTTTGGACTGAAGACAGGATAGAACGGGATATTTTTTATATGGTATGACATTCAATACAGTGGATGTCCAAAGAGAATTGGGGTTCCAGAGCATAGATCTTTAAAATGTCACGCCACAGGTACAAAAACAAATTCAAGAAAGCTGATGGAATACTGGCCTTTGTATCTAGAGGACTGGAGTATAAGGATGCAGAGGTTATGCTGCAGTTGAACAAAACACTGGTTAGATCCAGGGATAGTAGGAACTGCACATGCTGGAGAATCTGAGATAACAAGGTGTAGAGCTGGATGAACACAGCAGGCCAAGCAGCATCAGAGGAGCAGGAAGAAGAGTCTAAGCCCGAAACATCAGCCTTCCTGCTCCTTCTGATGCTGCTTGGCCTGCT
>JAHRHZ010000273.1:7277003-7352749 GCA_024137785.1 Ginglymostoma cirratum | reverse complement strand
AGAGGAGCAGGAAGAAGAGTCTAGGCCCGAAACGTCAGCCTTTCTGCTCCTCTGATGCTGCTTGGCCTGCTGTGTTCATCCAGCTCTACACCTTGTTATCCCTGGTTAGATCCCACTTGGAATACTGTGAGCAGATCTGGGCACCACACAGCAGAGTTAGACAATGTTACAGAGATGAAATAAGGTAATGTTAGTGATGGCACAGATACATAGTCAGAAGCTCATCATCATGCTAAATAGGAACAAAGGAACAGGAGTAGCCATTCAGCCCCTCAAGGCTGAGTCACCATTCAGTAAGATCATGGCTGATCAGTGGCATAACTCCACATGTCTTCCTTTGGCCAATATCTCTTGATACATTTGTGTACATCTGGGCACCACACCTTAGGAAGGATATATTGGCCTTGGAGAGAGTACAGTGTAGATTTACAAGAATGTACCTGAACTTCAGAGGTTAAGTTATGAAGAGAGATTATACAAATTAGAGATAAAGTGTGGAGCTGGAGAAATACAGTGGGCCAGGCAGAATTTCTGAAGAAGGGTCCCCACCTGAAACATAGCTTTACTGCTCCTCTGATGCTGCCTGGTTTGCTATGTTCCTCCAGCTCCACACTGTGTTGTACAAATTAGACTTGTTTTCTCCAGAATTTGGAAGGTTTGAAGATCTGGTTGAAGTCTTTGAGCTGTTAATAGGAAAAGCCAGGATAGATAAAGATAAATTATTTCCACTGGTTGAGAAATTAGCGAGCATAGTCTGAGAATTAGGGTTAGACTGTTCAGGAGAGATGTTAGGAAGCACTTCTATACACAAAAAGTGGTAGATGTTTCGAATTATCTTCCACCATTGGCAGTGGATGTTAGATCAGTTGTTTTAAATCTGAGATAGATAACTTTTTGTTACACAAATGTATTAAGAGATATTGGCCAAAGGAAGACGTGTGGAGTTATACTACTGATCAGCCATGATCTGACTGAATGGTGGCTCAGCCTTGAGGGGCTGAATGGCTACTCCGGTTCCTTTGTTCCTATTTAGGATGATGATGAGCTTCTGACTATGCATCTGTGCCATCACTAACATTACCTAATTTCATCTCTGTAACATTGTCTAACTCCAACATGCCGCAGCTTACTTCCTGTCAAAACATTCCCTCGTGCTTTTTTTACATTCTGGATTCCTGTCCAGATGCAGTCTTTGTCAGTATTCAGTGTGTTCACCCCTTGTAAAGCTAAGATTAATGGAAACTGTGCTGCTTGTGTTCTGTATGTCACCCATTACTCCTGTGTTCACCTACTCCCATTAACTCCCAATTAAGCAACGCCTGGATTTAAAAATTCCCATCTTGTTTTCAAAGCTGCCCATGGGCTTGCCTTCTCACACTCTGTAATAACTTCCTGCCTGAGAATGCCCAAATTATCTGCATTCCTCCAATGCTGACTTAATTGCTTCATCATTGTCAGTTATGCATTCAACTGCCTGAGCTTAAAACTCTGAAATGCCTTGGCTAAATCCTTCCACTGTCTAATTCTCTTTTCCTTCTTTAAGTTGCTTTTTAAAACCAACCTACGTGACCAGGCTTTGGTCATCCTCTTTTGTGACTTGCTGTCATTTTTTTCGATCACTTTGGCAAGGTACTGTTTTATAATGTTAAAGGAAATATGTAAACACAAGTTGTTGCTGTTGTGGATATAAAAATATTGGATATGGGTCAAACGCAGTGGGACTAGTTTGATTTGGGAACATGGTCAATGTGGACTACTCGACCAGAAGGGTTGGAATTAGGCAATTTCCATGCTGTACGACTCTATAGATATTGAACATTTGAAGCAAGAGTGCAAAATAAAAGAGTGTGCTTTCATCTTAAAATAATTTCACTGTAAATGTTGCAAATGTTTACTAATAAAGCTTCTTGTTTGTAAAAATACTATCAGATTGATTGAACTTCAAAATCAAAGCCAAATTTTTTTTTAATTCATTTATGGGATATAGGCTTCACTGGCTGGGCTGGCATTTATTACCCATCAGTAATTACATTGAATAGATTGTGATGATAGGGGGAGTTGATGGTTTAGTGGTATTATTGCGAGACTGTTAATTCAGAAACCCTGGGGACCTAGATTCAAATGGTAGATGGTGGAATTTGAATTCAATAAATTCCTGAAATTAGGAGTCTGTTGATGACTATGAAACCATTGCTAAATGTCAGAACAACCTATCTGGTTCACTAATATCCTATATGGAAAGAAACTGCTGTCCTTACCTGGTCTGGCCTTCAGACCCACAGCAATATGGTTGACACTTAACTGCCCTCCGGGCAACTAGAAATAGGCAATAAATACTGGTCTGGTAGTGACAGCCACATCCCATGAAGGAATTTTAAAAAAAGCTGCTGCCTTGAACTGCTGCAATCCATTTAGTATGGGGACACCCACAATATTATTAAAGAGGAGGTTTCTCACTTTGTGAAATTCAGGTGATGAATTAGTCATGTCAGGTTCCTAACCTCTGACTCGATCTTGTAGCCAAAGTATTCTTATGGCTTGTCCATTTCAGCTTGTGTAATACACTAGGTCAATCGGTGCATTAAATAAAAATATCTAATGTTTCAGAGATTTTTCATCAGAGCATTTTGACAATATATCTCCACTTGAAAGTGCTATAGCATTTTTTTGTAATTTATATATACAGGTACTGCCAACCTTTTTTGAGTTTCTGGGCTTACAGTTCTTATTTCAGGTTTACATTTGCAGTATTTTCTTTAGACCTTCATTTCTGTCTCATTCATCATTTTTATTTTGACTTTAAATTGCTTCTGGAATCTCTCATCACTTTCTCATTTTTATATTACAGTGCATGCATACATTTTTGCACCAATATGATCAAGATTTCAAAGTTTCTACATTTATATCTTCTAGTTTAACAGGACTAATATCAAGACAGTTACAATTAATTACTCTGCCCCCAGTGCTATTGTATGTTCTGGCAGTTGCCCCAAGTGGCTGAAAAATGGGAGCAGGGCTGACTTTCTTGCAGATAATCTATAGTTGCTGAATTCAGATTCTCCAATGCGTAAGCATTTTACCACAATAATATAGTGAATTGTTTTGCTGAAACCTGAGCGCAGCCCAAAAACATTTTTGCCTCTATTCTTGAAACAACGCCAAGCTCACATTTTATAATGTGTAGGATTACAGTAGACAGCATTTTACCTTCCATAGGTATCAGCAATCCCTACCATTATATCAATTCTCAGAAGATTTATCACATTTATACTTCCTGGAGGAAACATAGCTTTTCCTACATATGGCATTCTAACCTTTTATAATTTTCTGCGTGAACACTTGTCACTTAATTGCTAAATCATGGCCCCAGCGTTGTCAATCAGCCAAGGCCTTTTCAAACAGTATGCTAAATTCCTTAGACTTAATTGTGATACCAATAATCATGTTATTCACTAGATTCTGGAAATGTTCCCTCATTCTAGGAAGTTGTGAAACTTCTTTTCAAGAAGGAAGGGAGGCAAAACAACACAAAACCATAGGTCAGTAAGTTCTATCACAAGAAAGGTGTTAGAATCAATCATTAAGGAGGTCATAGCTGGGTACTTATAAAAATTCACTGTAATTGGAAAGAGTCAACATGGTTTTGTGGAAGAGAAATCATGTTTAACCAATTTATTGGAGTTTTTGACGGTTTAACATGCAAAGTGCGCAAGAGGGAACCTGGTGACTTATTGTAGTTGGATTTACAGATAAATTTGGCAAGGTACCTCATGAAAAGCTATTGTGCAAAGTAGAAGCACAAGGTAAAAACCAAAAGAACTGCGGATGCTGTAAATCAGGCACAAAAACAAAGTTGCTGGAAAAGTTCAGCAGGCCTGGCAGCATCTTGTGGAGGAGAAAACAGAGTTAATGTTTCAGGTCCAGTGACCCTTCCTCAGAACAAGGTGTAGAAGCACAAGGTGTAGGGGGCAACATACTGTCATGGGTAGAAAATTGGCTGAAAGAAAAGAGAGTATGCAAATATTGGTCTTCACCTTGGCAGGATGTAACAGGTGGGGTCTGCTGGGTCCTCAACCTTTTATAACTTATACCAATGGATTAGATGAGGGGCAAGTGAAGGTATGATTGCTGAATTTGCAGATGACGTAAAGAAGGATTTAAGAAGGTTACAATCTGGTATAAATGGTTTGAGTGAATGGGCAGAAATCTGGCAGATGTGGTATAATGTGGGAGAATGTTCACTTTTGTAGGAAGAATTAAAAAAGCAGAGTATTACCTAAGTGAAGAATGACTGCAGAATTCCAAGGTGCCGAGTGACCTAGATGTCATAATACGTGAGTCACAAAAAGTAGTATGCAGACAAAGCGAGTAATTAAGAAGACTCAAAAACAAAAGCAGAAATTGCTGGAAAAACTCAGCAGATATAGCAGCATCTGTGGAAAGAAATCAGAGTTAATGTTACGGGTCCAGTGATCCTTCTTCAAAAATGTTTTTGTTTCTGATTTCTAACATCCACAGTTCTATTGGTTTTTTAATTATGACTAATGGAACACCATGAGATAGCGAGAACTGCAGATGCTGGAATCAGAGATAACAAAGTGTGGAGCTGGAGGAACATAGCAGGCCAGGCAGCATCAGAGGAGCGGGAAAGTTGACATTTCAGGTCGTGACCCTTCTTCAGAAATGGGGAGGGGAAAGGGAGCTCGGAAATAAATAGAGAGCGGAGGAACACCATCCTTTATTATGAAAAGAATTGAGCATAAAAATAGGGATATTATGCCTTAGCACATTGGCAAGATTACATCCTGTATACCGTGTACAGTTTTCATCTCTTTATTTAAGGAAGGATGTAAATGATTTGGGGCAGTTCAGAGGAGGTTTACTACATTGATACCCAGATGAGTACGTTGTCTTCAAAGGAAACATTGGGTACACTAGACTTGTTTTTACATAGAAGAATAAAGGGTAACTTAATTGAAGTATATGAGATCCAGAAAGGTCTTGACAAGATGAATCTGGAAATGATGATTAGTCTTGTGAGTGAGTCCATAACCAGGGAGCACTGTGTTAAAATTAGTTTAGTACAGAGATTAGGAGAATTTTTTTCTCTAAGGATTGTGTGACTTTGGAACTCTGCCTCAGAAAGCAGCAGAGGAGAGGTCATTTTTTTTTAAAAGGCAGGTGTAGATAGATTTAGTTAGGCAATGAAATCAAAGCTTATTGGGAGTAGATGGGACTGCGTTAGTCAAAACAAATCAGTGATAATCTTACTGAATGGTGGAGCAAACTTGCAGGGCTGAATGGCCTACTTTTCTTAGTTCATATGTATGTCCACGATTTCCTGAAACCCCAGACTAATTACATGCACTAAAATTTATCATAATAACTGATGTTTTGGGGATTAGATGAAATTGAAGAAAATTACAGTGAATGGTTGGAATTAATTCAATAATAATTGTCACACATTTTAATAAATAAACTTTCCAAAAAGCCCTTATGAATGAAATGAAACATAATAAATATACACAAACCACTGCGCAAGGTTTGTGAATACCAGTATTACTACAAAGATGCTATTTGTTCCCGGTCAATAGTATTAGGGATCTATTCACTTCTCATCAAGGCAATCCTAACTCTACGTTTGCTTATATGAGTAGCCAATTAAATATACAGTGATTAAATGCAATATGTAGCGATGTACTGCCACCTCCAAGGCATTTGCAAATTGATGTTACTGTGTGTTTGGTATTTTATCTACTTTTAGTATTGTACAGAGTGGTAAAACTGGAATGCAAATTATGTCCTGTATGTGGAATATTTTGAAGCAAATGGATTTTATTCTGTTCCAGTTCATGGGCTAAAGTTCCATGGGGGACAGCATCTATGTGTAAACCTTGATTTTTTGCCTTCCTAGCAAAATCCATGCTGCACATGCCTGATTGCTTCATCAATCTTGTTTGCAGCACACTGAAGTGTTCCCTAATTTTGTAGGATCAGCTCCTTTGAAAAATTGACACAAACTTGCAGCACAGTTTTGGTTTCGCACCAGTAGCTTTCTGTAGCTGTGTGTAAACTTTGATTAGTTGTTTAAAGGGATGTATGCATTTGAAATAAGTTGTTGCTTATTGAGGAATAGTGTTATTTCCACCTTCATAAACTTCCAGAATGAAGTGACAGGAATTTTGGAAGAGCAAAAGGGATCATGTGCAAAAGTGTTGAAGCGGTGCAGCATTTGTCTTCCTGGTCTAATGCCTGACAGAGTATACCCATTATTTTTGTGTGGTGGTGCAAAGAAGGGTTGTCCTGTTTGTCTCATAAAGGCATCCTCTTCAAAGAAAAGCAGTATGCTTTGACATTCAAGAAATAGCAGTCAAGCTCAACTGTCCGTCTGATCCATGTATTAAAACTATGATACTATCCAGTTGTTAGGAACCTGGTATCTGGAAAACATCATGCACGTTCTTTAGCTGTTGCCTGATTTTCACAGGAGAAGAGACAAATCCTCTGTGTACTCAAAACATAACCTATTTAATGCTTCTATGGACAACTGATAGATTGATTTGATTTATAACTATATGGTTGATGGCTTGGAATGACCCAAATGCTGCAAGTTTCAGATACGTCAATGAGTGTTACAGATAAGTTATTTAAACATTGACTTCCCAGTAAATGGTTTATCTGTGTGAAGACCTACTTTGTGAAGTAAAGATGCCAAACAGGTCTCTTCTTTTCGTCATTGGAAGATCAAATGATCGTGTGCGTGATGCATAAGTTTCTATACATTTGCATTTCTTATGCCTTCAATAAACTGTTCTGCATCCTCCCAAATTTAGGAACATGTTTCAAACTCCAAAAATAATTTCTACCTTGTTCATTTTCAAACAAATTGACAACTGGAAGAACAGTCAAACTGTACAACATCAGAGCCAAACAACAACATTAATACATTAGAGGTAAAGCTTTCTAACCAAAGATTTCATAGGAATATTCACATTATGTAAGCTTTATCCAAAAGGCTAAATAGTCCAGAAACTACAGAGCTAGTTCCAATGGGAAATGTTTTTGCCAGTGGGGAAGTAGATAGAAAATCATACAATCAATAAGAGACCTACTTGAATAATTTTAGGAGCCTTAGGAGGTTTATGCTGGCCACCATTGCAGTCTGAAAAATGCTGGCATTTTTCCTGACCGGAAATTTCATCCTGCTGTGAATAAAGCATGTTAGTCTGCATACTCAATATCGCACCTTCTGCTTAACAGCAACAGATCCTTGTTAAATCTTCCCTGCAGCATGAAAGTATGATGAAAATGTAAAGGAAAGTGCAGCAATGTGGCTTGATACAGATAAACTTGTTTGCAAATATATTCGTAGATCACTGCCTTTTCTTAATATGGTTTCACTTTTTTTGTTCTTTTTGTAATACCTTATTACTATTCAGCTTAAGAATTAGATTTTATATATCCTACCTGCTTTATGGGAAAATAAATAATTTTAAAATATATCCAACTGATTGTAAAGGAGGAATCATGTGAAAATGTTTGAAGATAAGCAGGTAAGAGAAAAATCGTTGGAGTTATTTAGTGGAGGTTAAAATTATTGTTTGACAGTGTGGGATTTTATAAAAGGAGAACTAGTAGATGAGGTGTATTTGGAATTTCAGAAAGCTTTTGATAAGATCCCATGCAGCTGGTTAGTAAATAAGATTAGAACTTGTGGTTTTGGAGAAAATAATGTTTTGTATTAAGAATTGGTTAGTAGACAGAAAGCAGAAAGTGTGAAGTAACAGACAATTCTCAGAATGGCAAACTGTTACTAAAGGGGTACCACAAGGCTCAGTGTTTGGTCCACAACTGTTTACAATCTAGATAAGTTATTTGGATGTAGGGGCCAATTGTGATATTTACAAATTTACTGATGATGCCAAACTGGATGAGAACATGAGTTGTGAGGAGGACACAAGGAGGCTTCAAGAGGACTTGAACAAGGTTAGTTGAATGGAACTAGAACATGGCAGATGAAATATGATGTAAGTGTGTAGTTATTCCCTTTTGGAGAAATAAAACAAAACAACAATATAATATAGTTTCAGAGATAGTAGGAACTGCAGATGCTGGAGAATCTGAGATAACAAGGTGTAGAGCTGGATGAACACAGCAGGCCAAGCAGCATCAGAGGAGCAGGAAGGCTGACATTTATTAGGGAGTGCTAATGCCTAAAGACATCTGGATTTCATAATTCGTGAGTTACTAAAAGCTAGCACACATATGCAGCAAGCAGTTAGGAAGGCAAACAGCATGTTGGTGTCAATTTCAAAGCAATTTAAATATAGAAGTATGATTTCATGCAACAGTTGTCCTCAGTGGGATCTCACTTCGAGTTTTGCGTAAAGTTTTACTCTGCTTCTGTAGGAAGGGTAAGCTTGCCATTGAGGGAGTTCAACGAAGGTTCATCAGATTAATCCCTGTGATGACCAAATTGTTTTATGAGGAGAAATTAAGCCTTTGCGTTCTCAAGAATTTCAAATAATTTCATTGAAACTTATAAAACACTCACAAAGTTCAACTGGGTAGATATAGACAGGATGTTTCCATTACTGGTGACTCCACAACCACTATTTAAGACGTGGATGAGGACGAATGTCTTCAGTCAGAAGGTGGGGAATGTTTAGAATTCTCTGCTCTTGAGGGCCATGGAATCTCAATCATTGAGCCGATTCAAGACAGAACTCCATAGATTTCTGGAGACTTACAACATTAGGGATATGGAAGTACAGGAAAGTGTTATTGAGAAAATAATAATCTATAATCCAGAGTTGCAAGGGAGGCTTGATGGGCTGAGTGTCCTACTCTTGTTCCTAAAAGATGAAGGGTAAAAACACAACATGAAACATGAACAGAATTCAAGGAACATAAATAAATTCTGAGACTTTTTTTTGTTTTGAAAATGTATAAAGAATAAATCCAGACTACTACAGATTTTTGTTTTGGAATTCTTTAATTGTTTACAAATCAATACTATGTATATTTTACTGTATGTAAAAAAATGAAAAAATTGTAAACTTTTACAGTTTGTGAAGATAGGTCCGTGGAAGTTGAACCAACTTTCAGAAACAGCAATGTGTTATCATTTCCCTGGCCTCTTCGTCTAACCCTGAAAAATTCAATTTTTCACGCGTGTGAAAACTGTCATGATTGTGCCTCTGCCACATTTTCTCATAGAATAACAGTTGAAACTCTATTGAATTAATTATTAAAGATTGGACCTGAATCATAATTATGTGAGAAGGATAATTATCTGCTATGCTTATTTGTTGCTTAACCTTTAGGTACTGATTAAAGACAAATTCACTGCATTTGCACCAAAACTCTGTGTGTTCATCAAACTTTTTAATTTTAGTATTCACTAATTTTGTTTTTTTATTGTTCAGTGAAATCTTTTCGATTCTGCCTCAGTGTTTACCCTGTCAGACAGTACATCTTGCTTTATTTTATTTTTGCAGGCATCCATCAGTCACAAAAGAGATTTGTGCCTCCTTTAAAGAAGAAGACTGAGGATGAATGTCAATCTCAAATGGCTTTTGATTGCCAATATATGTATGCCCCAATCAGACGTAAAACATTTGAAATAGGGTTAAATAACTCTCTAAAAGATCAATCTCAGCTTACGTTCAGAAGTGACAATTCTGTTCCTTCAACCATCCTGTTAAATGACAACATTAAAGGTCACAGCAGACGTCAACATGAAGAGACATTTGATAATTTGAATTGTCTTGGTACTTCATTTTATAAAGCTGAAACGAAGGATGAAAGTGCTAGCTCTTTGTTCAGAAAAAGGTAATCTTTTCCATTTTATATTATGCAGATGTTCCAATGTTTTTCCATATCAAGACTTGACAATATTTGTACATTTCTACAATCAAATTTCCAGATGCAAGAAGTTTTGATCAGAAAGTGTACATCAGCACAGATGCGACTGTTTGTGAACAAGCTTAGTTTAGAGGAAATGTCCAAATAAATATTTCAGTCAGTCACAGTGAGATGGTTTAATTCTGACTTAACCCAGCTGTTGAGGTTGAGCAGCTGACCATTTTACATCTCGTCCTATTTTTACTGTCCACTGACTTCAATGGACAATAATAAAGGGGGAGTGTGGTGGAGTGCACAGGAGCAGTAGGTGGCAAGCTCAATCCCTTTACAAATGCTCAGTCTACATTTAAAAAGATGCTGCTTCATGATTTTTGGGCCTGGTGGTGTGCTTAAATTTCCCCTCACACAAGGACAGAATGTATGACTTCAAAATGATGATTAAATTACATCTTTGTGTCCCGATCCAGTTATTGACTTTATTTCACTCGTTGTTGCAATAGATGGAACAGGAGTGTTCCTCACATGCTCAATCTCACCACATTGTGATGAAAGCATTGAGACAGTCTGATCCTCTCTGAATGATGTTCAACTCTTCCCGCACAATGTGCCACCTCCCCCACATTTTCAATCACCCTTGATTAACGGAACACCACACACACATCCCCACTCACCCATCACTCTCATATCAGACATGTTTAACTCCAATCTCTGACCACTTTTCTTCTTGACAGTCACACTGCTCACCAATCTATCAGGTGGGAAAGTGTTGAAAAATGTGGACATATTCTGTAGGATTTAAAGGAAATCTTCATTTCTGGGTTTTGCATCTGTAACTTCCCTTTCATAGCTCATTGGTTAGCACTGCAGCTTCCCAGCACCAGGGATCCGGGTTCGATTCCAGCCTCGGGCGACTGTCTGTGTGGAGTTTGCACGTTCTCCCCGTGTCTGCATGGGTTTCCTCCGGGTGCTCCGGTTTCCTCCCACAGTCCAAAGATGTGCAGGCTAGGTGGATTGGCCATGCTAAATTGCCCATAGTATCCAGGGGTGTGTGGGTTATAGCGGGATGGGTCTGGGTGGGATGCTCCAAGGGTCGGTGTGGACTTGTTGGGCTGAAGGGCCTGTTTCCACACTGTAGGGATTCTATTCTATTCACCCTCCAACTTCCTTCTAAGCCGCATTTAATGTCTGATTTTTGTTTAAAGTACTAAGGCAAAACTTTTACCATGGATATTTTGAACTTAAGCATCTCAAGGCTGCTGAAATGCTTGAAATTGTTTTGTTGGTATTTTAAGTAGTATGATAAATAACTTCATTGTACTTACTGGCTAAAGCAAAATAATGTTTCATAAGATCTGAAATACATGATACTTTTAAAAACATTTTCTCTCTTTCTGTAGATTATTTAAAATGCCAATGCCAACCAAAGCTCCAAATAAACTAGCAAGTTTTGATTGCCTACCTTTTCCGGAGAATTCCCCGTCACAAGATGAAAACTGTGATTTTAGAAATGTTGCTGAAAAGCACACTGAGTATGATTTGAAAGACAATACCAAACAGAATGATCGGAATGACACTCGGTCTCTGAAAAAAGCACATGTACTTCCAATGATGTCACAAGCACTTAATGTACAAGGTAAAGGAAATTGTTATAGTCAGCATAATTGGACAAGTATTCCACCCTTTGGAAATTATTATGCAGCATTAACAAAAAATTATATAATGTCAGAGAAATGTATGACTGACTTTACATGCTGAGAAGCCTTTCCAGTCCTTCATGGTTTAAACTAGAAACGATGAACTGGATTAATCATTTATATTTAATTTAGTGTCTTTAAAACTTCATTGAGTGTGCTTTCTTATTCTTTTCAAGACTATTGAGTCCACCTGATGATGGTGGCAGCAGGATTCTCCCTGCTAGCCTAATCCAATCATGATCCTAGTTTCACTGATAGTGACTAGTTCATTATGCTGGTTGGTCTCTAAGTTAGATTATTGGTGCATGTGCCCATACAAATTAAATTTGGTAATGGGATACCCATTGCAGCATTTCATGGAGAATGAGAAACCTTTAAATAGGCAGAGTGCTTCAGAGTTTCTTTGGCATAGCTGGACAAATGGTTTTTGGAATCGTAGAATTGTGCAGCACAGAACAGGTCCTTCAACCCACCGAGTCTGTATCTCCAAGTTATATTAAATATGCACCAGGCCATTGGCAAGCACTAGTCCAATAGCCTTGAATGTTATGACATTTCAAGTGTTCATCCAAGTACTTTTTAAAGTTTGTGTTGTTACCAGCCTCAACTACCTGCCCAGACAGAGTATTCCAGACTGCCACCACCCTCCTGATGAAAAAGATTTTCTTCAAATCCCTCTAAGCGTCCTGCTTTCTACCTTAAAAGTGTGACTCCTTCTTGGTGACCCTTCAACTAAGTGGAACAGCTGCTTTCTATTCATGCTGTCTGTAGCCCTTATAATTTTATGCACCCCTAGTAGGTTTCCCCTCAACCTTCTTCAAACAACCCAAGCTTATCCAGCATGTCTTCATAGGGAAAACACTCCTTCCCAGGAAACAAACTGCTGAATCTCCTCTGCACACCCTCCAGTGCAATCACATCCTTCCTATCGTGTGGTGACCAGAACTGGACACAGTACTAAAGTTATGCACAACTTCAACATGACTTTCCTGCTCTTATAATCTATGCCTCAATTGATAAAAGCAAGTGTCCCATCTATAAGTTGATAAATAAACCAGAATTGTGGTTCACAAGGTAGAAATTAAATAGGCATGCAATATAATGGATTACTAGGAATTATGGACCAAAAACCTGGAACTCCCTTCCATGAACACTGTCACCATTCCTACACAAGATTAGACTGGAGCGCTTGATAAAGGCAGCTCACAATCACCTTAATCGAGGACAATTTGAGTTGAACAAGGAATGCTGGCCTTGCCAGTGATGCTTGCATCCCATAAAAGAATAACAAAAGATGGACACTTCTGGTCGTTTCAATTCGTGTTTAACTAAGTCACATTAGCCATAAAAAAATTAAATGAAAATAGGAAATGCTGAAAACATTCAACATGTCTGATAGCGTCGGCGCATTGAGGAACAAAGTTTGGCAATACTATTTTTTATTTCAAATTTCCAGCATCCATAGTACTTTTCGTTCTATACAGTTTCATCTTTGGTTTGTATGTTAAACTATTCATGTCCTGGTGGCAGGAGAAAGTAGGAGGTAGGACTCAAAGAAAGGCACCAAAATTGATCTGGGTCATGCCGGGATGAGGAAAAATAGCCAGAGCCAGAAATTGTTTTGCAACAGTCCCTGTTAGAAAATAATTCTGTATGGCAATTAGCTTACAATAATATTGAACTTGTAGTGATGCATTCACAGCTGAATAGTACCATCAACACATGCCATAAAGCTCAAACAAAAAATAGTCACTTAATCACAGTCATATGCCTGGAAAATGTGGTGGAGGCTGGTTCACTTGAGCAATTAAGAGTGCATTGTATCGTTATTTGGATAGTAATGGTGTCCAGGGATATGGGGGAAACATCGGAGACTAGCACTAGATAATAGAGCCAGTCCAGTCATAATGGACCATGGCTTCCTCCTGCACTGTAATAATTCTTTAATTCCAGTAAATTAATTAAGCATGTGAAAATACACCAAAAGGAGCCAACCCTCTAAAATAAAAGAAAGAAGAAATTGGGCAAAGAAGTGAATACATTTGTGAAAAAAAAACTTTTTCTTGATTCTCCATCATTGTACTGAAACGGCCCTAAACCAAGATCACAAATGACATCCAAGTTGAATGTGATAATTTACCCTTCCTCGTTCTTCTTGAACTGGCTGTCTCACAGTTGTTGGCACTTTTATCTCAAAGTCAGAAGGTTCTTGGTTTAAATCCCACTCCATGACTATAATGCAAAAATTAGGGGTGACACACTATTATAGTACTGAGGAAGTGTTCACTGCTGAAACACTCTCCACCTTCACAGGTAGTCATAAAAGATTCTACATTATAGGATTGCAAGAGTCAGTTTAGCTCAGTTGGCTAGTTTGCAACGTAGAGTTTTCCTTAATTCATTCATGGTTTGAGGGCATTGCCATTATTGGCCATCCCTAATTTCCCAGAACGCAATTAAGACTCATCCACATTGCTGTGGTTCTGGAATCACATGTAGGCCAGACCAGGTAAGGATGGTAGTTTCCTTTCCTAAAGGACATTAGATAGGGTTTTTTCCTGACAATCAACAATGGATTCATGGTCATCATTAGACTTAATTCCAGATTTTTATTGAATTCAAATTCCATCATCTGCCTTGGCAGGATTCGAACTTTGGTCTCTGGATTATCAGTCCAGCGGTAATATCAGTAAGCCCTATAATGCCAACAGTGTGGGTTCAGTTCCCATATTAACTGATATTGCCATGAAGGTCCCTACTTCCTAACTTCTCCCCTTACCTGAGGAGTTGAGATCCTCAGATTAAACCACTACCAGTCTTTTCTCTAATGAGAGAACAGACTATTGTCCGGTCAGGCTATGGCAACTTTCCCTATATTACATTGCTGAATGTGGGAGCTACTTATACAAAAATGAGTTGATACATTTTCCTTAATACAATAGGACTACATTTCAGAAGTGCCTCAATGGCTGTAAAATACTTTTGGACATTGTGACAGGTCCTATGCAAATGTAAATCTTTTTCTGTCTGATGCTTTTGACATGGTTGACCATAAAAATGTCCAACATAAATTCCCTCGTTTCATCCATCTGTGGCTCTCAAGAATCTGTGCTTGGTGTCCTCCTATTTCTTATTTGCATACTGCTCTACATGTTCCCCATGTAGGTTGATGACATCTAGCTGCACCTCACCACCACTTCTCTCGATCCTCCACTCTCCCTAAGTTGTCCTAATTATGGTATACTGGTAATGCATTAGTAAAACAGAGGCACAGATTAAACTCTGGGAGCATAGGCTCAAATCTCATCACAGAGCCTTTGTAATTTCTGATTGTACTTCAGCCTCACACAACCTGGTACTGAAAGACATAGGCAAGTCAGAGAACCACTTTGTGGATCTGTTCCTGGGTCTGACCGGCAGGCCATAAACAGGCCCAGGTAGCAGACTGTGGAGGGATTATAATACCTCACAGCCTGCCTTTTTTCTATGCCTATGTTCATACTTGGATGTCCCTGAAGCAGCAGTGTCCACTAGCATGCTTCAAGCCTTCTGCAACTGGTGGATACCACAGTGGCTGAGAGTAAATCGACATCCCCAAAAAATGAAATTTTGGTATAAATTTTCATGCAATTACCTTTGTGACTTCAACTTAAGTTACAGTGCTCCTTCAAGGAGCTGTTACCTGTGTCAGTTTGGCTTAATTAATTTATTTAAAATAGTATTAAAAAAAATGCTCCTGCACCATAGTGGTAGTATCCCTAACTGTGAGCCTTTATGCCCCACATGCCTCACAGGTGTGTCAAGTCATGTCTGAAAAGGTTGATTAAGAACATATAAAGAGAAAATGAGCTGTAGTTCAATTGGTAGCACAGTCACTTCTGGTTCACATGGTTTTGGATTTAATTCCAACTCCAGTTATTGAATATAAAACTTAAGTCTGAATTTCCAGTGCATTATTTGAGAGAGTACTGCATATTACAAGTGCCATTTCTTGAAAAAGACATTAAATTCCATTGTCTGAGGGGCTGCCACCTGTTAAATTGATTCAATCTGGTTTGAATTGGTATCACTATTTATTTAAAAATAGTTCAAAGAGAGACTCAGAGGCCTCCTAGTGCAGTAGTAGTGTCTCTGCCTCTGAGCACGGAAGGCTGGGTTTAACTCCCACCTAGTCCAGTGATTGTAATTGCATTTCTAAGCAGATTTGTTAGAAAATATCTATAAAGAGAGACTGCTGGGACTCTGGATTGGTAGGCAGGAAACAGTATGTGTCATTTGCGTTGAGTGAATAAACTCATCACTAAGTATTCGCGCCTAGTTTCATACTTCACCAACTGACTTGGGATCGAAATAACAATAATGCTTGTGCATTAGCGTGTGCTGGATGAATAGAGATTTCCTTCAAACAATGGAAAGACAGAAACTATTGGCTTTGGTCCCTATTGTAAACTTCATTTCCTTGCCACTGATCATCCTGCTCACAGGCAACTAACTGTCTGTGGCTGAACCAGCCAGTTCACAATGTTGGTGTTATGTTTGATTCTGAAATGATTCTGAAAACCACATCATCTTTAAGATCACCCATTTCCACCGCCGTATCATTGTCTGACTTTACCTGTGACTCAGTTTATTTATTGCTGAAATCTTTCACTCTGCCTGTTCTCCCTACTTCCACGCTCCACAGGCTTAAGTTATCTTAAACTCTGTTGAATATATTGTCCTGTTCACTCATTTCTGCTGTGCTCACTGAACTGCTTTGGCTTCTACTTAAGAAAGATTTTAAATTTTAACATTCTCATCCTTGTTTTCAAGTCCCTTCATGGCCTTGCTTCTCCCTATTTTTTGGACTATTTCAATAATATAGCCCCAAAGTCTCTGTGCTCCTGTAAATTTGCTCCTTGAACATATCCAATTTTAACTACATCACTATTGGTAGCCGTGCCTTCAACTAGACCCTGAAGTTCTGGGATTCCCTTTAAAATGTAATTGTCTCTTTATCTTTTTTTGTTCCTTTTAATGTATTGCTAAAACCCACTCCTTGATCAAGGTTTTGTCATTTGCCCTAATCTCTCCTTTAGTGGCTCAGTGTCAAATGTTTTATCGATCATGTTTGTACATTGCCCTGGGATGCTTGCCAATAAAATGCGATGTAAATGTAAGTTGTTACATTATATGTTTTTAATTTTGTTATTCTTTTAGATGCAACTGGCAGGAGTTCAGGAACATTGAGGGCAGTTACTGAAATTCGTATCCTTTCAGTTATGGTGGACTGTATTTCTACTGTTAATAAATGGAAAGTGATTAGTTTGTTGAGTTAGTTATTTGAGTAACTCTGCCTCTGAGTAGAAATAAATGTAGGCTTAGCACATTATTCCAAATTTTATAATTTTTTTGACGTAAAATATGTTTAACAACTGTGAGAAGACTGAATTATGTAATTTTGAAATTGTGATATGCTAATAAGATGAAAGGATTCATGTTGACCCAATCTAAAAATTACATTAAAAGATTAAGTACAGATTATTCTATAGCAATCTTGACCACTCAAGCTAAGGGGAGAGCTATCCACCTCTAATTTACTGAACTCTCCAAATATCCTAGTTCTTGTAGAAGATGTTACCACTAGATGGCAGCAGCTGCACATGTTATAATTTTATTTCAAATATGTTGACTGGTATTAAAAATTAGCTATGTTGAGACATGAATAAAAAGCGCACAACTTTCTATTCAATTGTTAAATTTTTAACAGCATGCTAATTGCTAAATAAAGACATTGAAATGGTTTTGGCTTAATCCTTAACCAGCTTTTATAAAGCTGTACAATTCAGAAACGTTTTCAAAGAATTTCCTTATTTCAACTACATACAGTCGAAAGCATTAGATGATGTATGTGCTGTAATTGATAGTTTAATAATGGTGCCTTTCTTCAAATTAAAGACTTGTTAGAAAATTTATGATTATATGTGGGAGAAGCAGAAAAGAAAGTGTAACACTAACAACTAAGTGGGTGTTGGACAGAATATTTTTCAGAATGTAACAACTCACAAACAACATTGCAAAAACACATAATTTGAAAACAAGATTCCTGAGAAAGCTATATAATTAATGTGAATTTAAAAAGTCATCCATTATAACACCCTGACAAATTAATCTTTTAACACCTCTTAAGCAGCTAACAAATCACTTAACTGCATAAGTGTTGCAAAGTTTGCTAACAAAGTGGTAGAGTATGCAGTGACTGTGAGAAATGGCTTTAACAGTAATTTCAAACAGCCAACTTTAACAATACAGGCCTATAGCCACTAGTTACTATTCTGGAATTACTATCGATGATTGAGGATGATTCTCAACAAAGGAAACAATAAACATGATAGGAAGTCACAGATACTCAAAGAAAGGCTGTGCAGGGCATATGCAGAGGTTAAACAAAGTAGTTGCTATTTCTGATCTCAAAAGCATTGTATTGACACTAAATATGAAGAAGAATGTAGCACATAAAGTGGTAGAAGCCAAATAACAGAATTATGAGGATCAGATTATGCATGCTGACATAGAAAAGGAAATTAAGCCCATGAGCCAAATTTTAAAAATAATTCGTTCTTGGTCTTTGAGTGTCACTAGCAAGGCTAATATTTATTATCCATCCCTTGTTGCCTTCAAGAAGGTAATGCTGAACTGCCTACTTGAACTGCTTCATTCCAAGTGGTGAAGGCACTGCCACAGCTGCTTGGAAGGGAGCTTTCAGGATTTTGACCCAGCAATGATTCGAAATCCATTGGGGTTCCACTGCACAGGTTCAAATCCTGCAGCTACGTTTCATTGGGTGGCATGGTGGCTCAGTGGTTAGCATGGCTGCCTCACAGTGCCAGGGACCCGGATTCGATTTTACCCTCAGGCGACTGTCTGTGTGGAGTTTCCCCATGTCTCCCCATGTCTGTGTGGGTATCCTCCGGGTGCTCCAGTTTCCTCCCACAATCCAAAGATGGCAGGATAGGTGGATTGGCCATGCTAAATTGCCCATAGTGTTCAGGGATGTGTAGATTAGGGCGGTGGGTCTGGGTGGGATTCTCTGAGGGTCAGTGTGGACTTGTTGGGCCAAAGGGCCTGTTTCTACACTATAGGGATTCTATTCTATGATCTATGAATGATAAAGACTCAGCAATAACTATCCAAGCAGGACAATGTGTGACTTGGGAAGGGAGCTTGAATGTAATGGTATTTTCATCCATTGGCTGCCATTGTCCTGGAGGAGATTATGCCCTGTGGTGATGCATGCTGCAGCCATGATGCACTAATGGTCAGTGTTTAAAGTGGCAGGTTAGCTGTCAATGCAATGAAACAATTTGTCCAGATTATGTTAAGCTTTTTGAGTTTTTGGTGCAGCTGCATTTATCTAGGCAAGTGAAGAGAATTCCATCAAGCTCCTGCCTTGTGCCTTGTAAGTGGTGGAGTAGCTGTGAGTGGGAAGTGAGCCACTTGCCAAAATATCTAACTTCTGAGTTGTTGTGGCATTTAGGTAGTTGATCCATTTGAGTTTTGATAATCACATTCTCAGGATGTTGATATAAAAACAGAAAAGTTGGAAATATTTAGCAGGTCTGGTTGCATGTATGGAGTAAGAAATGGAGTTAACATTTCAGACCTGTATTTTTCATCGGAAATTTGATATTATTGTTTGATAATACTGTTGCTTGGGAGTTTCTAATTAGGATCATAACTTATCTCCCAAAAGTCATCTGTTCATTGTCTTCTGATCTTGCTGACTATTTTCATCATTTTGATGATAGAAGGTAGGCTACTGCAGTAGCCTGTGATAATTCACTAGAATGAGTTTGTCTTGCCTTTTTGGACCATTTTCCATATTGTCAGCTATATATCAGTTTTGTATTTGTGCTGGAACAGCATGATGAGGGATGCAACTAGTTCTGAACATGATTGATGGGTTGTTGTTGGTACCCGTTATCATTGCTGTATTCATTGCATATTGTAAGTGAAATTCTGGAGACTATTAGTGTTAAATCTGCCAATCAACTGCACACATGAACGGCACACAAGGGCACGGTGGTTCAGTGGTTAGCACTGCTGCCTCACAGCGCCAGGGACCCAGGTTCGATTCCAGCCTCAGGCGTCTGTCTGTGTGGAGTTTGCTTATTCTCCCCGTGTCTGTGTGGGTTTCCTCCGGGTGCTCCGGTTTCCTCCCACAGTCCAAAGATGTGCAGGTTAGGTGGATTGGCCATGCTAAATTGCCCATAGTGTTCAGGGAGGTGTAGGTTAGGTGGGTTGTTGGGGGTGTGGGTCTGGGTGGGACGCTCTGAGGTTCGGTGTGGACTTGTTGGGCTGAAGGGCCTGTTTCCACACTGTAGGGATTCTATGAAAGTGGAAGGATATCATTTCTAAATTTTCAAGTTATTCCTGATCACAATGTAAGTTTGCACATTAACACACAGTGGATAACCATGATGCTTCTATTATGTAACAGTCCACAATGCCTGTGCTGTTTGAAGATCAGAAGACAATGAACAGATGACTTTTGGGAGATAAGTTATGATCCTAATTAGAAACTCCCAAGCTGTCTGAGAGCAACTATAAGAGACCCATTTTCTGAAGAAGTGTCCAGACCCGAAATGTCAGCTTTCCTGCTCTTCTGATGCTGCTTGGCTTGCTGTGTTCATCCAGCTCTACACCTTGTTATCTATAATGAGACCTAAGTTTCTGTCAGACATATAGTGTGCTTTCTAAAGGAAGGGTTTATTGTTTGAGAAATGATGGGAGTTTACTTTATAGTCCAGACAAATCTCAAAAACCAGCATTGTCTCCTCTAGCCTCTTCAGTTTTTCCATGAAACAAGTATTGAGCCTACTAAGAAACATGAAAGAGGATTAGAAAGAGAAGAAAGAAAAACATTGCAACACAATGGGGAAAGAAAAGGAGAATAGAATTAGTTAGTTCATTCAAAGACGTAACTATCATTATTCAATCCCATGTGATTCTATGATAAATGGGGTGATGGATGGAGATTCACAAGAAAGGAGGATCCTCTCAGATCCATTCAAGTAATGGACATAACCTAAACTGAATGAATTTAGTTTTGCAAAACTTTTACTAAATCTTTAATGTTATTCTGTATCTCTCTCTATATTCACCTAAGTGAATCTATTCCCTTTCTTCCTTCAGGACTTGTAGAGAGTAATTTACTCTCTACCACTTCTTCATCTATTTGGGGTTGTGTTTATCAGTTCTGTTTCTTATTCATTTATCCTGCACACTTAATATTATTCCTTCAAACGTGTTCCAATTTTTCTCTTATTTTAATTCTGTTTATTTTGTTGAAATCTGAAGATAGATCATCCACAAGATAGAATGGGAAAGAAACAAACTGTAGGGCCTCACTTTGTATCCTATCATCCTGTGGTATGATATTTGAACTTGATGGCTGGGCACCACGCCACTTACATAGGGGAAAGAAAACAGTATGAATAAGCTGCTCAAATCTACATGTGACAAAATATTGAGATTGTATAACATGTTGTGAAAGTCATATTGATCCTTGTCTTCGTCATTTTATCAATTAGACCTAATACTTATGGATACTTTTTAGCTTCTTTACACAGAGAAGAACTTTGTGATTTGTTCCCCAACTGGTTCTGGAAAGACTGTACTCTTTGAACTGGCCATTGTTGGATTACTGTTGCAAGTTCCAAAGCCATGGTCTAATATAAAAATTGTATACAGTAAGTTTAATGTAAAAAGCTATAGATTTTTTTCATCTAAAACAGAATGTTTTGTTTCTCATTACAACTTTAAAAATGAAGACAAAAAATAAAGTAGAATAGTATATTTTCAGTTAATAATCTTAAGTCCAACTAGCTATTTACTACTGAAGTTACTACTAAAATGGTTTCTGTCACAACAGTCATTTGTACATAGAAGGATTTGCAAACAAGGCTTACTCAGCAGCCAAATCAGCATTTTAACCACCCCAAGAGAGACGAGTGATTTACATTGATAAAGCACATTACTTAGTGACTCAAATAATTCTCATTGCATTTCACGCAGATTATTCTGAAGTGTAGGGACTGTTTTGTAGATTAATGCAGTACCCATTTTCTGCACTGGAAGTTGCCACTAATCTTTGGCACTAGGATAATCGCGATCTTCTTGAAGCAGGTGAGGACTTCAGATCATAGTAAGGAGAGGTTAAAGATGTTTGCAAATACTCCCACCTACTGATCCACACAGGATCTGTGTGCACAGTCAGGGACTGCATTCAGGTCAGTCACTTTCCATGGGTTAGTCTCAAGAAGGCGGATTTAACATCTGCAGTGTGATCGTGAGTACAGATGCATCTGAGGCTGTTGGAATAGGTGACATCATTTCACTGACCTTCTGTCCAAAGCGAGTGTAGAATGCATTGAGCTTGTCAGGTAGGGATGTACTGTTGCCCGCGATTCTGTTCAACTTTGCTTTGTGGCCCGTTATGTCGTGTAAGCCTTGGTGCAAACGATGGGTGGCTGTGGGGTTGATCTGGGCCTGAAGCTTGATATTGCCTCTTGGCATCTCTTAATGGCCTTGTGAAGGTTGTACCTATATTTCCTGTAAAGGTCAGGGTTGCCTGACTTGCACGCCTCAGACCTGGACTTCAGTAGGGAATGGATCTCCAGCACATCCGTGGTTCCCGGTTGGAGAACATTCGGATGAACTTCTTTCGCACAGTCTTCTGCACATTTACAAATGAAGTCTGTAATGATAGTGGCATCCTCTGTTAGGTTGGCCATTGAGCTCTTGAATATAGACTAGTCCACTGACTCTAAGCAGTCCCATAAAAGCCCTTCCATTGCTTCAGATCAGCACTGCACTACTTTCTGTATTGGGTCCTCATGCTTCAATTTCTGCTTGTAAGATGGGAGGAGGAGCACAGTGTCTTGATTTGATTTTCCAAAGTGCAGATGGGGAATGGAATGGTAGACATCTTTGATGGTTGTATAGCAATGATCAAGAATGTTCACACCTCTGCTGAGACAGGAGACTTGTTGATGGTATTTTGGTAACACGTCCTTGAGGTTGGCCTGGTTGAAGTCACGGGCTACAATGAACAAAGGCTTAAGGAATTCTGTCTCAAGACTATTTGTAGCGTTGTCTTCTTTACCAGCTGCTGCACCTGGATGCTCAGTCCCAGCAATTGGTGGACAAGGCCACCCAGGTCATTTTTACACCCCCACCTTTCCCAGTCAATTGCCATTCAGATCTTCCTTGCTGGTTTTGTTACCAACATGGATAATCTCAAACAAAAACAGAAATTCCTGGAAAAACTCAGCAGATTTGGCAGCATCTGTGGAAAAAAAAATCAGAGTTAACGTTTTGGGCTGAGTACCCCGGCTGTGGGCAGCACGGTGGCTCAGTGGTTAGCTCTACTGTCTCACAGCACCACAGACCTGGGTTCAGTTCCACCATTGGTGACTGTGTGAAATTTTCACATTCTCCCCGGGTCTGCGCAGGTTTCTGCTAGGTGCTCCCACACTCCAAAAGATGTGCAAGCCAGGTGAATTGATCATGCTAAATTGCCCATAGTGTCCAGGGATGTGCTGTCTACGTGGATTAGCCAGGGGAAATGCAGGGATAGAGAAGGGGAAGGACCTGGAAAGGATGCTGTTTGGAGGGTTGGTGTGGACTCAATGGACTGAATGGTCTGCTTCTGCACTGTAGGGATTCTGCAATTACTCAGAACTTGGTGGAAGGGTCACTCAACCTGAAACGTTAACTCTGATTTCTCTCCACAGATGCTGCCAGACCTGCTGAGCTTTTCTAGCAATTATTGTTTTTGTTTCTGATTTGCTGCATGCGCAGTTCTTTCAGTTTTTATTTTAGATGATCTCAAATTTATCCACACTATACTTCATTGCCATGAATTTGCACACTCATTCAACTTATCAAGATCACAATGAAGCATGTCTGCACACTCCTCACAGCTCACCCTCCCACCCTGCTTTGTGTCATCTGAAAACCTGGAGCCATTGTGTTTACGAGGTAACAAGGTGTGGGGCTGGATGAACACAGCAGGCCATTGTGTTTTCATTGGGTTAGGTTAATAGATAATTTTCTTTTAATAATTAGTTGATTGAGAAATGCTTGTGAAAGTAGAATAATTCCCTCTATAAACAGTCTTTGAGTCCACCTGAACTGTTGGCTGAGCCTCAGTTTAACATCTCCACTAAAGTGTGGCACTTGGAACAATGCAAAGGTCTTTTGGTACTGCACAGGTAAATTACTTGATTTATAAGCTGAAATCATGAAATGTATTTGAGCCCTGAATAAGTGAGCATGGGTGCGACTAACTACCACAACTACTGTAGCTATGAATGATTGTTTCTTGGGACTTATTTCCAACAAATAGAGCTCCTTGGTTACATTTATTCCATCACCTCAAACGGCAAAGTATTTCTAATTTTGTTTATTTATTAACTAAACTTTCTCTAAGGATAGTGTATGTCTGGATACCGTGTGGTAACACAACCTTGTAAACATAATAGACGATTTTAAATCTTGCTGTGCAGTATTAGCATGCTTTTTATTGCATTTTGCCCAGATCTTCAAAATGCTACTTCAGGTGGCATTGAACTATTTATTCTAAACGAGGAAAATTTTCAATTAAAATAAAATAGTTATTTAAACAACCACTTCTGTTCGTGCATTAATAAGAAATAGCACAGTTTCAAGCTCCAAGTGAAGATTTATTGATCAACTTGAATGTTATCTATCATAATTTGGTCAGTAGCTGTTATCAAAACATTAAAAACTCAATCAAGCTTGTTGAGAAACACAGTCTGGTGGCATCAATTGGTTAAACAGCTCTTAAATTGCAAAATTGACTTGACCATACTGAGATTGGTGTCAATTTCATGTTAAGTTTTGTTTGTATGTGTCACCGTTTCCCATTTGAAGGACATACTTTCCCCTTCTGTTAAGAACTGTTACATGACTCAGAAGGTGAGTTAGATGACTTGTTCTATGAATTTGACTAATGTGAGCTCTACAACCAGCTGACAAAGGAAGATTGCAAATAAACTGTGTTGAATCTCCTGCCATTGTTATTAAATTTCCTTCCATCTTGTGAAAAACCTACGTAGTTTCTACTAAATATTGCTGTTAATTTCTTGACTGAAATCAAGAATTTGACCTTTTGATCTGAGCCTATTATTTTTACCAGTCTGAGGTAAAATGTTATTTTTAACAAACATTGAAATAATTTTCTCTACTTTTCTTGTAATTAGTAGATTGCTCTGAGAACCGATAACAATTTTTACAAACCTATAAATAATTAATTTGCCCCCTTTGACACTTGTTAGAGGTAGAGTAAATATGTCTTATGGAGCATAATACTGAGTTATAAGGTTCCATGACTCTTCTTTAAGATATATGGTGAAACCTTTTGTTTTCTTAGTGGCTCCAATCAAAACTTTATGTAATCAGCGAAATGAAGATTGGAAAGAAAAGTTTGGGCCTATTGGACTGAACTGTAAAGAGCTAACTGGAGATACAGAAATGGATGACTATTTTGAAATTCAAGACGCCCATATTATCATTACTACTCCTGTAGGTATCTGTCCTGAGCAACTCAGTAAACAGTATGAAATTTTACAAAATATGAAATGTGATGTGTACTGCAGTCTAACTAAGAAAGAGGCAAGACAAGACCAGGTATTGGGGGATGAGCCTGGCCAGGTAATAGAAGTTTCAGGGGAGAGTATTTTAGGAACTTATTTTGTAAGTTTTAAGTTATTCTCTATAAGAGTAAGGGTAGTCTATATAAGGATAACTATACATTATAGTTCCCTATAAGGATAAGAGTAGTCCTCGGGTGAAAGTACTAAATTGGGGGAAGGCTAATTACCACAATATTATGCAGGAACAGGGGAATGGAGACTGGGGGTGACTGTTTAAGGGTAAATCCATAACTGGCATGTGGGAATTTTTTAAAGACCAGCCAATTCAAGTTCAGGACAAGCATGTCCCTGTGAAAATGAAGGACAATTATGGCAAGATTCAGGAACCTTGGATGACCAGAGAAATTGAGAGCTTAGTCAAAAAGAAAAAGGAAGCATAAAAAAGATTTAGAAAATTAAAGACAGACAGAGCCCTTGAAGAGTATGAAGATAGCAGGTAAGAACTCAAACAAGAAATTAGAGCTAAAAGGGGCCATGAAAAGTCTTAGACAGGATTGAGGAAAATCCTAAGACATTTGTCAGGAGTAAGAGTGTGGTTAGGAACAATGTAAGACAACTCAAGGACGAAGGAGGGAATTTATGTGTGGACAAAGGAAGTGGCTGAGGTCCTTAACAAATTCTTTCCATCAGTATTCACAAAGGAGAAGGACATGGTGGATGGTGACTCTCAAGAGGGGTGTATTGATATTCTAGGGCATGTCAATATTCTAGGGCTTATCAACATTAAAAAAAGGAAGAGGTATTGAGTGTTTTAAAAAAAATTAAGGTAAACAAGTCCTCTATCCCAGAATGCTAAGGGAGGCAGGTGAGGAAATTGCTGTGGCCTTGTATGAACTCTTTGAATCCTCTTTACTCACAGGAGAGGTTCCAGAGGACTGGAGAAAAGCTGGCATTTTTCCTTTGTGTAAGAAGGGCAACAGGGATAATACAGGAAATTACAGGCTGGTGATCCTTACATTGGAGGTAGAGAAATCATTGGAGAAGATTTTTAGGGACGGGATTCATTCAAATTTGGAAAAATATGAACTTATTAATGATAGGCAGCGTGGCTTTGTGCGAGGAAGGTCGTATCTCGCAAACTTGATTGAGATTTTTGAGGAAGTGACTAAGGTGATTGATGAACATAGGGTGGTAGATGTTATCTTTATGAACTTTAGCAAGGCCTTTGACAAGATCTGTCATGGCAGGCTGATACAAAAAAATGAAGTCACATGGGATCTGCAGTGAGCTGGTAAGGTGGATACAGAATGGGGCTTAGTCATAGAAGACAGAGAATAGTGGTGGTAGGTTGTTTTTCTGACTGGAGATCTGTGACTAGTAGTGTTCCACAGGGACCTCTGTTGTTTGTAATAAATAAAAATATTTGAAGGAGAATGTAACTAGCCTGATTAATGAGTTTGTGGATGACACAAAGATGGGGGGAGCGCTGGTTGGGATGAATATTGCCAGGGGATACAGCAGGATGTAGATAGCCTACACAGAGTTGGGCAGACAAATGGCAAATGGAATTTAATCCAAACAAATGCAAGGTGATGCATTTTGGGAGGTCTAATGTAGGAGTGGAGTATAAAGTAAATGGCAGAACCCTTAATAGCACACAGAGGGATCTAGGCTTGCAGGTCTAGAGTTCCCTGAAGGTAGCCACACACTTGGATAAGGTGTTCAAGAAAGCATATGGCATGCTTGCTTTCATCATATGGGGCATAGAGTACAAAAATTGGCAAGTCATGTTGCAGCAGTTAAGCCATATTTGGAATATTGTATACAATTCTGGTCGTCACACTACCAGAAGGTTGTGGAGGCTTTGGAAAGGCTCCAGAGACTTGGTTTGGAGGGTGTTGCCTATGAGGAGAGATTGAAAAAACTTAGTTTTCTCTTTCAAAATAAAAACCACAAGAACTGCAAATGCTGTAAATCAGAAACAAAAACAGAAATTGCTGAAAAAGCTCAACAGGTCTCACAGCATCTGTGAAGAGAAATCAGAGTTAACGTTTCACGTCCAGTGACACTTTCTCAGAACTGCTGGTAGCTAGGAAAATGTCAATTTATATGCAGAAGATACAGTGGAGGGAAGGAGTTAAGGAGTAAACGATAGGTAGAGATAGAGCCCAAAGAGAAAAACAGTTGGACAATCAAAGGACTGAATAACTATCTGGCTAGGAGGGTGAATAGCTGTTAAGGGAGACTGTTAGTGGCTAGTGATGGGTTGTGTGTTATAGCAGACTATGTGATAACAAGGCCTGGTGTAGGGGGTTGGGGGCAAGGACATGAGAGAGTTCAAACCCTAAAGTTATTGAACTTGATATTAAGTCCAGAAGGCTGCAGGTCCTCCAAGCAGAAAGTGAGGTGTTGTTCTTCCAGCTTTCGCTAAAGCACTGCAGCAAGCCTGAGACAGAGATATTGGCCAGGGAACAGGGTGTTGTGTTGAAGTGGCAGGCAACTGGAAGCTCAGGGTAATTTTTGCAGGCAGAATTTAGGTGTTCTGTGAAGCGGTTACTCAGACTATGCTTTGTTTTCCCAATGTAGAGGAAACCACATTTTTTCCCCTTTATTCATTCACGGGATGAGGGTGTCGCTGACCAGGCAGCATTTATTGCCCATCCCTAAATGCCCAGAGGGCAGTTAAGAGTCAACCGCGTTGCTGTGGGCCTGGGGTCTCATATAGGCCAGACCAGGTAAGGATGGCAGTTTCCTTCCCCAAAGGACATTAGTGAACCAGATGGGCTTTTCCTGACAATCGACAATGGATTCATGGTCATCATTAGATTCTTAATTCCAGATATTTTATTGAATTCAAATTCCACCACCATCTGCCATGGCTATCTGGGTCTCTGGATTAACAGTCCAATGATAATACCACTAGGCCACTGCCTTCCCCACACATTGTGAGCAGTGAATGCAGTAGACTAGATTGTGTGAAGTGCAGGTAAGGCGCTGCTTCACCTGGAAGCTATGTTTGGGCCCTTGGATACCACTGAGGGAGGAGGTAAATGGGTATGTTTACACCTTCAGTGATTGCAGAAGAAGGTGCCATGGGGTGTAGGGAGGTGTTGGGAGTGAAGGAGAGTGGACCAGGGTGTCCCGGAGCAGTCCTTGCAGAAGGCTGACAAGAGAGGAGATGTGAATATGTATCTGGTGGTGGCATCTCGCTGGAGGTGGTGGAAATGCCGGTTTATGATTTTCTGGATGTAGATGCTGATGGGGTGGTAGCTAAAGACAAGGGGAACCCTATCGCTGTTGCGGAAGGGAAGCGAAGAGGTCATGGCTGAAGTGCGAGAGATGGGTCAGACCCAGTTGAGGGCCCTGTCAACAATGGTGCTAGGGAATCCTTGGCTGAGGAAAAAGATGGACAGTTTGGGGGTTCCCTTTTCAATGTTGGCATCATCAGAACATATGTGATGGAGATGGAGGAACTGGGAGAATGGGATAGAGTTTTTACAGGAAGCAGGGTGCGAGGATGTTTGTCCAGGTGATTGGTGAGAGTTGGTGGGTTTATAATGGATATTAATGGCCAGTCTATTCCCAAACATAGAAACAGAGATGTCGAGAAAGGGAAGGGAGGAGTCAGAGATGGACCAGGTGAAGGTGAAGGCAGGGCGGAAATCGGAAGTGAAATCGATAAACCTGTCCAATTTCGGACAGGAGAGGAGCAGTGCCAATGATATCATCGATATATCAGAGAAAGAGATGTGGATGGGAACCAGAACAGGACCAGATCAAGGAATGTTCCACGTACCCCACAAAGAGACAGGCATGACTGGGGTCCATTCGTGTACACCGATCTGACCTGAAGAAAATGAGAGAAGTTAAAAAAGAAGTTGTTGAGGGTGAGGATGAGCTTGGCCAGGCGAAGGAGGGTGGTGGTAGATGGGGATGGGTCAGTCCTTTATTCCAGGAAGAAGTGGAGAGCCCTGAGATCATTCTGGTGGGGGATAGACATGTAGAGGGCTTGCATGACCATGGTGAAGTGGAGGTGACTGGAGCCTGCAAACTGGAAATTTTGAAACTGGTGTAAAGTGTCAGAGGAATTGTGATTTTTTTTTTTTTGTTTTCACTTGAATGTCAAAGGATGAAGAACAATCTGATGTTTACAAATTTGGGAGATATGGATAGAATGCATTGCCAGAGGAGGTGGTGGAGGCATCTTGACAGATAAATGAATAGGGTGGGAATAAAGCGATATGGACCTTGTGGAGGCAAAATGTTTTTAGTTCAGAAAAGCATCATGTTTCAGTGCAGTGTTAGTGGGTTCAAGGGACTGTTTCTGTGTTGTACAGTTCCTTGTTCTTTGTACAGTTGCAAGCAGCAACTGATAAAGAGAGTTTATTTTAGTGGAATGTTAAAATACCAATAGCAAGAAAGAAGTAGTGACATAGTTCCAAGTCAGGATTTTTTGGATGTTGGGGTGTGGGACTCTGTAGGTGTTGTTCCCATTTATTAGCTGTCCTTCACCTTCAAGGAGGTACAGGTCATGTGTTTTGAAGGTGCTGTCTAGAAATTTTGGTGAGTTGCTGATTTGGATCTTGTAGATAGCACACTGCTCTCACTGTATCGATGGTGAAGGGCATGCATGTTAAAGGTGAAGAAAGACATGCTGATCAAGTGGGCTGCTTTGACCTGAATGGTGTTGACGTTATTGAGCTCTCATCCAGGCAATTGGAGAATATTCTGTTACTGTGCCTTGTAACTCGTGGGCAGGCCTTGAAGAGATATGATTTAAGTTACTTGCCATAGTATTTTTACCCTTTGACCTGCTGTTAGAATCAGAGTAATGCAGGCCAGAAATAGGCTTTTTGGCCCACCATGTCTATGCTGACCAACAAACACCAAACTACACTAATCTCGTTTGCCTGCACTTGTTCAATAACCTACTGAGTTCTAGTAATTTAAGTGCCTATACAGGGGCATCTTAAATGTTGCCAGAGTTCCTGCTTCCACCATCCTTTCTGGCAGCATGTTCTGTATTTCTACCACCCACTAGGCGAAAAAATGTTTCCTCAGATCCCCTGTAACGACTTACTCCTCACCTTAAAGTTATGTCTTCTGGTCTTTGCCTCCTATTTGCAAGCTAATTTTGGATCCCGTTCGCCAACTTGCCTTAGATCCAATGGGTTCTATCTTTTTGACCAGCTTTCCATGTGGGACCTTGTCAAAGGCCGTACTGAAGTCCATGCAAGCCACATCAATTGCACTGCCCACATCAATATATTTAATCTCCTTTTCAAAAAAATGCAGTCAAATTAATCAGACAGGATTTCCCTCCAACAAATCCATACTGACTATCCTTGATCAATCCTGCCTTTCCAAGTGTTGATTAATCCTGTCTGTGAGAATCTTTTTTTCAATAATTTCCCTCACTGATGTCTGTAATTAGCTGGCCTATCTCTACTGCCTTTCTTGATGAAAGCAACCTCATTAACTATCCTCCATTCATCTGGCACTTCACCTGCAGCCAGAAAAGTATTAAATATCTGTGCCAGGGCCCCAGCAATCTCCTCCCTTGCCTTTTATTAGTACCTTGGGATACGTCTCATCTGACCCCGAGGATTTATGCACCTTTATGCCCACTAAAGCATTAAATTCCGCCTCCTTATTAATCTTACCATGCTCTAGAAGCTTACCAACCCACCTGAACTCTCCAGGTTGTAGCTACATTATGTATATTGCCAGTCTAATTTGATTTCTGATCAATGGTAACCCTAGGATATTGATAGTAGGTATTTCAGCCACAGCAATGACATTGAATGTCAAGAGGCGATGGTCGGATTCTCTTTTGTTGGAGATGGTTATTGCCTGATCCTGTATAGACCAAATGTTGGTTGCCACTTATCAGCCCAAACCTGAATGCTGTCCAGGTCTAGCTACATTTGGAATCAGATTGCTTCCACATCTAAGGAGTCATGGATGGCACTTGTGCAATCATCAGTGATCATCTCCACCTCTGACCTTTTGATGGAGGGAGGGTCATTGATGAAGCAGCTGAGGATATTTGGGTTTTGGAAACTGTGTTGAGGAACTCCGGCAGTGAAGTTCTGTATCTGAGATGATTGGTCTCCACAACCATCTTCTTTTATATGAGGTATGACTTCAACTGGGGAGAATTTTCTCCCTGATATTTGGTGTTTGGAATAGAGATGACTTCCAGCAACCACAACCATCTTCTTTTGTGCTAAGTATGACTCCAATCACTGGAGAATTTTCCCTCAATTCCAACTGACTCCAGTTTAGCTAGAGCTCCTTGATGCTGCACTCTTATCAAATGCGTCTTGCTGTCAAGAACAGTCAGTCTCATTTTCCTCTTGAAGTTACCTTTTCGATTTTGTTTCGCTAAACTTGCAGTGAACTCAGGAACCTAAGTGTCAATAAGCAGGTTGTTATTGAGTAGATGCTACTTGATAGCATTGCTGATGAAATATTCAATCATTTTGCTGATAGATTTATAGGTTGATAGATTCATACAGCACAAAGGCCCTTTGCCCATCAAGTCTGCACCAACATAACTATCACTAGAAGTGCGCTAATCCCAATTTCCTGCACTTGTCCCATTTCCTTGAATGTTATGATAATTGAAGTACTCGCCCAAATATTTTTTAAAGGGCGTAAGGTTCCCAGCCTCCACTACCTTCCCAGGCAGTGCATTCCTGATTCCCGCCATCTGCTGAGTGAAAAGGCTTTTTCCCAATTCATCTGAATCTCCAGTCCCTTACCTTCTTGTGATTGACCCCTCAACCAAAGGGAACAACTGCTCTCCATTCACCCTGTCCATAACCCTCATAATCTTACACACCTCAAACATGTGATGATCAAGAATAAACTGATGGGATTGGTCAGGTTGGAGGTAGCCTGCTTTTGGTGGAAAGGACATATCTGGGTACTTTTCCGCGTTGCCTCAAAGTTGTCACCATTGTACCTGGACTGGTACAACCTTGCTGGGTTACAATTGCCACAATGTTGTCAGGGCCCATAGACTTTTCAATATACAGTGCCTTCAGCCAATTCACTCCAAATGATATCAAGAATTGAATTGGTGGAAAACTAGCAGCTGTAATGCTCAGGACTTTGTGAGATGGAGCATTCAATTGTTTGCACCCATTTGACAAAATTAAATTTACTCCAAGAAGTTTAAATTTTCCTGTCAAAAGTTATAAAAAATGCATTTTGTCTAGTAGTGTATTTGGTCTTTTGTATTCAGATTCTAAATTTTTTTTAAGGAAAAATGGGACACTATGACCAGAAAATGGAGAGATAATTCATTAGTACAACTTGTGAGGCTTTTCCTCATTGACGAGGTAAGGGTTAAATTATTCATATATCGTGAAATTATAGTTCACTGTCTTTTGATTTGATTAGCAATATTTTTAACTTCTAAGGAATTGTGCTCATTTAGTATGCAAATGTTTTAAAGAAAATGCATGCAATTTATTTCCATTGAATTTTTCGGGCTACTTTTTCATTTTGAAATAACAAATATTTATTATTCTAGGTACACGTTGTGAAAGATGAATGTCGTGGTGCAACTCTTGAAGTTGTAGTCAGCAGAATGAAAACAGTTCAGTTAGCTGTCTCACGTATGTCTAATCAACTTGATGATAAAACGTTGAGATTTGTAGCAGTTTCTGCAACAATTCCTAATGTTGAGGATGTAAGTCTATCCACATCATATTATATAAAATTAATGTGCTGAAATTTTGCTTGATGCCCATGAACATTTCCTGTATTTGTGCATCTTTTGTTCTACTTCCTAAGATTGCAGAATGGTTATCAGATGGAAAAGGACCAGGAATTGCCATGAAGATAGATGAAAGCTATCGACCAGTAAAGCTCCGCAAAATTGTTCTTGGATTTCCTTGCTCCAGTACTCAAACTGAATTCAAGTTTGACTTATCGCTTAATTACAAAATGGCTAGCGTTATCCAGACATATTCTGAGCAGAAACCTGCTCTGGTGGTACTTATTATTTTAATTCTGATTCACTTCTTAGAACTTCAATGTACAGTTTTTTAATGTGTTTTTGAAAATGTGATTTTTTTTTTTTCAAACTTTCAGTTTTGTGCTACAAGGAAAGGTGTGCAACAGGCTGCATCCATACTTGCAAAGGATGCCAAATTTATCATGACCACGGACCACATGCAAAGGTAGCAATTTTCTCCTGAATCATGTTGAAGTAAAGACTTGAAGTTTAGTATAGTGAACTTGCAAATTCTTGAACTTGGAAAGAATCGTGAACAACAGTACAACACTGAAATATTTTTATGTGCTACGATCTTAAATAAACACAAATATATGAAACTCACCTTCTAATAATTCTGTGTAATATTTTGGGATTACTTGTACATTAATATCAAACTAGTATGTTAAGTATTAGAAAGAAACTGGCATAATCAGAATTTAAGGCAAATATTTACATACTAACAGATTAACCTCTATTCCTACATCTAGTATTTTGATTGTTAGGTAGTGTAGGTAAGCTATTTTATACTGAGTGATTTGTTTCAGCAACTTTTTGTGGAAACAGCTGAGTTTTTAAGTTTTATTTTTGCTTGTAGGGATACATTTTCCATAGAAATAAGTTTTTTAAAAATGTAATGGGACGAAGAAGGTCATGCAGAAATTTTAAATGGAAAAACAATTATTGGTCAGGTTGATTATTTCTTTAACTCCCATCGAAGATAACGCACTGTATGTTGTAAGTACTAGTATGATTTATTTGAGTTTGGACTTTGAACTAGTGGGTTTTGTCTGTGTGTTGTGACAATATTTTGACTTTAAGAGTTGTATTTTGTCCTTTTTTCTGAAGAGGGGTTTTGAGCCATAGACACTGAGCTGTCTGTTACAAGGCAATAAAGTATACAGCTTTTGAGGCCTTGGGTTTTTATAAGTTGGAACAATAGAAGAAGCATGAATGGGTGAAATCAGGCTTCCAACCAGGGGTTTAGTTTAGCTTTCAGTAGTTGTGGGGGTTTTGAAGTTGGCTGCGGAGGCTGTTGCATCTCTCTTGGCCACAGCAAAAATCTGGAGTTCCCTCTCTACCAAGATTTTCTTTTGGTGTTCTTTCTTCCTGGACTGGAGAAACACCATATGTGAGACAATCTATTTTACTGAATTTGCCTTTGCCAAGTGAATGTTTATGGGATGTTACTATATTGGAACAGTTGCTGTTTAGTAGTTAAATAATCTATTATTCTGTCATGTTTTCCAACAGAGTTAAAACTACACTAATTTTTTGTTCTTTTTGTTTGTGTTTTAACTATAGGGTAAGAATAAAATGTGTTTTGCATAAAGCTGAGTGATTTAACCAATCAAATTACATAGCACCTTACACTTGCCTTTAAATAAGATAAAAGTTAGGGTCTAGGCTATCTCCTCAATACATTTGAAGGGGGTTTGGTCTGGTCCCTAACAATTTGAAGGGAGTTAATGATCTTTTAAAATTTTTAAACCAGTGAGTGAGAAAGAGACAGAATTACTAGAATGCTCATGAAAATTTATTTTATTTAGAAGTTTTACAAGAAGACAGAGTTAACATTGAAGAGCATTAGGCTGTTCAGTTAGGAGGATCAGAAGTTTTTTTTTGTTTGGCGAAACATCTATAGCTTGGACTGCCTTTTTGTTTCTGACCACAGAATTCCTAATGAAGTTGGATACAAGAACAGTTCTCTGGAGCAAGGAGTTAGTTCAGAAAAAAAATGGAAATATATTACCTCAGTATAGGGCTTTTCAGATCAGTTAGGAGTTATTTGAAGCTGTTAAAGCCTAAACTCAATTGTGTGAATATTCAAGAAAGAGGCTGTCAGACTCTCAAGATCATGAATTGAAATCAACAAATAAGTAAAACCTATAGATTTGACAGAGAGGGGATTTCTACTTGGTGTTTGTGTAGAATGATTGCATTGGAATAGATGGGATAGTATTTTTACTGTATTTTTCAAAATCTTTCAAGTTGTGTTACATGTAAAATAGCTTAGTTTATTCTATTTTGTGATCTTTTAATTTATGTAATAGACCTCTTTTGTTGTTAAAACAAGATCTCCAGCATTGTGTGCTTCTGTTTCAGTGTTTCACATTGTTAAAACAAAACAAAATATTATTTATCAAGCCAGATTTCAGTCTGGGAATCTGACTAGTCCAGTAATAACAGGCGCTGGGATCATAATAGATTCTACATTTTGTATCTTGCATACTGTAGACTTATATGACAAATGTGTCTTTTTCTGCATCATAACTTATACAGTTGAAGATGTAGTAGTCCTGAATTTGAAAAACAAGATTTTTCTTTGGTTTAAATAATTTTCTGAATTTATTCATGCATCCAATGCTTTTAATTTCAATAGATTGCAAAAATATACAAACTCAATAAAGGATTCAAAGCTTAGAGGTAAGATGTTTATATTTTGAATTGTTGAGTCAAAGAAATTGTGTATATACATAAAATTAATAATTTCATGTGTAATTTTGCACGAATTTTAATAGATCTGTTAGTATACGGAGTTGGTTATCATCACGCCGGTATGGATGTATCAGATAGGAAAGTGATTGAAGCTGCTTTCACTGCAGGAGATGTACCAGTACTTTGTAAGTTATATTTCTGTCATCTTTAGGCTTTCATGTTGTTTTCTTAGCTCAACTGGTTTTAACTGATTTCATATTTTATGGGTTTTACATTGGACAGTTCCTCAGTACAGACCAAAGATTAACCAGCGACACAAGAAAATAATCTTCATGTTCACTATGATCTGGACATTTTCTTGCCCAGTATCTTGGCGAGTGATAGCAAAACCCAAAGATTACAACAGAGATTCTTACTTCAAGTACCACCTACCAAAATATATCATCTGCTCCCACGTGACTTTCTATTGTTCAAAAGCTAGATTGAATACGCACTATCAGACAAATATTTAGGCTTCATGAATAGTTTACATAAAATAGATCAGTTAAATGAGTGCTATATAGTAACACCTGATGTCCTGAAATTCAAGAACACCTGAAAATGTCCAACTTTAAGTTATGCTGGACTGTTTCTTGGGTGTTTGGGTAGCTGCCTAAAATAGGCATGAGGACCATACGCATGCTCATGAAGAGTTCAACAAATTTTGTTCAGTCTTTCAGGGTAATTGGATTTTGTTCAATAGAGCAGGGGTTTGGCCTATTCCACACTGGTTTCCCAGATGTGTTGTGGTCTAGCTACCAGTAGCCATCGATTATCAAGTTAATTTTATTTTAAATTCGTAGAACAATTGACATTTGTGGATAGTACCCTTCCCTGTTTCTTCCCCCACCTGGGATCTTGGGGCAAACTGCCAATGATTCAGGAAGTCTAAAATCTGCAGTTGAGCAAGCTGCCTGTGGAACCTATACATGTGCACCAGGGCCATGAATAGAAATCATGCGCCCTAGTGCTGCTTCTGGACTGGACCCTAGGTTCAATCCCAATCACAGTGGCCCCAGCTCCAACCTGAGCACAGCAGGCCTTGGTTAATGGGACCTGATTTGGGTGACAGCTAAGGTATAATTGTCTCTTAATTTTGATGGTTTGTTTGAATATTGAACACGACAGTGGCTGCCTTCTTTTTGTACCCCTGTTTCCCAATATGAGCCCCTGTCACACTGATGGTTTGTTCTATGAATGCTCTTATTGATCCAGGACATCACAGTTAGCTGCAGATGCACCGATCCAGCTCTGAGACATGAGTGTTAGGTAAACCAGAACTGCCATCTCCCCCCAAACTAGTTTCAACTAGTTTTGAGGCACTGACTGACATTTTTTTCATTAATATTTTGTTACAGTTACTACTAGCACTTTAGCTATGGGAGTAAACTTGCCAGCCCACTTAGTGGTAATTAAGTCCACAGTGCATTACGCAGGAGGAATGTTTCAAGAATACAGTGAAACTGATATACTTCAAATGATGGGCCGAGCTGGTCGACCTCAGGTAGACTATAGAAAATGATAGAAGTGATGTAACAAATGTGATTATCTGCTTCCTTGATCTGTGCTCGTGCATCAACATAGATATAAATCACCTGGATGAAAGAGTAGGTAGCTTTTTTGTCCAAGTTTGCAGATAACAAATCTGCAAAGAATGAATGGGAGGAAGAAGTTACAAAGTGATATAGACAGACATCAATTTCAGTGTGGAAAAGTGTGTAGTTATCTAATTTGGACTTGGGAAGTGAAAAATGAAATATGTATTCTTAATGGGAACAACTAAAGCTGTGGTGAAGCAAATGGATTTCTGATCGAAATAAATCAATCATTTACAGCTAATATACAAAATGCAATGAAAAAAGCTAATGTTAGCCTTTACCTCCAAGAGGTTAGAATTCAAATTTAAGGAATTACTTAAGACAGTATTGGTTTTGGAAGTAGTGGAGTCCAGATATACCAGAATATCACTGGAGGATAAAATGTTAAATTATGAGGACAGGTTATATGAACAGAGTTTAATATTCCCCTGAATTTAGAAGGTTGGCTTTAATTGAGGTTTTTACAATGATAAATGGTTTGAAGAGTGAAGATACAATCCACTATATCATATGATGGAGGAATACAAGAATAAGGGGGCATAATCTTAAAATTCAATGCTTGGCTAGATAGAAATAATATAAAAAGGGTAAATAGCTGGTTAACAAGTCTACATAAAATCTGAAACCCTCTATTCTAAAGGACTGAGGATACACGTAGTTGAAATTTTCAAGCCTAAGAGCCTAAGGCTATCTTGTTAACTATGGGTATCAAAACATATGGAGCAAACACAGGGGAAAGTGTTTGTGATACAGATCAGACAGTACGTTTTGAAGACGCTCCTCCAATTTTTTTTTTCTGAAACCTCCTTTTGAGATATATGCCAATGTACCCTCTTTATTGCTGCTCAAATGCTTAAAAAAATCTAATAGAATGGCAAGAAAACCATGTAGATTAAGAATTCTTTGGTTTTTGGATTCTTAGAATATTTTCAGCCCTTTTGCACCTCCTTCATAATCTTCCAATCTATTACCATACAAATAGATCACAACAGATTTACTTCACCCAGCACGTTCAGAGTATAATGTACATTATGGGACCCAATTTGTATGTGTTAATCCCACAAGAGTCTAATAGGGTCCTGGGATTTCAAAATTAAGAGATTTAAAAATTGTTGGCTGATTGAAGTGGAGCAGGAAACACAGACCTTCATTTTGACTGCTGCACTTTTGTGTTCCCATGGACCAGACTTAGGTTTATCTATTCTTAACAATCTGTTCAGACATGTTGTTACACACCTCTGGAGCAGTGGGACTTGAGCCTAAGCTTTCTGGCTTGGAGGGAGGAACACAACCTCTGCACCACAAGTTCAAATCTTGTCATTTTAGTTCTACTTATTACGTCATTCTGGCTGAAATTACAAAATTGCTGTGTGGGAACTGTGGATGTGAAATCACATGCTCCTGGGTGCCCCTTTTTGTTTTGTAACATGTTAATGTACTGTGAAATTAAAATACTTAATTTCAAAATGACCATGTGATAGTCTACTGGTCTGATAATATCCTGCACCCACAGATTGTTCAGACACCGATCCCAGAAAATCTCAATATAACTACTCCCAGTTATGAGCGACATTAAAGTCATTATTGAGTACATTGGGGTATGAGCGTGGGAGTGGAAAGGACAAGGACTGATAAAGACTGCCAGCCATCTGGATTAAACGAGAGTCTTCCAGAACTGAAGGTGGATCACAATTCGGTTACGTTTACTTTAGCGATGGAAAGGGATAGGTATATATCGCAGTGCAAGAGTTATAGCTGGGGGAAAGGCAATTATGAGGCAATTAGGCAAGATTTAGGATGCAGAGGATGGGGAAGAAAACTGCAAGGGCTGGCCACAATTTGAAATGTGGAGCTTGTTCAAGGAACAGCTACTGCATGTCCTTGATAAATATGTACCTGTCAGGCAGGGAGGAAGTGTTCGAGCGAGGGAACCGTGGTTTACTAAAGAAGTTGAATCTCTTGTCAAGAGGAAGAAGGAGGCTTATGTAAAGATGAGGCGTGAAGGCTCAGTTAGGGCGCTTGAGAGTTACAAATTAACCAGGAAGAACCTAAAGAGAGAGCTAAGAAGAGCCAAGAGGGGACATGAGAAGTCTTTGGCAGGTAGGATCAAGGAAAACCCTAAAGCTTTCTATAGGTATGTCAGGAATAAAAGAATGACGAGAGTAAGATTAGGGCCAGTCAAGGACAGTAGTGGGAAGTTGTGCGTGGAGTCCAAAGAGATAGGAGGGGTGCTAAATGAATATTTTTCATCAGTATTCACACATGAAAAAGGCAGTGTTGTCTAGGAGAATGCTGAGATACAGGCTATTAGACTAGACAGGATTGCGGTTCACAAGGAGGAGGTGTTAGCAATTCTGGAAAGCGTGAAACTAGATAAGACCCCTGGGCCGGATGGGATTTATCCTAGGATTCTCTGGGAAGCTAGGGAGGAGATTGCAGAGCCTTTGGCTTTGATCTTTATGTCATCATTGTCTACAGGAATAGTGCCAGCAGACTGGAGGATAGCAAATGTTGTCCCCTTGTTCAAGAAGGGGAGTAGAGACAACCCTGGTAATAATAGACCAGTGAGCCTTACTTCGGTTGTGGGTAAAGTGTTGGAAAGGATTATAAGAGATAGGATTTATAATCATCTAGAAAGGAATAATTTGATTAGGGATAGTCAACATGGTTTTGTGAAGGGTAGGTCGTGCCTTACAAACCTTATTGAGTTCTTTGAGAAGGTGACCAAACTGGTGGATGAGGGTAAAGCGGTTGATGTGGTGTTAATGGATTTCAGTAAAGTGTTTGATAAGGTTCCCCGTGGTAGGCTATTGCAGAAAATACAGAGGCAAGGGATTAATGGTGATTTAGCAGGTTGGATCAGAAATTGGCTAGCTGGAAGAAGACAGAGGGTGGTGGTTGATGGGAAATGTTCATCCTGGAGTTCAGTTACTCGAGGTGTACGGCAAGGATCTGTTTTGGGGCCACTGCTGTTTGTCATTTTTATAAATCACCTGGATGAGGGCGTAGAAGGATGGGTTAGTAAATTTGCAGATGATACTAAAGTCGGTGGAGTTGTGGATAGTTGCAGGTTACAGAGGGACATAGATAAGCTGCAGAGCTGGGCTGAGAGGTGGCAAATGGAGTTTAATGCGGAAAAGTGTGAGGTGATTCACTTTGGACGGAGTAACAGGAATACAGAGTACAGGGCTAATGGTAAGATTCTTGGTAGTGTGGATGAGCAGAGAGATCTCGGTGTCCATGTGCATAGATCCCTGAAAGTTGCCACCCAGGTTGATAGGGTTGTTAGAAAGGCGTATGGCGTGTTAGGTTTTATTGGTAGAGGGATTGAGTTTCGGAGCCATGAGGTCACGTTGCAGCTGTGCAAAAGTCTGGTGCGGCCGCACTTGGAGTATTGCGTGCAGTTCTGGTTGCCGCATTATCGGAAGGATGTGGAAGCATTGGAAAGGGTGCAGAGGAGATTTACCAGGATGTTGCCTGGTATGGAGGGAAGGTCTTATGAGGAAAGGCTGAGGGACTTGAGGCTGTTTTCGTTAGAGAGAAGAAGGTTAAGAGGTGACTTAATAGAGACATACAAGATGATCAGAGGATTAGATAGGGTGGACAGTGAGAGCCTTTTTCCTTGGATGGTGACGGCTAGCACGAGGGGACATAGCTTTAAATTGAGGGGTGATAGATATAGGACAGATGTCAGAGGTAGGTTCTTTACTCAGAGTAGTAAAGGCGTGGAATGCCCTGCCTGCAACAGTAGTAGGCTCGCCAACTTTAAGGGCATTTAAATGGTCATTGGATAAACATATGGATGATAAGGGAATAGTGTAGGTTAGATGGGCTTCAGATTGGTTTCACAGGTCAGCGCAACTTCGAGGACCGAAGGACCTGTACTGCGTTGTAATGTTCTATGTTCTATGTTCTGTGGATCTGCCTACCACTGCTCCAGCAGTCTTGACTTAAAGTACTTTTGACTGATGGCTCATGCCACCTTATTTCTGGAGCCACATTTTACACATCTATTGATAGATTTAATCTAAAAACCACCATCGAGGCTAACAAATTGGTCCTGGTCTTCTGTAACCTCAAGACCTGCTCTTAGCTGATCTGCCAAAAGATAGTATTGATTTAATATCATAAAAACAATACTGTCATACTTGTGTTTTACACTGATAGCAATCCAGTCTGACTCAAGAGGATTTGGCACTGCCTTTTGTACGGCGCTGTTAGCTTAGTGGGGAGTCAGAAGTTCCTTTGCAGTTTTGCTTTTGAGGAATTAAATGTTATTCGCCAATTTATATTCAACTCTGCCTATGTTAAATTATATATTTGGTAATGATGACTCGAGTTAGGATACTTTGAATTAATTTGATCCTCCTTGTATTGAAACATATTGATCCTTCTTAAGAATTCAAAGTATGTTTTTTATTTTATGTGGAAAATTAATTCTTATGTAAGAAATATTTGGGGAAGCAGTACTGAGGCACAAACAAAAATTTTGCAAAGCAGTCATGTTGCCACTTTTAGTTGCAAACTGTTTAACAAGTTTACAAAATCTTCTGCTAAGTGTGGCAAAGTTTCAGAAACAACTATAGAGGATTCTTGAGTAGATTTGAAGCTTGGGTTGTGGATGCTGTGGTTGGTTCACTCCCTGCGCTGGTTTGTTAGTTCGCAGACGTTTCATAACCCTGCAGGGTAACATCATCAATACAGCTCTGATGTAGCACTGTCGTGTTTTCCCGTCTGGTATTTAAACTCTGGGGTCCATTGGAATTGGTTACTTCATTTCCGGTTTTTCCTCACGGTGGTGTATACATAGCGTTTAATTCAATGTGTTTATTGATGGCCTTCTTCTCACAAATGGAGTTGCGTAAAAACACTACTTAAACGAGTGACAACACACTGCAGCAATCTGGAACTACGCCAAAACGAAGAAGAATACCTCTACCAAGTATTTAAGGGCAACGGATACCCGAACAGCTGGGTCCAACAAAGCCGATCGCAAATCAAGAAGGCCATCAATAAATATGTAGAATTGGACCCTATATATACATCACTGTGAAGAAAAAACAAAAATAAGTTCCAACAGACCCCAGAGTTTCAACACCAGGCAGGAAAACACAACAGCGCTTCATCAGAGGCTGTATTGATGATGTTACCCAGCAGGGTAATGCAATGTCTGAGAACTAACGAACCAGCTCGCTGAGCAAACAACCACAGCCAACTATGGAAGAGTTACAGTGCAAATATTTACTGAAATACTAGTATTCATGGAGAAGGTGACCCAAAATTTAAATACATGGAGTAAATTTTGTGAATCCTACAGAAGATTTTAAAATAATTTGTGGATTCCAAGCAGGGTTGTCCCAAGGTAGTCATGTGGTCAAATGTTACATCAGATATTTCATGATCAAGCTCACATAAACTAATCATCAAGTATACTTCCAAAAACAAAAGGGAACTCTTGGACTGGCTAGAATCTCCCTGTGAGCTTTCCATGAAGACCTAATAACCCCAATCAAGAAAGCTGGGCTGATATCATGGCAAAGATAACATATGTCCTACTGAGGTGAGATCAGAAAAATGTAAGCCTATATAGTCTGCAATATGTTTGAATGTATATGTATGAACATTCTAAGTTCCTGAATATTTTTGTAATTTCTCTTAGTTTGACACAACAGCCTCGGTAGTTATCATGACAAGGAGCCAAACAAAGGACAACTACACACAGATGTTAGATGGAGTGCATACAATTGAGAGCAGGTATTCTAATACATAGGATGAATTTAAATCATTTATGCAGAAAGCATGCAGACATAGTTTAAGTACAGTGCTGCTATTGTTTGAACACACTTCCCTGTGGTTCACATGTACATATTTTAGGTGGGTGGATGATTGCAGCATTCATCTGTTGATGTTATGTCGAGTTCAACATTTTTTGGGTTAACTTGGCAAGGAGCTTGAAGAAGAAGTATATGAAGGCAAATAAGGAATGAAAAGCTGAAAAATTCTTCCGTTGACTTAGATTCTTCAAGTGCTAATTTTTCAGACTGTCAGATGTAAATGCATTCTTAAAAAGATTTCGGTCGGTGGTAATTGCAATCATTGAGGTATTCATGTTTTGCTTTCAGCTGTACTGCATTATAACATAGCACTGCCAATAAACCTATCAAGCCAACCATCAGAAACAAGTAATAATCAGAATTAAGCACCCAAGCAAGCTGACTGAGTAACTAAATGGTAGTCCATTTACAGAGTTGACAGGAAATATATCAAAATAAATTTTAAAAACGCCCAGATGAACTGATTGAATAGTAAGCATGGCAGCGGCCTAGGGTACCTCAATTGTGGCTCCTAATTCATGCATAAAAAGATGGTCTTGTGGTTAACTCTATTCTTGAAATAAACAGCCTTGTATAGGGTCTGTAATTTTTTGCTGAAGTCACAAAGATTATGTTCAGCGAGCAAGCAAGTAGATGGACTTTAGAAGGACTATTGCAGGTGAATCTATTGAGAGAATCTGAATTGAAAATGACAAAGGGGACCAAGAAGCCTGGGTTCAAGTCCCACTTGCTCGAGAGGTGTGTAATAACATCTCTTAATAGGTTGATTAGAAAAACAGGTTAAATTTTTTTTAAAATTAAAAATTAAAAATAATAAAGTAAGGCTGTAATGGTGCAGTGGTAGGATCCCTATTTCTGAACCAGCAGGTCCAGGTTCAAGTTACACCTTTGCCAGAAGTGTGTAATAACATCGCTGAGCAGGTTGATTAGGAAAATACCTAAATACAACAAAGCTATTTTCTTTGAAAGAATGTTGAAGACTCTGAGCTATAAGCCTCCTTCCAGCAAGCTATCGAGTTAATCTAAAGATATGCTGTTTCAACAGCTCCAAAAGCCATTTTAAAATTTTAACCTGCCTGCATCTGACCCTCCTGCCACCTTGGTGAAGGGAAGAAGGTTAACATCAGCTCATTATAATGTCAGTATTCATCATGAAAACTAGCAACATTTTTTAAGAGAATGAAAACAGATGTACTTCTTTCCTGAATTATCTTTTTTTTTATTATTCACTCACGGGAAGTGGGCATCTCTGGCCAGGCCAGCATTTATTGCCCATCCTTAATTGTCCAGAGGGCAGTCAAGAGTCAGCCACATTGCTGTGGATCTGGACCAAGTAAGGATGGCAGGTTTCCTTCCCTAAAGGTCATTAGTGAACCAGGTGAGTTTTTCTGATAATTGACAATGGGTTTATGGTCATCATTAGGTGACCATCATTAAATCATCAGTAGATTCATGCACATCATTAGATCCTTAATTCCAGATTTTTTGTTTTAGTCGAATTCCATCATCTGTCATAACAAGCATGGGGCTGGATGAACACAGCAGGTCAAGCAGCATCATAGGAGCAGGAAAACTTGACGTTTCGGGCCTAAACCCTTCATCAGAAATGGGGGAGGGGAAGAGGGTTCTGAAATAAATAGGGAGAGAGGATGGATAGAGGAGAGGATAGGTGGAGAGGAGGCAGACAAGTCGAAGGAGGCGGGGATGGAGCCAGTAAAGGTGAGTGCAGGTAGGGGGGTGGGGAGGAGATAGGTCAGTCCAGGGAGGACGGACAGGTCAATGGGGCGGGATGATGTTAGTAGATAGGAGATGGGGGTGTGGCTTGAGGAGAGAGGAAAAACAGGTTAGGGAGGTGGAGATGAGCTGAGCTGGTTTTGGGATGTGGTTGGGGGAGGGGAGATTTTGAAGCTTGTGGAATCCACATTGATGCCATTGGGCTGCAGGGTTCCCTGGCTGAACATGATTTGCTGTTCCTGCAGCCTTCGGGTGGCATCAATGTGGCATTGCAGGAGGCCCAGGATGGACATGCCATCTGAGGAATGGGAGGGGGAGTTGAAATGGTTCGCGACTGGGAGGTGCAGTTGTTTGTTGCGAACTGAGCGCAGGTGTTCTGCAAAGCAGTCCCCAAGCCTCCGCTTGGTTTCCCCGATGTAGAGGAAGCCACAACAGGTACAGCGGATGCAGTATATCACATTGGCAGATGTGCAGGTGAACATTTGCCTGATGTGGAAAGTCTTCTTGGGGCCTGGGATTGCAGTGAGGGAGGAGGTTTGGGGGCAGATGTGGCACTTCCTGCAGTTACAAGGAAAAGTGCCGGGTGTGGTGGGGCCGGAGGGGAGTGTGGAGCGGACAAGGGAGTCGCGGAAGGAGTGGTCCCTCCGGAAGGCAGATAAGGGTGGGGAGGGAAAAATGTCTTTGGTGGTGGGGTCTGATTGCAGATGGCGGAAGTGTCGGAGGATGATGCGTTGGATCCGGAGGTTGGTGGGGTGGTACGTGAGGACGAGGGGGATTCTTTTTTGGTTATTATTGCGGGGACGGGGCGTGAGGGATGTGTTCCGGGAAATGCGGGAGACACGGTCGAGGGCGTTCTCGACCACTGTGGGGGGGAAGTTACGGTCCTTGAAGAATGAGGACATTTGAGATGTACGGGAGTGGAATGTCTCATCCTGGGAGCAGATGCGGCGGAGGCGAAGGAATTGGGAATAGGGGATGGCATTTTTGCAGGAGGGTGGGTGGGAGGAGGTGTATTCCAGGTAGCTGTGGGAGTCAGTGGGCTTGAAATGGACATCTGTTTCTAGGTGGTTGCCCGAGATGGAGACAGAGAGGTCCAGGAAGGAGAGAGAAGTGTTGGAGATGGTCCAGGTGAACTTCAGGTTGGGGTGGAAGGTGTTGGTGAAGTGGATGAGCTGTTAGAGCTCCTCGTGGGAGCACGAGGCGGCGCCGATGCAGTCATCAATGTAACGGAGGAAGAAGTGGGGTTTAGGGCCAGTGTAGGTACGGAAGAGGGATTGTTCCACGTAACCTACAAAGAGGCAGGCAAAGCTTGGGCCCATGCGGATACCCATGGCCGCCCCCTTTGTCTGTAGGAAGTGGGAGGAATTGAAAGAAAAGTTGTTGAGGGTGAGGACGAGTTCGGCTAAGCGGATGAGGGTGTCGGTGGAGGGGGATTGGTCAGTTCTGTGGGACAGGAAGAAGCGGAGGGTCTTTCGGCCATCTGCATGGGGAATACTAGGTGTATAGGGACTGGACGTCCATAGTAAAAATGAGGTGTTGGGGACCGGGGAATTGGAAGTTCTGGAGGAGGTGGAGGTGTGGGTGGTGTCACGGACGTAGGTAGGGAGTATTCCCCATGCAGATGGCCTAAAGGCCCTCCGTTTCTTCCTGTCCCGCTGAACTGACCAATCCCCCTCCACCGACACCCTCATCCGCTTAGCCGAACTCGTCCTCACCCTCAACAACTTCTCTTTCAATTCCTCCCACTTCCTACAGACAAAGGGGGCGGCCATGGGTACCCGCATGGGCCCAAGCTTTGCCTGCCTCTTTGTAGGTTACGTGGAACAATCCCTCTTCCGTACCTACACTGGCCCTAAACCCCACCTCTTCCTCCGTTACATTGATGACTGCATCGGTGCCGCCTCGTGCTCCCACGAGGAGCTCTAACAGCTCATCCACTTCACCAACACCTTCCACCCCAACCTGAAGTTCACCTGGACCATCTCCAACACTTCTCTCTCCTTCCTGGACCTCTCTGTCTTCATCTCGGGCAACCACCTAGAAACAGATGTCCATTTCAAGCCCACTGACTCCCACAGCTACCTGGAATACACCTCCTCCCACCCACCCTCCTGCAAAAATGCCATCCCCTATTCCCAATTCCTTCGCCTCCGCCGCATCTGCTCCCAGGATGAGACATTCCACTCCCGTACATCTCAAATGTCCTCATTCTTCAAGGACCGTAACTTCCCCCCCACAGTGGTCGAGAACGCCCTCGACCGTGTCTCCCGCATTTCCCGGAACACATCCCTCACGCCCCGTCCCCGCAATAATAACCAAAAAAGAATCCCCCTCGTCCTCACGTACCACCCCACCAACCTCCGGATCCAACGCATCATCCTCCGACACTTCCGCCATCTGCAATCAGACCCCACCACCAAAGACATTTTTCCCTCCCCACCCTTATCTGCCTTCCGGAGGGACCACTCCTTCCGCGACTCCCTTGTCCGCTCCACACTCCCCTCCGGCCCCACCACACCCGGCACTTTTCCTTGTAACTGCAGGAAGTGCCACATCTGCCCCCAAACCTCCTCCCTCACTGCAATCCCAGGCCCCAAGAAGACTTTCCACATCAGGCAAATGTTCACCTGCACATCTGCCAATGTGATATACTGCATCCGCTGTACCTGTTGTGGCTTCCTCTACATCGGGGAAACCAAGCGGAGGCTTGGGGACTGCTTTGCAGAACACCTGCGCTCAGTTCGCAACAAACAACTGCACCTCCCAGTCGCGAACCATTTCAACTCCCCCTCCCATTCCTCAGATGGCATGTCCATCCTGGGCCTCCTGCAATGCCACATTGATGCCACCCGAAGGCTGCAGGAACAGCAAATCATGTTCAGCCAGGGAACCCTGCAGCCCAATGGCATCAATGTGGATTCCACAAGCTTCAAAATCTCCCCTCCCCCAACCACATCCCAAAACCAGCTCAGCTCATCTCCACCTCCCTAACCTGTTTTTCCTCTCTCCTCAAGCCACACCCCCATCTCCTATCTACTAACATCATCCCGCCCCATTGACCTGTCCGTCCTCCCTGGACTGACCTATCTCCTCCCCACCCCCCTACCTGCACTCACCTTTACTGGCTCCATCCCCGCCTCCTTCGACTTGTCTGCCTCCTCTCCACCTATCCTCTCCTCTATCCATCCTCTCTCCCTATTTATTTCAGAACCCTCTTCCCCTCCCCCATTTCTGATGAAGGGTTTAGGCCCGAAACGTCAAGTTTTCCTGCTCCTCTGATGCTGCTTGACCTGCTGTGTTCATCCAGCCCCATGCTTGTTATCTCGGATTCTCCAGCATCTGCAGTACCTTTTATCTCCATCTGTCATGGCAGGATTTCAATCCAGATCCCCAGAACATTAGCTGAGTTTCTGAATTAGTCGAACGATAATACAGCGAGGCCAATAATCTTGAAGCTTTCCATCTTACACCCATCAGGCCAGTATTGCAAGAATGTCAAATTTTAAAGGGAACAACGCTGATATTGTAAGTGACAAGGATGCTAATTTTCTGGCAAGTGGATCCCACTCTAGTTGAGGAGTTGCCATGAAGAATGTATATGTGTGGAAGATGTTTCCACTAGTAAGAGATGCTAGGATCCAAGCACATAGCATCAGAGTGGAGGGATGACCATTTAGAACTGAGATGAGGAGGAATTTCTTAAGCCAGATTTGGTGAATCTGTGGAACTCATTGCTGCAGAAGGTTGTAGAGGTCAAGTGATTGAGTGTATTTAAGATGGAGATAGATATGTTCTTGACAAGCAAGGGAATCAAGGGTTATGGGGAGAAGGCAGTAGAATGGGTTTGAGAAACATATCAGCAATGATGGAATGGCAGAGCAGACTAATTGGGCTGAATGAACAAATTCTGCTCCTATATTTTAAAGTCTTATGGTCTTACCCTTCCAGAGTAAAGAGGTAGACTGAGCAGTTTTCAGGTTTAAAAATGGGCCTCCGGCCCATTCATGAGTTTGTGCAGTATGCAATGAGCAATGATTTGATCGAGGTAGTCATTATCCTGCAGGTTTGCATTGAACTTGTGAAGACTGTATCTTTTTTATTTTCTGTATTTTTGATTGGAACTGAAATGGGAAATGACTATCTTGAAACCTGAGGAATTTCTGCACTTTTTAAAGCCAGTCATTGGCGCAAATTGTAAGTATTGTTTATACTGGTATTTATTCAAGTATTTGGAGAGGTTAATACAGCCAAAATGGAGCAAGGCATGTGTCTGAAGGGAAATTCAGCCAGAAACAAGGTGATGTGGTGACCAGCCTTTTGCCTGCCAACAACTGTCCCACTAGGCCTCCGGGGCGGCACGGTGTTTCAGTGGTTAGCACTGCTGCTTCACAGCACTAGGGACCTGGGTTCAATCCCACCTTTGGTTGACTGTCTGTATGGAGTTTGCACATTCCACCCATGTCTGTGTGGTGTCCTCCAGGTGCTTTAATTTCCTCCCACACTCCAAAGGTGTGTTGGTTGGATGGATTGGTCATCCTAACTTGCCCATAGAGTCTAGGGACGTGCAGGCTAGCTGGATTAACCTTGGGAAATGCAGCGTTATAGTGATAATGTAGGGCATTAGGTCTAGGTGGGATGCTATTTCGAAGGTTGGTGTGGACTTGATGGGCTGAATGGACTCACTATGGGGATTCTATGATTCCTGCAAGCAAGTGAAAATAATTGGAGAAGAGAGATTGAAGAGCAGCAAGCCAAAAGGATCATTTCAACAAATGCTGTGGATAGTGGTCATTGGTCATTCCCAGTTTTTCCCTTCACTTAACACCAATGAGGTTTTTTCTTATGCCTATCTGAAAAACTGGAGGGTATAGGTTTAAGGTGACAGGGGAAAGATTTAAAATGGACCTAAGGGGCAACTTTTCTCATGCAGAGGGTGTTGCATGTATAGAATGAGTTGCTAAAAGAAGTGGTGGAGGCTGGTATAATTACAACATTTAAAAGGCATCTGCATGAGTAAATGAATAGGAAGGGTTTAGAGGGATATGGGCCAAATGCTGACAAATGGGACTTGATTAATTTAGAATATCTGGTTGGCATGGACGAATTGAACCAAAGAGTCTGTTTCCATGCTGTACATGTCTGTGACTCTGTATGTAAGTGGAGTTTTACAAGGGAATTAGAGTTGTAACTAATAGAATTATGTTAACAGTTCATAGTCTTTTACATGGGTCTAATTTGGGGAATTTTTGATTAAACCTTTAACTTTTGTGTTGACTCTGAGAATAGCATGACACGATTTGCCGCACACTACCTCAGTGAGGCGTAACAGTATGGCCTGTATCACTATCAAGCCTGCATGCTGAGCAAATGGCTCAGACCTTGTTTACAAAGCTGATGAGAGGCCAATCATGTAGTTCATGGACCTGTGGCAGTCCCAACACATACACTGAACATGACGGCTGGCCAGTGGCTGTAAGCTTCAATTGTATTTCTCTTTGTACAGAAAACAAAAGTAGGGATAATATTGTATACGTTTTTAATGTTTCTTCACATGGATGAAGGTTGATCATGTGGAGGTTAATGATAGTCCACGCAATATTACTACAGGCACAAACAGTTCCAGATTTGCATCTATGATTCTTTGATTCTATTAATTTGCCAAACAACAGAGAGAGAGGATAGGGGAAGGGGGCTATCTAAATTGCTCTTAGATGACCACAATGGACTGATGGGCTGAACAGCTTTCCCCGATGCTGTAACCATTTTTTGTGCACTAACAATTCTAATCTGTGATTTAGGACTTCTTAGGCTGATTAATTCTATTAATGGAGATATTACGAGTTTTGTCTGCTCGATGGAGAGCCAGCAAGAGACCTGTGCTGCACTCTCTAAGAAGGGTCCCAGTATTAAGTGTCCCTATGTGACGACAAATCTTTTCCGAAATTAAGAACGCTATGGACAGAAATCCCAGCTGTGAGATCTGTGATAAATCAGAGGCCAACAGCTGTCCTGAATGGTAATACACCTGGGGAGGCTGTGGCTGCCTCCAAACCTACCAAAGACTTAGGATCAAGCAGTGACCGATGTTGCAAATAAGTAATGAGAGGAGATGTTTCTTAAGCTAGGAGTTACAGGGAGAGGAATTTAGGGGATGAGCAGCAAGGGCTGGTGTTTGGCTCTCGACAATTCTTGTTATTATATCCCACAATCAGGCAGTGAGTGCCCTTTAACAAGGGACACCACCCCCTTCCAAGAGACAGTCTAATCACCATCCTTTGGCATCCGGTGGTATTACTATCACTGAATTCCCCCATTGTTAACATCTTGGACTAGCAACTTAACTGGACTTGCTGTATAAATGCAGTGCCTGCAAGACCAGGTCAGGGGCTAAGAATCCTGCAACAAGTAACTCATCTCCTGACTTCCAAAAGCCTATTCACCATCTACAAGGCACAAGTCAGGAGTGTGATGGAATACTCCCCACATGCTTAGATGAGTCCAGCTCCAATGATACTCAAGAAGCTTGACACCATCCAGAACAAAGCAGCCCTCTTCATTGGCACCACACCCACAAGCATCCATTCACTGTACCACTCCCATTCAGTAGCAGCAATGTGTACTACCTACAAGAAGCATTGCAGAAATTCACTAAGGTTCCTTAGATTGCACCATCCAAGCCCATTAATACTTCCATCTAGAAGGACAAAGGGCAGCAGATACATGGGAACACCACTGCCCACAAGTTCCACTCCAAGCCACTAACCGTCCTGACTTGGAAATATATCCTTCACTGTCACTGGGTCAAAATCATGGAATTCCCTCCCTAATGGCATTGTGGGCCTATCTACAGCACATGGACTGTTGTGGTTCAAGAAGGCAGCTCATCACCACTTTCAAGGGCAAGTAGGGATGGGAAATAAATGATGGCCACCTAGCGCTGCCCATGTCCCATGAGTGAATGAATAAAACAGAATTAGTTCAGGTGCAGAAATTTAAAGGTCACTGACAGAGGGCTTGCAGGCAGGGGCACTCGTAAAATTCCCTAGGTGACTTTTCTGCCTCCCTTCAGCATGCACGTCCCTTTTCTGTTCAGCAGAGACCTAGTGCTTCTGCCCCTCCCTCCAATAGAGACACTTAGGAGGCCAATTATGGCCACAAGGGCTACTTTTTACCTGCCCTCAATTTTGAGACTCATGTTAGGAGTACAGGAATGGGGGGAGGGGTTGCTTTAGCCCACAAGTCACCAATGTCCTTTAGGGAAGGAAACTACCATCCTTGTCTGATCTGGTCTACATGTGACTCCAGGTACACAACAATGTAATTGACTATTAACTGCCAGCTGGTAATTAGGGATGGGCAATAAATGCTGGCCTAGCCAGCAATGCCCACATCCCATGAATGAGTAAAAAGAAGTCATGCTGCTGAATTCTCAAGTGGTGAGGCAGTAATTTCCTCTCTTTCATGTGCCATAACAAATTAATTCTCCCCTTAGTGGGACTGCAGATTTGTCTGACAATTAGATTGGCTGTCAGCTCTGAAGTAGGATTGCATCTTGAATGGTGGGGTGAGGGGTCTTGAAGTCTCACCACTAGTCAGTTGGAACATTAAATGAATGTGGGAAACCCAGCATTGGTGGTCTTGCTTTCGAGTGGCTTCAGAAATTTTGCTAGTCATCCAGTTCTGCCGAAATGCTTTTCTACTTTCTGGAAATATATGTCACGTATTGGTCACTTCATGGAGAAATGTATTTTCCTGATATCAGTTCTAAGATTATCATTTACCAATTTGAACTCGTGTCTCCTAATTCTACTCCCACACATTAGTTTACCATCATAATTAACTTGTATGTCTTTATCAGATCAGTTCTTGGGCATCCCTATTCCATTTTGAAAAGCACTATATTTCTATCTTTCCTTGCAATTCACACTTATTGTGTTCGTTAGTGGTAGTAATACATTATTTCGGGCTTAAACCACTTTTGTATGCAAGGACTTCATGTTATTTGACCTGGCACTTACTAATTTCCCACCTATTAGGTTGGGAGAGGAAATTACAGTGTTTCACCTCCTAGTTGGTTCCCCAACTGACTGTGAATATTGCCACTGCAAGCTTGCCCCATTAATGAGAAAGAAATAAGGAGCACAAATACAATATAATTAAGCAATGTGTTATTGTAATATTTAGTAAACCAATGTTTTGCATAATTTGGTGTGGTAAGTGAAAATTTAATCTATAAGCACTAATTGCTGTTGTGTTATGTTGGAAAAAACAGTGATTAGGAACCTTCATCGATGGATTGAATAAATAACAAGGAAAACGGAAAGTGGACAGAAAATTGACTATGGTGTTGATTAATATGATTGAATGTGACTGGAAATGCATATAATTTTGGTAAATCATTGCATATCAACGTGACGCTTTTAGATTTCCAAAATAATACTATGAAATACATAATTTCAGAGGTTAATCTGGAAGTGCTGTTCTTGTGCTCCCATGAGTACAGTGAAAAGTTTACAGGTCGCCATTTATGGCGCCATCTTAGGTACAAAGGTGCCTAGGTACAGGATTATAGTTACAAAGTGGAAAAAAAAATAAGGTAAACAAAGTTTAAAAAGTTAAATGTTACAGTCCTTCTTAACAAAAAGTAGAAAAACAAAGAAACATGTTGCTAGTAAAGGTAATTTAAGGATTATGTATTTTGAGGTCTCATACTTGTTTCTGTTGGTAGTTTACACAAGCATCTTGTTGAACATTTGAATGCAGAGATTATATTGAATACAATCACTGATGTCAATGTTGCTTTGGAGTGGATACGATCAACATTTCTTTACATAAGAGCTTTTAAAAATCCAAACCACTATGGTAAGAATGAAGCTTCCTAAAGTTGCACTTTAGATTACAACATTATTTTTTCACTGCTTGGATTTTTAATTCATATCTTTGCCAGATTGACAAGACTAAAGTTCTGTTTCTGCCAGTCATCATGATCCAACATACAATGAGTTTGAGAAATCTCAACTTAGTTTGTAATAGATGTACACAAACTTGCTCTCAAAGGAATGTCTTATAAAAATACCAGAAATAGTGTTAAACCTGAGGATTGGGAGATGTTTGGGACCCAACAAAGAAGTACTGTAGAATTAATGAAGGAAAGACAAAAAATATTAGTAATCGATGTTTACTGAGGAGCAGAAGGTGAACTATAAAAGCTTCTGTTGATATATGAAAGGAAAAACTATTCGCAAGGATTACGTAATCTCATTGCAGATGGGACAGGAGAAATTACAGTGAAGAATAGGGCAATGGCAGAGAAACTGTTTGTCTTTATGGACTAAAATACAGAAAATCTCCCAGAAATTCTTGGTGACCAAGAGATGTGCATGACTAGAGAGATCAAAAAAAATTTGTATTAGTAAAGAGGTAGTATTGGAAAAATCAGCTGCTTTGAGGGTTGATATATCTTCTAATCCAGATGAGCTTCATCTCAGAGTGTTGAAGGAAGTAGCAATAGAAATAGGTGTATTGGTGGTGATCTTTCATAATTATATAGATTTTGGGGAGGTTGCTGCTGAATGGAAGATGGCAAGTGTAACCCCCTGATTTAAAAAGGAAGGGACAGTGCAAAACTGTAGACCTCTTAATTTGACAGTAGAAGAGAAAATATCAATCTATTTTAAAGGATGTGATCATGGAATATTTTAGAATGGCAAAATTGGACAGAGTCAACATGGATTTATGGAAAAGAAGATGGTAAGAACTGCTGATGCTGGAGTCAGAGATAACACAGTGAGGAGCTGGAGGAGGACAGCAGGCCAGGCAGCATCAAAGGAGCAGGAATGTTGATTTTTCGAGTCGGAACCCTTGAAGGGTCCCGATCTGTAACGTCAACTTTCCTGCTCCTATTATGTATGGAAAGGAAATCCCCTCGTCCTCACGTACCACCTCACCAACCTCCAGATCCAACGCATCATCCTCCGACACTTCCGACATCTGCAATCCGACCCCACCACCAAAGACATTTTCCCTCCCCACCCTTGTCTGCTTTCCAGAGGGACCACTCTCTCCGTGACTCCCTTGTCCGCTCCACACTCCTCTCCAGCCCCACCACACCCGGCACTTTTCCCTGCAACAGCAGGAAGTGCTACACCTGCCCCCACACCTCCTCCCTCAGCCCCATCTCAGGCCCCAGGAAGACTTTCCACATCAAGCAGATGTTCACTTGCACAACTGCCAGTGTGGTATACTGCATCCGCTGTACCCGTTGTGACCTCATCTACATCGGGGAAACCAAGCGGAGGCTTGGGGACCGCTTTGCAGAACACCTGCACTCGGTTCGCTACAAACAACTGCACCTCCCAGTCGCGAACCATTTCAACTCCCCCTCCCATTCCTCAGACGTCATGTCCATTCTGGGCCTCCTGCAATGCCACAATGATGCCACCCGAAGGCTGCAGGAACAGAAACTCATATTCAGCCTGGGAACCCTGCAGCCCAATGGCATCAATGTGGATTTCACAAGCTTCAAAATCTCCCCTCCCCCAACCACATCCCAAAACCAGCCCAGCTCGTCCCCGCCTCCCTAACCTGTTCTTCCTCCCACCTCAAGCCACATCCCCATCTCCTATCTACTAACATCATCCCACCCCCTTGACCTGTCCGTCCTCCCTGGACTGACCTATCTCCTCCCTACCCCCCTACCTACACTCACCTTTACTGGCTCCATCCCCGCCTCCTTGACTTGTCTGCCTCCTCTCCACCTAACCTCTCCTCTATCCATCTTCTATCCGTCTCCCCCTCTCTCCCTATTTATTTCAGCACCCTCTTCCCCTCCCCCATTTCTGGTGAAGGGTCTAGGCCCGAAACGTCAAGCTTTCCTCCTCCTATGATGCTGCTCGGCCTGCTGTGTTCATCCAGCACCACACCTTGCTATCTCTTACGTTTAACAAACGTTTTGGGAGGTCTTTTTTGAGGATGTTGCCTGTTGCATGACAGAGGGGAACAAGTGCATGTAATATATTTTCGGATTTTCCGAAAGCTTTGGATCATGTTCCACTTAAGTGGTTACTGAATAAAATTAGAGCACTTGGGATTTGGGGGAAAATACTATAAAACAGTTGTAGGATCATTCTCAGGATAGCAGACTGTTACAAATGGGATTCTGCAAAGATCAGTGCTAGGTCCCCAACTGTTTACAATCTGTATTAATGATTTGGAAGTGGGGACCATTGTAGTATTTCCAGATTTGTGGATCACACCAAAGTGGGTGTGAACATAAATTGTGAGAGGATGCAAAGAATCTTCCACAGGACATTGGTGAGGTAAAGTTGCCATAGTCTTACCAGACCATAGGGCTGCTCTCTCATTAGAGAGAGATGACTGGTGATGATTTAACATGAGGATCACCACACCGGAGGTGAGAGGAGAGGTTGAGATAGAGAATCCTTTATGCTAACTTCAGCCAGTACAGGAATTGTGCCCACACTGTTGGCATCACACTGCATCATAAATCAGCATTCCAGCCAATAGAGCTAAACTGACCCCCTCAGAAGGGTATAGGCCATCTAGCCGAATGACTAGAACATGACAAATGAAATGTAATGTGAGTCAGTGTGCAGTTATTCCCTTTGGTCAAAAAAGAACAAAGACAGGGAGCTGAATCTTATGATTTTTGGCTAAGTCCAACTTGTATTTAGCTTTTTTGGAGGGTTTTTTTAAACCACAGTTGAGTAGTTCTTTCACTATATTTAGCAAATGCAGTTTTGCATTAATTACCTCGCAAGCCCCTGTGGTGTCTCACTTCTGTTTCTATCCCCATTCTTATCATGCACCATTCCCAGAAGAACTCATACCTCAGTAGATAGCCACTGAAAGACTGGCATCCCTTGTGCCTATGCCATCTTTAAAAGGCCACTGTGCATTGCATCAGGACATGTGCTGGCATTTCAAAGCTGTCCTGCTGATTGGTAGACTGAATCTTAACATGGCTGAGAAGAGGAGGATGGCAGAATGATTCTTCAACAGGGACCTGGAGATCCTAGTGGACAGGGTGGTGCAAAAGAGAGGAGTCATTTTCCTAGAGGACCAGCAGAGAATGCTGCATGACCAGATCCTGACAGCATGGACTGAGGTTGCCACCTTAGTCAGTTCCATCTCCATGGTGTGAAGGAATAGCCAGCAGTGCCATAAGAAAGTCAGAGAATTGTTGGGCCAAGGTAAATGCTATAATTTTGCTATTTGTCTCCTTACAATCACTCTGTCTCTGCTATTGCACCCATCTCTACTTAGGCTCATACACTTGCCACTCCCACTTTTACCTGTAACATCTTCCTTCACTTCACCCCAGTGTCCTAAACCAGTAAGCCTACATGCCTTTTGTGTTGCCAAAATAACTCACTGGGAATGCCTCACTACCTTTCTACTTACATGCACCAGCACTAACAGCTGTGTCACCCACTTTTACATCACTCAATCACTGGCTTTCTCTCATTACAGAAGAAGACAATCCATAACAGTGTAGAGCAAGTCCATTTGGGTGGAGGTGCCTGACATTCAGAGATAATCCTGGCCCTTGCATGAGAAAAGTAGGATCACTCCTGCAGAGATGCAGAAACATCCATGTCCAACTGAGTATGTACCCACTCTTCATTCTACTGCAAATTTCATAGAGTCATACAGTATGGAAACAGACCCTTTAGTCCAACTTGTCCCTGTAGACTAATTTTCCGAAATTAAACTGTTCCCACTTATCTGCATTTGGCCCATATCCCTCTAAACTTTTCCTATTTGTGTTCCTGTCCAAATCTCTTGTTGTAACTGTAGCTGCATCTACCACTTCCTCTAGCAGTCCATTCCCTATACAAACCACCTGTGTGAAAACGTTGCCCCTCAGGACCCTTTTAAATCTATCACCTTAAAAATATGCCTCCTAGTTTTGAATGCCCACACCTAGGGAAAAAGACCTTTGCTATGCATCTCATCTATGCCTCTCATGATTTTATAAACTTCTATAAGGTCACTCCTCTGTCAGCCTCGTTCATTTCGCACCATTGGCCATGACACCACCTCTCTTGTGTCCTACAGGTACCAGCGGGATGTCCAAGCCCTCTGCCCAAAGCCATCTCGTTGACCTCTGGGGAAGAAAGTTCTGAGGCCTCAAAAGCAACATTGGTAATGCCGCCTCCTGCACTCCCTATCAGTTTAGATACTAACAGCTAGTTAGTACATTAGGCTTAGAGAGTATGCTAGCACAATCTGGCAAGCACCTCACCATGACAGCTCCACAACTAGGTAAGGAAGGAACATCCTTGACGGCAAGCTACAAACCTTCTTACTTGGAGGACTGCCAGAGACCACAGCAGCAGGCAGGTGTGAACCATCTGGCACTGGCAATTTGGGACTTCATTGACATACACAGGAGGAACAGGAGCAGCGGAAAGGTAAGAAGTATGCAATGATTCTCGTTGCCCAAAAGCTGCACCAGTGGAGCGAGTCATGCAAATAAATGAATGAGGAGCAAGAGTAGGCTACTTGAATCTTTGACCCTGCTCCACCATTCAGTAAGATCACAGCTGATCTGGTTATAACCTCAACTCTACATTTCTGCATATCCCCAATAATTTTTCATCCGCTTGGTAATCAAGAATGTATCTAACTCTGCCTTAAAAATTTTAAAGTGGTGGTTGTCTGCCTCCATGGATAGGTTCGCAGACTACATGGAGGACCATGTGCAACATCATCAGATGCAATTGTGAGATTGATGTAGCACACTGCCGTACACCAAAGTATGCACTCCCTTAACTGAAGACTGCTGAACAGCAAGGAAGCCTGTATAACTGTGCTAATTGGCTTGGCAAGGCAAAGCATGGATGGTGCTAGCATGCAGCTAGGCATTATGTGAGTGAGCACTAAGACAGCAAGTGAGTATCTTTGAGATACAACCTGGTCCAATCTGTGAGCCTGTCCATGCATGCAAAGTGTGTCTGCCGCAGTGTTTCAATATTAGTTGCCAGTGGGCCCCCTGCAATGCAAGCCTCTGCGTCCACAGCACACTGCCAGTGTTTCATAAGTTCCATGATGGTTTGAGGATTTGGGAGATGCCGGATGCCATTGTCCATGGAAGAGGTGTTTGTGCAGCTGGTGCCTGTGAGTTGTGTCCTGGGCTGCAGTCTGAGTGTTTGCAACTTGGAGGTTTTTCAGAGCAAGCTATGAGCTGAATCCACCAGGTACACAATTTGGATTTCATTGTTGAGTTTTAAAGTTCTTACAGTGCATAACGATGGACATAGACAGGATGTTTTCCATGTCTGGCAACTCTGGAAGGGGACTTAATCTCAGGATAAGTGACAGCCGTTTAAAATTGACATGAGGAGGAATGTTTTCACTCAGAGGATGGTGAATATTTAGAATAGCTTTCTGGAGCCTAATGATTTTAAGGGATCTGGAGATAGAGCAGAAATGTGGCATTGGAGAGGTGGTAAACCATAATCTAGAATTGTGGGGTTGGCTTGATGAAATGAATGGCCTACTCCTTGTGTTGCACTAATGTAGAATTTTAGTAAGTTAATAAAAATGCTTTTTGTGAGAAATGAAAGATTTCAAATTGGTAGAGAGGAGATATATTTCTAAAGTTTTAATTGGTCTACTTTATAACTGTCAGCAGGGATCTTCTCATCATGCTGGTATACCGGATCTGAGACTTTTGATAGGGGATGCAAAATAAGTATTCCATATTGCTATATGAATGACTCTAACTAAGATGAGATCAAAACTTCACAAAGATATAAATTCTACGTCTTATTTATTGACTCATTAAATACTTTTTTTTTGCACTCTGATCAAGTGATGGTTTTTTGCACAGTGGACTTGGGGAGATTCATATAACCATAACCACAGTTAACGTTGCACATTCATAGAGAGTATTAAGTTATTTTTATTAAGTACGTTAATGCTTCTGTTAACAGACTAATATTAATCCCAGTAAATTTTACCTGTGATCTAATAGTTACTAACTTTAATACAAACTGAACATCCGACTGCTATTTCATATGACCTATGATCCTTCTTTTTATGGCATAGATATGGAAAATGAATGTCATGATTTCAAACGTAACAACTGTCTGTTTTTCTGAGGTTTTGCAACTGGACAAGGTAGAACTGGAATTGAAGCCAAATTACAAGGTAGTCATTTACTTTTAATCCTTTTCTTTCCCATTGAAAAGCATTTTTTAAAAAACCTGTTTACCAACTTGAAGTGTCTGAAACAAATATCACTTCCAACTTAACGGTGTAACACTGATGATATTGGATAAGCTACCGGTTATATCTGTCCAATTTTGCTTTGCATTGAAGTCAGAGTTCTATCGATAGACACTGTAGTTCCTTAACCAATTAAGAAAAGTGTTCTGGTGTTTTGGCAATTCTATTATTTGATGTAAAATTGTGTGCTCACTTAATTAGTTGATAGAAATGAAAGTCACCCGTTTTTATGCTAATGACAGTTTTTTCCAGAAGTTGAAAGTGATTTTTGATGTGGTTTGTTGATAACATAGCAGCCTTGGCTCAGCGGAAGAACCCATCACTAAGTCGGGTTATGAATTCATGTCCCATTCCAGAAATTTGAATATCTAACCCGGCTGACACTTCAGTGCAGTAGTGAGGAAGCTGTGCTTCCTTCACTACAATAATGACTATAATTTGAAAGCGTTTCAATGGCTGTGAAGTGCTTTGGGACATCCTGAGGTCATGAAGGGAAGTATATAAATGCAAGTCCTTTCTTATATATCACAATAGCTGATTGTGTCATTTCCAGGCACCTAGCAGGAGGCTTAAATACACACCAACTTTTGTTTTTTCCATCATGAAAAAAACATTGGTTTGGATTTCTGCAAGCATTGTGTGCACCAGAAATATATATTGAAAAACTCCACAGTCCTGTGTGAATTCCTGAACCAAACACAATCTTTTACTTAATTACATTTATTATAGATTCCTGCCTAGTCAGCGGCCCAGCTGTTGCTGTTTATACCCTAATATGATCCTGGACCAGACTGCCAAATTTATATTATGATCTGCTTAGGCACCTATAACTTATTTTTAGATGTAGACGTAAAGTGAGATGCAACAGATTTAATGAGAGAATAAACCCACAAAATTCCACATTTTTAGACAAACAACAAGACTTTATTGTATAAGTTGGAACAGTAAAATAGTCTACAATACAGGTACAAATTATTCCTAATATCCAGAATGAATATGTGGCAGACATGGTGTAGTGATTGTAATGAAGTCAGCCAGCTGGACCTCATAGAATATGAGTTCCCTGATTAAGGCTGTTAATCTGGTCTAATCGGGAGCCCTACCTGACAGATAAAAAGGGTAATGTCAGAGATACCGACAGTCTGAAAGCTGATTCTGAATGAGGCCGTACTCGAGCCAATGACTGTTCATGCATAAATAAAGGGTGACTTGGTGGCAGGACACTGGTCTCTGTGGAGTTATATCAGTGGCAATAAGAGTAAAGCATGTTCCTGAAGAAAATTGCTCGCAACAATCATCTTTGAGTTCCAGTAGACATTTCTTACATCATGCCTTTGTTTGGGAAGCTTGATTCATTTGACTCTGCAGTCGAGGACTGGCCCCAATACGTGGAAGGAATGCATTATTTTATTTAGACAAATGACATTGTGGCAGACAAAAAGCAATGAGTAATTTCCCTGACAGCCTATGGAGCCTCACTTTCCCTGAGGCACCAAATACTAAAACCTTTCAAGAATTGACAGACATAGTGAAGGAATATTGTGACTCCATGTCTCCTCTTATTCTGAGATGCTATCGTATTTCCTCAGCATTTCGAGAACCAGGGAAATCAGTGCTGGATTTTTGACTAAATTAAGATGACTGGCAGAAGCCTGTGACTTTGGTTTAACCATTAATGAGATGCTTAGAGATCATTTGATATGTGGGTTTAACGAAGTAATTATGCAAAAACGCCTATTAGCTGAAGCTCAACTGGACGTCAAACAGGCACAACAGCTGGCTTTATCATTGGAAAATCAGCAAGTGGAGCATACAAGTTGCAAGGTATTCCACTGGAAGTGGACACCCTCACAAGTCTGATTAAGCTTGGGCAACACCACTTGAGTGCAGTTAATTGTATAGCCTTTCTTAGGACGTATCCTAATCAGAGGGATTCTAGGTCATCCCACAGCAAAACCCTAAAATAAAGCCAATTCTCAGCCAAACAGTTGAAATTTTTTTCAGGATCCTGGCCAGCAAGCCATGCTAGTTGCTGCTGGTATGATGATTTGAGGCAGCTGAAGTGTCCTACTAGACCTAAATCGAGTAAGATAACTCTTAGGCTGGTGCCCAGAGAGTTCATACCCTGGAAAGTCCACTTACGTCTAGTTTGGAACAGTTAAATTACTTAGCAACATCAAAGGCAGAACCAATCAAAATAAACATTTGGTTAAATAGTCATCCAGTTCTAATGGAGGTTAATACCGGCGAGGCCATTTCAGTGATTGCAGAACCAGTTTTCAACAAAATTTGCTTTGAACTCCAGCCCTTAAATTTGAGCAAGACCTTAGCTAGGCTAAGAACCTGTACCAGGGAACCATTACAGATTAAAGGTACAACTCTGGTTCCAGTCTCTTATGAAAAGCAGCTAGTTCAGTTCCCAGTGATTGTCGTAAAAGCTCAGGCCCAAGCTTGATGGGACGAGATTGGCTGTGAAAGATTCACCTAAATTGACTCAACATTTTTCAATTAGAAAATGGCTGCCTGAATGAAGGCCTAACTAAATACCTGGAAGTCTTCCAGAAAGGTCTAGGAACTATCAGAGGAGCCAAGACCACCTTGCATGTTAACCAGGAAACAATTCCATGATTCTACAAAGCCCACCCAGTGCAATTTGCCTTAATTAGAAGGCTAGAAAGTGAAGGAATCATCAAACCAGTCCAGTTTCTGAAATGGGCAGCACCAGTCATACCAATTTTGAACCCCAGCTTTGCCTTTGTGGGGATTTTAAACAGATGATAAACAACTTTTCACATCTGGATAAATACCCAATCCATCACATGGAGGATTTATATGCATAGCTGACAGAGGGGGGCCGTCCTTCAAAAATCTGGACATGAGCCACACTTACTTGCAATTTCAGTTAATTGAGGATTCCCAGAAATATGCTACAATTAATACCCATAAGGGCTTGTACCAATATGTGAGACTGCCATTTGGGGTATCGTCAGCCTGTGCAATTTTTCAGCAGAAAATGGAGAACAATTTGCAATGTCTACCTCCGGTCAACATTTACCTAGATGTTTCTAGTAACAAGGGAAAACAAATAAAGAGCACTTAGAGAACATGGACACAGTCCTAAAGTGTTTTTCCAAGGTGGGTGTATGCGTAAGAAGAGAAAAATATCTGTGCCAGGTCCCCAGTGTGACTACTTGGGCTACAGAGTCAACAAGACCCGGTTGATTGGAAGATAAAGTGAGGACGATCAAAGGTGTCTTAACTCCCACGTCTGCCCAGAAGCTTAGATCATTTCTAGATTATTATAGAAAGTTCATACATAACCTGGCCTCTATCCTGGCACCTATGCATCAACTCCTAAAAAAGGGTCAGCCTTGGAAATGGTTGTTTAGACAAGCCCTAACTTTCAGTGAAGTAAAGAAACAGCTATCATCCTCTAGGGTGTTGGCAGACTATGATCCCAAGAAAGATCTGGTATTGACATGCAGTGCCTTCCCGAATGGCATCAGAGTGGCTTTAGCTCATGGGTGGCCCAATGGAGAGGAGCGCCAAATAGTATATGCATCAAGGACTTTGGCTAATGCAGTGTGTAAATATGCCCAATAGAGAAAGCAGTCATATTTGGAGTCAGGAAGTTCCACCAATACCTTCACAGATGAAAATTTGTGATAATGACAACCTCAAGCCCCTACTTGGTCTGCCTAAACAGGACAAGATCATGCCACCCATAGCTTTAGGCTACATTCAGTGGTGGGCTCTAATACAAAATGCTTGTAATTACAAGTTAGAATGCTGCCCAGGAGGCCAAGTAGCAAATGCGGATGCATTGAGCTGCCTCCCATTAACATGTACACCACCGGTGGCATCCCCATTGGAACAGTCTGTAGCTATTAAATTTTCTGGACATGCTCCAGTCACAGCTTACAATATGAGACTTTGGATGCAGAAGTTTCCAGTCCTTTCAAAACTGAAACAACTGGTTGTGATGGAGAAACCAAAAGGCCGTCACAACTAGAATTGAAATCTGTTTGGACTCAGATACCAGCTCGCATTAGAGAATGGCATATTGTTATGGGGAACAGGAGTGATTGTCGTGAACAAAGATTGCTGCCAAACACTGGCTGAACTCCACCAGGGTCATCCAGGGGTCTCCAACATGTTGGTGAGAAGTTGTGTGGCAGCCAGGCCTGGATGCAGACATAGCCATGTTGGTGAGGCAGTGCCCAGAGTGCCAACAAGGACAAAAATTACCACCAGCGGCTCCCCACACCCATGCGAATGTCTGGGTAAACCTTGGCTCAGTTGCATGTTGACTATGCATGTCTTTCAAGTGTTCACAGTTCTTAATCATTGTGGGCGTGAGGTGAAGACCAGTGACACATAAAGTTTGGGTAGGTGCAGCAGTCCTGAACAAACATGTGGACCATGTGAAAGCTGCAAACTTGCAAATGGTATGGGAGCCAAACGTGCCCTGTCTCTTGTAGCAGTTGGAAAGGCTGCCAAAACACATGGGTTCATCCTCTCCCTTAAGAGTTGATAAGCCCTCAGAATCTGGGATGGTCATGATGGATGTAGCTGCCTTGACACCTTTGCCAACGGAGGATGAGTGAATTTCAATCAAGGTGCTCCTGGCATGAGATGAGCTCCCATACGTTACACACGGCCTGTGTCAGACACCAAGACAGAGGACCGTGACCTGGTGCTAAAACGCCCTAAGAGGCTATCCAAGTAAAAGGACTGGCCTATGTCCTTGGACTGAGAGGGTGGGGGAGATGTAGTGATTGTAACATAATCAACCAGCTAGACCTTATAGACTATGAGTTCCCTGATAGGGGCTGTTAATCTGATCCAATGGCTGACATATAAAAAGGGAGTGTAAGAGATACTGACACGCCAAGAACTGACTCTGAATTGGGCAGTACTAGAGTCAAGGACTGTTCATGTGTAAATAAAGGGGGACTTGGTGATGGGAAACTGGCTTCTGTGGAGTTATTTCATATGGGTAATGTACTATGACCAAACAGCACACAAAATAGCAAACGTGATCAGGATAGATCCCATAGATTTCTCAGCAATTCTCCCAGATGGTATAGCACAGTGGGTCATCAAATTTCATTAAACTTCACAAGGCATTTTTTATATTCATTTACAGGATGAGGGCATCACTGGCCAGGCAGCATTTATTGCACATCCATAATTGCCCAGAGGGCAACTAAGAGTCAACAACATTGCTGTGAGTCTGGAGTCACATGTAGGTCAGACTGGGTAAGGACAGCAGATTTCCTTCCCTAAAGGACACTAGTGAACAAGATGGACTTTCCTGACAATTGACAATGGATTTGTGGTCGTCATTAGACTCTTAAGTCCAGATATTTTTATTGAATTCAAATTCCACGGTCTGCCATGACAGGATTCGAACCTGGGTCCTCAGAACATTACCCACGTCTCTGGGTTAAGAATCCAGCAATAATACCACTAAGCCATCATCTCCCCTAATTATAGCCCTTTACTTTTGTTGATCTGGCCTTGAAGCCCCCTCTCAAGAATTGTTTGACCATAGATTGCCTCAGTGAGTGTTTTCCTTGGTCTGTACTCCTCTGGACTTCATAAATTATACTCCAATACTTATACACAGACATATACAGCTTTTCACCCTCAGCTAACTTCGACCCCTGCTGAAAGCTGTCCTGGGTTTTCTGTGAAATCTAACCTTGCTCAGTTTCATCGAGCAAATAATGCTTATGGGCTTTTTAAACCCCAGGCTCAACTATAACAACCAGTTAGTGACACCCAGTTTCTTGTGAGCCATTACAACTTCCAGGACATTTCCTGAGACCTGACTGCAACACTTAGCTGCCTAATAACTCCTAGAACCTGGACTGAGTTCTTAAAAACCAGAGATATCCATCTACTCTCAGGATTGAACTCATTCTTTCCTGCATAGACTGCCTGTCTTGCTAAAAATCAATATTTCTAACATAGAATCTACTGTGTGCCTTCTTCACACACTTATTGATCTTCAGTTCCTAACTGGCTCCTTTGAACTCCTGCTTAGCAACCCCAAAAGTGTCCTGAATGACCTGTTGAAAACTTTGCAATAAGCCCTTCCCGGTACAAAATCAAATGTTGCCACTGAGTAGCTTTTGGAACTGTCAGTTTCATATATGTTACCTGTCATAGATTGCTGGCTTGCTCAGTACTAAGAGAAAGATATAACCGGAGGATTGCATCACAACTTTTGATCAAACAATAATCAAATGATCAAGCAAGTAAACCAAAAGAAGCCCTCAAAGGTGAACTGTCAAACTAAAAGCAGTAACTGAAGTCTCATTAAACTAAAATGTAATTCCTGAAAAAGTTTATCTTTTTTCTCCTTGGAAGGTTTATCTTAAATTGTGCTCATGGTACTTAATCAGTCTGTACCCAACACTTTGATATCCTTAGCCTTAAATAATAGCTAATTAACATGCTGTGAATAATGTGCTCAGAATTGTCACACCATGAGCCTCTTCATTTCTATCCTGTTAGCAAAATCAAGATCAAGCGCAAATAAGTTGAATATTCATTTCAAAAGTATGGTTCTCAATCATTCTGGTATTGATTGAGGTTGCTAAATGTGACTAAAATTCATTCACAGAACAACTTTTACATCAGTTATGACAGTACTATGGCTTTGAGTTTATTTTGTCGTGGTTACTTTAAAGAGAGAGATTGAACAAGAGGTGAGAAACAGTCTGTATGTAAGAAAGTAAAGAGCTTGTGAGTCCTTAGAGATTTTCTTTGACAAATTTGGAACAATAGAAGCAACCTGAATAGGTGTGGTCAAGCTCCCACTCACATAACCAGGAATTTAGTTTTAGCATTCAGCAGAAGCTGCTGGGGTTGTGAAAAGCTGCCACATCTCTATGCTATAGCTGAAAAACTCTCGGAATTATGTTTTGATGTTCATTCCTCCTGGATTGGAGTTGCATGTGAGACAATCTGTTTTCTGAATTTGCTTTTTTGCCATGTGTTTACTATATTGGAACAGCTACTGTTTAGTAGTAAAATGATCTATTATCCTATTAAGTTTTCCAATCGAATGGTTACTCCAAGTTCTTAGAGATAAAAGGTAAAAGTTCTTATTTCTTTTTCTCAATTCTGAGGAAGAGTCACCGGACCCAAAAGGTTAACTCTGATTTTTTCTTCATAGGTGCTACCGGACCTGCTGAAATTTTCTAGCAACTTCTTCTTCTGTTTTTGTTCCTGATTTACAGCATCTGCATTTCTTTCAGTTATTATTTAGTATTTAATTCACTGCCACATCTCTTCTAGGCATTCCCAATTTGAAGAAGTTCTGCTCCTCTCTCTGACAAGATGTCTGTTCCCATCTTTCCTCTTGCCCACTGACATTAATTTCACCGTCTCTGCTGGTGTTTGACCGAGTGTTTGCTAAAACTCGTTTCCACAGCCATATCACATTCCTCAGCGACTGCGTCCAGCTCAGACTCACCCGACGTGGATTTCAACTGAAGTTTCATCCCTCATGTTTTGAATCCTCTCAGGATCACAGATATCTCCGTGATGTTCAATGTTCCACGGACAGCTGCTCTCACCACGTCCTGAGATCCACACTCAGTGCCATGCACCATCACATGCACAGTCTTGACCTTCTCTCCAACAGCATTGCAACATGCTGGCTCAGGGTTGCACCACTGTGCAGTTCCACTTCATCCTCCAGCTCAGGCATCGTGCTAACAAGAAACTTTTTTCTTTTCCTTTCAGGCATCAAGGCCCACGAGATGCAACAACTCAAAGATACCCATGGCCCTCTGGAACTTTCCTCTCCCCCTCTTCCCTTTGACTCCATCTCCTCTCCCAACCCCACGTCCTGTCGGGCATTCACCATACCTCCTAACCTTCCGCTCTCCAATGCTGAACATTCTGTACTCAGCAAAGGCCTCAACTTTATTCCTCTGCCTCCCCACCTTAATGAATTTTGGGCATGACATGATGTCGATCTCTTCTTCCGCCGTCTTCACCTATGGGCCCATTTCTTTGGAGAAGAGTCCTGTCCCTGTCCCACGCACCCCTTTGCCCAGTTCCAACACTCTCACTCCACCTGGACCCGTCCCTCTGGCCTTTTACCTGCCCTCAGTCTGTTCATTGAGAACTGTCGACGTGATATTAGTCGCCTCAATTTCTCTGCCCCCCATCCCCTCACCAAGTCCAACCTGTCCCCCTCTGAACTGACGGCACTCTGTGCACTTAGACCTAACCCTGACTTTGTTATTAAGCCTGCTGATAAGGGTGGTGCTGTGGTAGTCTGACGAACTGACGTCAACCTTGCAAAGGCTGAGCACCAGCTCTCAGATACCTCTTCCTATCTTCCCCTGGACCATGACCCCACCATGGTGCATCAGGCCATTGTATCTACTACGGTAACTGATCTCATTTCATTCGGTGATCTCCCCCTCAATGCTTCCAAGTTGATAGTCCCCCACTCCCGCATAGCTTGCATCTACCTCCTTCCAGTTCTGAGGAACGGTCACCAGACCCAAAACATTAACTCTGACTTTCCTTTACAGATGCTGCCAGACCTGCTGAGCTTTTCCAGCAACTTCTGTTTTTGTTTCTTCTTTCTTTTATTGTTAACTGTAATGTTTGAATAAATTATGTTTTGCTTAATGTTGAGTAGTTTAACAATCAAATGGCATCTGGAACATAGCACCTCACATTTACCTTTAAATATAAGAAAGGTTAGGGTCTAGGCTACCTTCTTAATATATTTTGAAGGGGTCTGGTTCTCTAACACAGTTTTTTAAACCAGTTTCACTTCAAACCAACTCCACAGCAATAATGAGGATTTTTCTGGGTACAGTGTGTATATTGGATTGCATAGATTAAAACTATATTTTAAAATCTTACATATTTTTCCAGTATCTGCTGGATGTCATTTGATCAAGTTTGTCAAAACGCAGACTCAACATTTTTTTGTCTACATTGTAAATGTGGTCTGTGTCTGAAATCATACCTCACCTGGCACCGGAAGAAAGCTAAATGACAATCAGAAGTTGGTTTGGATCTACGTACCCAATATACATACTTCACATTTAACAGGATACCTTGTGCGTGAATCACTAAAAACTAGTATGCAGGTACAGTGGGTAATAAGGGAAGCAATTTTGGCATTTATTGCTAAAGGAGCAGGGTATAAAAGTAGGGAATTGTTGCTGCAACTGTGCAAAGAATTAGTAACACCTCACCCTGGTGTATTGTGCGCAATTTTGGTCCACTTACTTGAGGAGGGATGTAGTTCCCTTGGAAGCGGTCGGAAGAGGTTGGTTAGATTGATCCCAGAAATGAGGGGTTTGTTGAATGAGAGAGCTTGAGCAGTTTAGACCTATACTCTTGAAGTTCAGAAGAATGAGAGGAGATCTAATCGAGGTGTATGAGATGCGAAACGAGATTGACAAAGTAACTGTAGAGAGGATGTTTTCTCAGAGCAATCTAAAACTAGAGGTCAAACGGAAGTGAGGAGAAATTACTTCTCTCAAAGGGTGGTGAATCTGTGGAATTTGGTACCCCAAAGTACAGTGGATGCCAGGATGTTGAGTAAATTTAAAGGAGGGAGTGGACAAATTTTTGATTAGTAGTGTGTTGAAAAGTAATGAATAACGGGCAGGAAACTGGAAGTGAGGCCAAGATGAGACCAGCCATGATCGTATTAAATGACGGAGCTGACATGAGCAGTTAATTTGCCTACTGCTGCTCCTAGTTCATATGTTCTTATGTACTTATCACAGTAAGCTATGGTATTGAATGACAAAGTTGAAGTGCAAATTTACAATGAGCTATTTCCACACCTTCATATGTTTTGATACAGCTTATAGTAAGGACACAAGTGTGATTGTCTGATGTCTACCTTTTCCTACGTGTGGCACAATTTTAGATTTACAATTAAAAACATCAAAGGTGAATTTACAACACAAGTTAGCATCATGGGCAGAAATTGTATATTGCAGTTATTTTAATTACAGTGACTTTTATAATTTGTTTTTATGAATGTGCTTTTTGCTTTGGAGCTTTTTCACACGCATAACGGGAAAATCGAGCACACTTATACCCTAACTTTTAAGCTGGTGAAATTAATGGAAGGCAAGTTTTGGGTTGGGCCTGAATAGGTGGCATTTGTCTAAATTCTAAATAAGTATCCCAGTTGGAATTATCTCTGCCAAGGTGTGCAGATGCAGCCTGTAGATTTTTGAGGGTTCTATTTTCAAATACAGATGTATTGGTAGTGTTTACCTAAGATTTATTTACTGATGAAAGTAGTTCAATTGTAGGATATTACAAACGATGAATCATGTATAATTAAAAACAGTTTTTATTGCTAAAACAGAATTATGCTTGAAGAATTTACATGCATTGTCTTCTATTGGTTTGATAAGAATGGATGAAGAGATCAATTTCAAGCCTACAGGTGAAAATATCGTTCCATAAATTCTAATAAATCTTTGTTTTAATTAAAACAATCATAACAGTATCAATTATTGTATTGTAATATCTTAAGCTTTTCCTTTATGTTTAATAGAAACTGGGAGACTAATGGCTCGTTATTGCATTGCTTTCGATACAATGAAACTTTTCTACTTGGTCACTGGAAGTGAAACTTTAAATGAACTGGTAATTTGATAATTCATTTGAAGTAATAAATAGAATGTTTTTAATTGTAGATCTAAAAATGATGACGCAGCTATTTCAAGTTGTACATTTTAAATTTCTAGGTCGATCTGGAAAATGTAAATAACTTTCAGGCCTCTAAGATAGAGTTACTGTGATTGTTTGAGTTGGGCAGCGCAGTGGTAACATTACTATACTAATAATTCAAAGGTTTGATCGAATAATCTGGAGACATGAGTTCCAAGTCCCACCAAGCCAGCAAAGTCCCGTAAAATGAACAAAAAATACTTTGGAAATTTAAATTCAGTTTATTAACTGAATCTGGAATGAAAAGTAATGGTGACTATGAAGCTACTGTATTATCATAAAAATACAACTGGTTCCTTATTATTCTATGGGAAAAGAAACCTCATGTCCTATATATGACTCCAAATCATAGCAGTAAAGTTAACTCTTAACGGCACTCTGACATGACCTAATAACCCTAGAAAAAGAACAGTCAATTTTTCATCTGTTCAGTTAAATGAAAGAAAATTGTGCAGATCCCTTTCCAAATGTATCCTCTGATCCACAAATAGTAAATTAGGCCTAGGCAATTCAGCGTACTTGCATAGAGATTCAGGAAAATCTTCCCTTATCACCATAATGTAAGTTCAAGATGAACTCGGTTTATAGTGATTCTAGTTCCATAGAATTAAGCGAGGGAAGTCATAGAAGTACTGACCGTAGTGATGTCAGTAAATATATATTTTTAAAAAGCCATGAGAAGCTGTAATGGAAAAATTGATTAGAATTGAGAGGTTAAGAGGGATTCCCTATCATCTGTCAAGAACAAAAGTACAACATAATGATTACTAAATCATTATAGCCTTGAAAGGGAGAATGACTATGGTGCCGTTAATTTTGGGTGTAAAGATAGAAAACTATTACAAGAAGGAAATAGAATATTTGATATAATGTTTAAATAGAGGGTTCAGTTAAATGTGCCAATTTAAACACACTTTCTATGCACACAAGTCCAGATCTTACAGTCCTCACATAGTTGAAACCAATCGTATGGCCAGAGATGTATGTCAGGACCTGATGTCCTGACTGGGAGAGTTTAAATTGTTTTTGCTTACTTAGCTGGATAGTTACCCAGGAAATATTAGATGGAAAAAATCCAAATTTAACTCCTGGGTAAGTATACAAATTTACAAGCCCCACCACCATCTCATGCCATGATTTTATCCCTTTGACCAATTCCCCCAACCACCTGAATCATACCATGATCCACCCCCAAGCCAATCCTATTAGACTCCACCATGAGACTGCAACTTCTAAAGACCCCTGCCTCCAGCCCAACTTGGCTTGGCCGAATCACTTCACTGACCCCTAACCCCTTGAGTGCCCCACTGAAGCAATTTGATTAGCCCTGAACTGATGACATCGCTGAACGTCGAGTCATACAGGACAAAAGAGGCCCTCAATATAGCTTGACCCTAATACCCATCTCACCCACTTACTGTCCTGCCCAGCTGCCACCTTACCCACGTACTTCATTCACCTTACTACCTAACTCACTTCCTTCACCTATCCTATCAACTTATAAATCATATATTCACCCATTCAATCAATCATTCACTGATTTACAAACACACTGAAAAGCTGTTTTAAAATCCCAAAGCTTTACAGTGTGTTAGTGAGAATACATCAGCTAATGATGTGAAAAGCAGGCATTGCTTGTCTTCTCTTAATAATCCAAAGCTAGAAGAAGAACTTTAATTTCAAGTTTTCTTTACATTTCTGAAAAGGCTAAGACTGGAAGTCACAGCATTAAAAGCAGAGCTCGTTCATATTGAGAAAAAATAGTAGCAGAGTGGCAATCTGACAATTATTGATGCTTCTGAGACGATTTGGGGTACAGTTGTTACTGCCTGCACTGATTGGAGTAAAATGGTCTCCATGTTCCATTTTTTTTTTTTGGAAAATTAAAATAATTTTATTGATAGATCAACTTCTTGTGTAAAAGCAGAAGCAGTTGAAAGTTACCTACCTGTTTTCCACCATTTCAAGGATAATATAGGTCTTCAGTTAATAAAATTCAAGTAGCAAAGCTTTAATATTTTTATTTAGATCAAAATTCAGAGAAATGGGATCAGGAATAGGCTATTTAGTCCTTCTAGCCTCTGCCACCATTTAGTAAGATGATGACCGATTGAATCATTGTCTGAACTCATTTTACCTGTATAATATATTTCGTGATCCAGCTTGACTGCTTTAGGAGCAAAGAATTCCTAAGGTGCACACCTTGACAATAAATTCTTCTAATCTATGTCTTAAATGAGAGATCCTTTATTCTGAAACTGTGCCTCAAGCTCTAGATTCTCCCACAAGGGAACATCCTCACAGCAACCAATTTGTCAAACACCTGTCACAATTTTGTATATTTCAATAAGATCAACTTTCATTCTTCTAAACTTCAATGAATATGGGCCTAATGTGCTCAGCGTTTCCTCATATGACAATCTTTCATTCCAGGAATCAACCTGATGAATGTTCTGTGTACTTGCTCTAATGCTAGTAAATCCTTGATTAACAAGGGTACCAAACTGCATATAAAATTTTAAGTGTTGTCTCACCAATGACCTGTACAATTGTTGATGAATGCCTCTAATTAACATGAGTATTGCTAAATGCTTGAAATAACTGCATTTAGGCCAGTATCCCATCACCAAGTCACTCTCTAATTACTCATGCACAGTACACTGACTATGGCCAGCCAGCTCGGAATCAGTCACTTGAACTGAGATGTTAATCTCCTGTTATATTGGTCAGCCAGGGCTTTCCTGATTGGCCCAGGTTAACAACCCCAATCAATGACCTCATAGTCAATGAGCTCAAGCTGGTTCCAATCACTACATCCCTCCCCCAATAAGTCCGGGAATGTAGGCCTGGTCTTTGGCTTGTCGCTTTTCCTGTGACATTTTCACCCCAAGTCTGGTTCCTCTTATTTGAACTCTTACGCGGGTGACATGTACCGGACCATAGCCTAACTCGTGCATCTGGAGTGTCTCCGGAGAGTTTCTTCCTCTTCTTCTTGTGGTAGCGGTATCGAGACTACATCCATCTTGGATTCTGAGGTTTGCTTGACACTAGACGGAGGGGGAGAACCTACAGCTTCCGACAGGCCTTCTCATTGTTCTGAGCGGCCAGGTACGTTTTGCTCCTGCCCATTTATGAGGCAACAGCTTTCAGACAATCCACATGTTTCTTCAGGACTATATCACCTACCTGAACTTTGTAAGCGATGGAACCTGATCTCTAGTCAACCTCACCTCCTGTATCCGGCGGCGACCTCTACTCCGGACAATCACCCTTGCTCCCCATAGTAATATGCCATCCTCTGCAGTGAATCTGGTCTCACTGGGTCCAGAAAGGTTTCAATCCAGGTTGCAATGACCCTTCTCTTTTCCCTTTCCGTTGACTGTTTTAGTTTCACTAGGACAGGATCTTTTTGTGTCCACAGTCGGATATTGTCAGCAGTGACTGGAAGGGTGTCCAAGAAGTTCAAAACCAAAACAGACTCTTCCAGGGGAGGCACCATTGGTAGAGTATCTACCAGTGGGAGGTGGCTCAAGACATTTGCATTAGCCACTTCGCTTCCTGAATAGTGTTCTAGTTTGTACGTACTGAGGATAAAAGCCCAATGTTGAATTCTACTGGAAGCTACGGCAGCAATGTCTTTTCTTCCTTCAGTAGCCCTAGCAGGGATTTGTGATCTGTTACTATGACAAATTCTTGTCTGCAAACGTACTAGTGGAACTTATTCACACCAAAGATGACCACCAAACATTCCTTCTCAATCTGGGCAAATTTGTGCTCGGTATCAGCCAAAGTATGGGAGGCATATGCTAATAGGCATTCCTTTCCGTTGGGCCACCAGTGAGCCAACACCTTATGTGAGCATTACCTCTCACTTTGGAGTGTAGTGGGCCAACACCTTAGATGACGATGGCTGCTTTTTCACTTCCCTAAAGGCTACTTCTTGGCTACACGACCATTTCCAAGGCTGACCTTTTTTCAATAGCGGGTGTAAGTGTGCCAAGATGGAGGCCAGGATATGTAGGAATTTTCCATATTAAGTTACTAACCCAAGGAAAGACCTAAGCTCCGGTACAGACGTGGGAGCCGGTGCTCCTTTGATCATTCTCACTTTCTGTTCCAGCGGGTGTAACCCAGTTTGGTTGACTCTAAGTAGGTCACTTGGGGTGCCTGGACCACACATTTTTCCCTTCTAAAGCATACACTTGCCGAGGAGAAATGTTTAAGCATTATGTCCAAGTTCTTCAAGTGCTCTTTATTGGTCTTCCCTGTCATTAGTACCTCATCCAGATAAATGGCAGCCTGGGGTAGCCCTTGTAAAATGTTCTCCATGGTCCACTGGGTAAGGGGGCAGGCTAATGAAACCCTAAATGGCAGTCTTGTATATTGATATAAACCCTCATGGGTATTAATTGTAGCATACGTCTGGGACATCTCATCCAGTCACAATTGCAGGTAGGCATGGCTCATGTCCAGCTTCGTAAAGGGTAGCCCACCGCCAACTTTTTGTACAAGTCCTCTATGCAAGGTATTGGGTATTTATCCAGCTGCGAGAAATGATTTACCATTTGCTTAAAATCCCCACAAAGGCAAATTGAGCTATCAGGCTTCACAATCGGTACGACCTGTGCTGCCCATTCAACAAACTGCACTGGTTTGATGATTTCTTCCCTCTCTAGCCTCCTGATTTCCACCTCTACTTTGGCCTGCAAGGAAAGTGGCACTGGGTGGGCATGGCAAAATCTTGGAATTGCTGATAGCAAGCATGGGGCTGGATGAACACAGCAGGTCAAGCAGCATCATAGGAGCAGGAAAACTTGACGTTTCGGGCCTAAACCCTTCATCAGAAATCAGATTTCTGATGAAGGGTTTAG
>JAHRHZ010000273.1:7257691-7276603 GCA_024137785.1 Ginglymostoma cirratum | reverse complement strand
CCCTTCATCAGAAATCAGATTTCTGATGAAGGGTTTAGGCCCGAAACGTCAAGTTTTCCTGCTCCTATGATGCTGCTTGACCTGCTGTGTTCATCCAGCCCCATGCTTGCTGTCTCAGATTCTCCAGCACCTTTTTATCTCTTGGAATTGCTTCCTGGTCAGTATTTTAAGTGGCATTGGTCCCTTTGATAGTCCCAAGCCCTTCCTGAAATACTCCTGGGTATTTCACCAGGACTTCATTGAGGCAGCAATTTTCTAATCGAAAAATGTTGAGCCAATCCAAGTCAATCTTTCTCAACTAGGTCTGAATTGTTGAGCAAGTGCTAAATTGCACTACAATGGGATGGTTCGACCAGGTGAGGAGGGAGAATCTGTTCTCCTGTTTTTGACCACCTCTCTGTTGGTTGCAGTGAATTTTTAAAAAAAATTTTAGCACAAAGCTAGCACATTTCAATTAAATGTAGTTTGTTAGAAAGGGAAGGAACCAATTATGAAGATTTCCATGTGTGAAGAGAAATTTTATTAACTACTAACCTGAAGAATAATTGTAAGAACCTGACATCAAGAGCAGATGGTAAGTTTAAAGAAAAGAGTGAGAGGTGTAGACAGGAATAATTAAGGCTACACAATTCAAATGTCCTTAGAATCTTTGGGTTGTTAGGTTTAAAACCTGAGACCATAATTTGTTAATTAATGGCCTGTATCCACAGAAAGAGGAGTTGAGGCCTGGGAAGATCAACCATATAGAATGACTGCACAGGCTTGATGGGCTGAATGGTCAACTCCTGTTCCTGTTTCTTATGGTCATGGCAGGAGCAGAATCTGAAGTATCTTTGAGTTCTTGGTAAATGATTGTTTCCCAATTTGGGTTTTCATTGGGCACTTTATTCTGAGGTAATGAGAGAAGCAGGATGGGACAGTGAGTTTTCAAGTACTTATTATCTCAAATCAATTGTTTTCTTCTCTCTGCTCTGTTGCTCAAAGGCAGATATAGAAATACAGTTCACCGTGTATTGCGGAGTTAAGATCTAATATCTTTCCCAGCTGTGTAACTGGCAGGTGGATCTTTCAATTCCTATCATATGAAATTATCATATATTAAACAGAAGTTGTAATTTTTTTGATGCTAACTCATCCTAGTTCTAATGTCTTTCTCTAAAAAATGGCAATTTGAATGCAGACTGTTTTGTTTATTCCACACAAGTCTCATTAAGTTTAGTCCATTTTAAGTCCATTTTCTTCCTTTGAAACCATTAAAGTCCTTCAAAGGTCTAGGGTATAACATTGGACAGTCTATATTTACTACTGTCATAATGGGGGAAATACATTTCAATGATACATTCGCATGACAACACTTGACCAATCAGTTGACTTGCCAACCAACCATCACCCTTTTATCGTGCAGTATAATTTGTTACTACCTTTAAAATGTGCCATCATTTTGTCAGTTCAAATGATACAAGATGAAAAGCTTCAACAGCTTTGTCTCTCTCTTTTTCAGCAACACTCAAGTTCCGTAGAAACGAGTGACCATTGATTAAACAGCATGTGAACTGTAAAAAGGCTATTGGGCCTCTTGAGCTTGTTCTATCATTCAATTATATCATGGCTGATCTATATTTAAACTTCATTTACTTGTATCTATATGATCCATGAACATCACAATAGATCTAATATTTGATGAAATTCACTTCTGGTGATGTGAATATACCTTTTGCACCAATTCCTGTGTTATGAGTCACCTGTGAAAAGTTAAAATCTTTCAGCTACCATAGAGTCATGTGGCATGACTCTAGAAACAGGTTCTTTGGCGCACCATATCTGTGCTAACCAACAAACACCAAATTGCACAAATCCTATTTTTCTGCATTTGGTCCATAGCCTACTATACCCTGGCATTTTAAGTGCTCCCACCAGATGCTTCCGAAATGTCATGAGAGTACCTGCCTCTACCACCCTCTCAGACAGCATGTTCTATATTCCTACCATCCTCTGGGTGAAAAAGTATTTTTTCTCAGATGTCCTCTAAACCACTTATTCCTAACTTTAACCTTGTGCCCTTTAGTTGTAGACATGTCTGCCATCGGGAAAAGATTCTCATGTTCTACCCTGTTTATGGCTCTCATAATTTTGTATACCTCAATCAAATGCCCCCTCAGCTTCCTCTGCTTCAAGGAAAACAAACACAGCTTATCCAGTCTCTCCTGATAAACTGACACTTTTCATCCCAGGCAACATCCTGGTGAATCTCCTCTCCAATGCAATTACGTCATTCCAAGAGTATGGCAACCAGAAGTACACATAATGTTCCATCTGTGTCCTAACTAATGTTTTATAAAGTTGTAACAAGACTTCCTTGCTTTTCCTTGCTGTGGCTCATGAAGGCAAGTATCCCCTGGCTTATTTGCCACCCTGTCTACCTGTGCTGACACCATGGACTTGTACACTAATGCCCTTTGTTCCTCAGGACTTCCTAGGGACCTAACATTCATTATGTGTATCCTTCTCTTATCAGACTTCCCAAAATGTATCACGTCACAGTTATCAGTATTAAATTCAATTTGCCATTGCTCTTCCCTATTTACCAGCTGATCAATATCAGACTGTAGCCTGAGACCATCGTCCTCACTATCAACAACACCACCAATTTTCATATTGTCTGCAAACTTAGTAATTATATCTTCTACATTCATGTCCAAGTTAATAGTGTCCATAACAAACAGCAAGTGTCCCAGCAGTGATTCCTATGGTATACCAATGGTCACAAAATTAATTACAGTAATGATCCTTCACCATCACCCTTGCCTCCTATTTACAGTCAATTTTGGATCCATTTTGCCAACTTGCCTTGGATCCTATGGGCTATCTTTTGGACTAGCCTTCTATATGGGACCTTGTCAAAGGCTTTATGAAGTCCATGTAAACCAGATCAACTGCACTATCCTCGTCAATATATTAGACTCCTTTTTAAAAAAACGCATTAGGTTAGTCAGACAGGATCTCTGTCCAACAAATCCACGCTGACTATCCCCGACCAATTCTTGCTTGTCAAAGTGTTGATTAATTCTGTACTTCAGAATTTTTTTCATTAATTTCCCACCACTGACATTAGACTAATTAATCTGTAATGACCTGGATTGCCCTTCCAGAAAAAGAACCATGAGCAATCCTTCAGTCATTTGATACTTCATCTGTGGCCAGAAAAGTATTCAATAAATGTGCCAGAGCCCCAGCAATCTCCTCCCTTGCCTCCCATAGCAGCCTGGGGATTCACGCATCTTTATACCTGCTAAAACATATAATACCTTCCCCTTATTAATCTTAACATGGTCTCGAATCTCACCATCCCACCTGAAATCCCTAATTGCCATGTCTTTCTCGTCTGTGACTATAGGTGAGAAGTATTCATTTAAGACCGCATCCATGTCCTCTAGCTTCACGCACATCAACATTTGGCTTGGAACTTTGATCAGAGTTCATTTCTAGATATTTAATATCTCTCATTATACTTGGTTTGATAGGTAAGATTGATCTGCAACTGCAAGGAATTTACTGATGTTCAACTCAGAATGAATGAGAAGAAGATTCTTAACACACTGAATAAAGACAAGAATAGAATTACCATCCGGTAATGCTAACCATGTTACTTGCAAGTACTGGAGGTTTACAGATGTGCAATTTAAACAGAAATGAGAAAGAAACTTCAGAATTCCATGAAGAACTTATTGATAACTGTTCATTGGTACCTTTAGCTTTAGCAATTTTGTATTATTTTAATTATTATGCCTAACAATTTTCAGATGAGTTCAAATTTGGAAATACAATAAACTGTAAGGAGAATTATAACAGACTTTAAGATTAGCATAGAAATTGGTGGCTGCTTAGCAAAAGAAATTCAACCTATGAATGTGTGAAATAATTTTGATAGGAAGAATGAAGTGAGTCAATACAAGCTAAATGAGGGTCAAAGAGAGAGATCAGAGAATGTTTGTACATAAGTGTTTGTAAGTAGCATTTAGGTTGACAAAGTTATTAATAAAGCATTTGGAATTGAGGTCTTTCTAAATAGATGTATCAGTTGGAATAGCCATTATGCTGTGCTGAATCTATATAGAACAGATTTTGGCCTGTTAATGTCTAGTTAATTGTATTGAGTTTATTAATGCTTTTACTTAATATTAAGAAACAAGTGGCTATTAATTGTCTGAGCACGTGCATAAGGAGCACCTGTAATACTGGGTGTGTTACAGGAGGACAAGACTGAGGAAATAAATTCTCGCCATAATATAACAGATAAGTATTGCTTCAGTTGTTTTAAAATCATGGCCCTAGTTGGAGTACTTTTTCTAAGATCATGCTTAAATATTATCAAGGACATGAAGGCTTCATTAAGGAAACAGGAAAGATTACTTCAGGTGTTTCATAATTTATAGGAGTAATAGGCCAATTGAGTCTGCTCTGCGATTCAGTGAGATCATGGTTGATCTGATAATTCTGAGCTCCATTTTCCTGTCTCTTTCCCATCATCCTTGATTTCCTTACCAATTCAAACCTATCTACCTTAGCCTTGAATATACATAATGATCCTGTCTCACTAGTGCTCTGCAGTCAATAATTTCTCAGATTCACAACCCTCTGAGAGAAGAATTCCTTCCCATCCCTATATTAAAAAAAAACGAATTGTGGATGCTGGAAATCAGAAACTGTAATGATTGGAACCAAGTGGATCTCATGACTGTGAGATCCTTAATTGGAGTTGTTAACATGGGCCAATCAAGGGGACACAGGCATCAGATATAAACAGGAGATTCAAAATCGCCTCACTTGAGGGACTGACTTTGAGCTGGCTGGCCACAGCCAGTGTCCTGTGCACACCGACAGCCACACATGGGGTGCCAAAAGACTATAGATTGGCTAACGTGATGCCACTATTTAAGAAAAGTGGTAAGGAAAAGCCAGGGAACTGTGGACTGGTGAGCCTGACATCAGTGGTGGGCAAGTTGGCGGAGGGAATCTCAAGGGACAGGATTTACATGTATTTGGAAAGACAAACATGGGGGACAGACAACATGGCTTTGTGTGTGGGAAATAATGCCTCACTGACTTTATTGAGATTTTTGAAGCAGTAACAAAGAGGATTGATGAGATGGACATGATCTACATGGGCTTCAATAAGGTGTTTGACAAGGTTCTGCATGGTACACTGGCTAGAAAGGTTAAAACATGTGGAATACAGGGAGAATTAGCCGTTTGGATACCGAACTGGCTCGAAGGTAGAAGACCGGGAGTGGTGGTGTAGGGTTGCTTTTCAGACTGGAGGCCGGTGACCAGTGATGTGCCACAAGAATTGGTGCTGTATCCACTGCTTTTCGCATTTATTTAAATGATTGGATGTACTATAGGAGATAGGTTGACTGATGACACCAAAATTGGAGGTGTAGTTGATGGTGAAGAAGGTTACCTCAGAATACAATGGGACCTTGATTAGATGGGCCAGTGGGCCGAGGAATGTCAGATGGAATGTAATTTAGATAAATGTGAGGTGCTGCATTTTGGAAAGGCGAATCAGAGCAGGACATATACACTTAATGGTAAGGTCCTGGGGAGTGTTGCTGCACAAAGAGACCTAGGAGTACACGTTCATGGTTCCTTGAAAGTAGAGTCTCAGGTAGACAGGATAGTGAAGAAGGCGTTTTGTATGCTTGCCTTTGTTGGTCAGTGCATTCAGTATAGGAGCTGGGAGGTCATGTTGCGGCTGTACAGTACATTGGTTAGGCCACTTTTGGAATACTGTGTGCATTTCTGGTCTCCTTGCTACAGGACTGATGTTGTGAAACTTGAAAGGGTTCAGAAAAGATTTACAAGGATGTTGCCAGGTTTGGAGGGTTTGAGCTGTGGGGAGAGGCTGAGTAGGCTGCAGCTATTTTCATGGAGCATTAGAGGCTGAGGGGTAACCTTTTGGAGGTTTATAAAATCATGAGGGGCAGGGATAGGGTGAATAGACAAAGTCTTTTCTCTGGGTTGGGCAAGTCCAAAACTAGAGGGCATAAGTTTAAGGTGAGAAGGGATAGATTCAAAACGCACCTAAGGGGCAACTTTTTACTGCAGAGGGTGGTGCGTGTATGGAATGAGCTGCCAGAGGAAGTGGTGGAGCTGGATACGATTACAACATTTAAAAGGCACCTGAATGGGTATATGAGTAGGAAGGGTTTAGAGGGATATGGGCCAAATGTTGGCAGATGGGACTAGATTAATTTAGGATGTCTGGTCAGCATGGACGAGTTGGACCAAAAGGTTTGTTTCCATGCTGTACGGCTGTATGACTCTATGATGCAAATAAAGGGTGATTTGGTGAAGGGATACCAACGTTTGTTTAGTTGTTTCAGAAACAAAATCAAACATTGTTGCAAAAAAAAGTCAGCAAGTCTGACAGCTTCTGTTCAGAACTATGTTCTGAAGAAGAGTCACTGGACCTAAACGTGAACTCTGCTTTCTCTCCACAGATGCTGCCAGACCTGATGAGATTTTCCAGCAATCTCTGTTATTGTAACTTCACTATTGGAGTAGTTATAAAATGAACAGTTTACTTTTAATGTACAATAGTAAAGCTTTAATTCTGCTATTTTTCCAGCAATTTCTGTTTTTATTCCTCCTCATCTTTGTCAAAATAGGACGTCCCTTACTCTGAGATTGTGCTGTTTGGGCCTAGACTCTCCTACAAGGGGAAACAACCTCTCTGCATCTATCCTGCCAAACACCTGAGAATTTTTTTTATATTTTAATAATTTCATCTCTCATTCTTCTGCATTCCAGTGAGTACAGGCCCAATCTATGCCTCCTAAGAAAATCCCCGCCATACTCGGGATCGAATGAGTGAACCTTCTCTGGACTGTTTCCTGTGCCTGTATATCTTCTGTTATCTAAGGGGACCAAAATTGTTCACACTATTCCAAATGTGGTCTGACTAGTGCCTTGTATAGTTTTTTCTATTCCATTCCCTTTGAAATAAAGGCTAACGTTCCATTTGCCTTCTTTATTACCCAGTGAATTTGTAAGCTAGATGTAGGTGATTTATGCACAAGGATCCTGAAATGTTCTGCAGGCTTTCTCCATTTAAGTAACATTCAGCTCCTGTATTTTTCTGGCCAAAATGCATAAACTCACATTTTCTTATATACCATTTGCCAAATTTTTGCCCTCTCTATTAACCTGTCTATTTGTCTCCGTAAAGTAAACCACATTGGGGTTGTACACTGGAAATCAAGACCTACTGTTCCTAGAGTCATCACAAAAGTAAAACATATTTACAGAAATGCTCAAAATTTCCCAGTGCACCAGTCTGATAGATTGACAGGTTCAGGTTGACAAAAAGCACAAACAAGGTTTTTGTACTTACCAAGAATTACTATTTTTCACAAATAGACTCTTGCTATAGCTAAATAATTACATAGAACTCTACCAGTTAAAACTGTAAACCACCTTACAAACTCCCCCTTACATGGCGGGGACAGATACAGTCAGGAAAAAAATGGGTGTTATGTACAAAGGTAAACTGGGAAAGCAGTTGAGTTGTATTGATCTGGATGCTGCTTCACGGTCTACCTTCTCTGGATGTTTTCGCTGGTTTGCAGGAAGCACAGGGGCTGGTTCACCATTAGAAATGACCTCTGACTATTCAGTAAAAGCCACAGCTTACAATAACTACTTGAGAAAAAATAAACTGCTTTCTTCTGGTTTAAAGTGGCTTTTACTGCTAGTAAGAGAGACAGCTCATGAGATATTAGAGATCTGAGGCATCTCTGTATCTTGTTCACAGATCCAAACTGTTCAGTTACCCAATAACCAATCAAATAGTTGTCAGCAGGCAAAAAGATTCTTGACATCAATGCAAGGGGTCTTACTAGTAAGGCGAATGAACTCAAGGCATGTATTGGAACATGGGACTGGGACATCATAGCTGTCACAGAAACTTGGCTGAGGAAAGGACAGGTCTGGCAGCTCAGTGTTCTGCATTTTAGATGCTATAGGAAGGACAGAAAGGGAGGCAAGAGAGTAGGAGAATTGGTGTTTTTGATTAAGGAAAACATTACTACTGTAATTAGAGGATATTTTTGAGGGACTATCCATTGAAAATGTATGGGTTGAAATTAGAAATAAGAAAAGGATGATCACCTTGATCAGATTGTACTATAGCCCCCACCCACCTCCACAACCTAGTCAAAGGGAAATTGAGAAGCAAATATGTACAGAGATCTCAGATATATAAGAATAATAGGGTTGTAATAGCAGGGGATTTTAATTTTCCAAACATTGGCTGCGACTGCCATAGTGTTAAAGGCTTGGATAGGAGGAATTTGTTAAATGTGTTCAAGAAAATTTGCTTTATCAATATGTAAATGTTCCTTCTAGAGAAGGAGCAAGATTTGACCTTCTCTTGGGAAGTAAGGGAGGGCAAGTGACTGAAGTGTTAGTAAGGGCACACTTTAGGACTAGTGATCATAATTCTATTAGTTTTAAAATATGATGTGGAGATGCCAGTGCTGGATTGGGGTGGATAAAGTCAGAAGTCACACAACACTAGGTTATAGTTCAACAGGTTTATTTGAAATCACAAGCTTTTGGAGCACTGCTTCATTGTCAGGTGAAGCCTTTCACCTGAAGAAGGTGCAGTGTTCTGAAAGCTTGTGATTTCAAATAAGCCTGTTGGAATATAACCTGGTGTCATGTGACTTGAGTTTTAAATTAGTTATGGAAAAGGATAAACTTTCCATTAAAGTTAAAGTCCTTAATTGGAGTAAGGTAAATTTTGATAGTATGAGACAAGAACTTTCAAAAGTTGATTGGAGTAGACAGTTCACAGGAAAAGGGATGCCTGACAAGTGAGAGGTATTCAACAGTGTGATGATGAAAGTTCAGAGGCATTGTGTTCTTGTTAGATTGAAAGGTAAGGCTGGTAAGATTACGGAACAGTGGATGAATAAAAATATTGAGATTCTAGTCGAGAATAGGAAAAGCATCATATTTCTATTTAGACAACTGGGATCAAATGAATCTCTTGAAGATTATAAAGAGTGTGGGGACATTTGTAAAAGGGAAATCAGGAAGGCAAAGAGGGGACATGAGATAGTCTTAGCAGCTAAAGTTAAGGATAATCCAAAGAGATTCTACAAGTACGTTAAGAACAGAAGAACATCTAGGGAGAGAGTAGGGCCACTCAAAAATCAATGAGGTCATCTCAGAAGATGAGAGGGATATTAAATGAATATTTCACAACAGTTTTTACTGTGGAGAAGGAAGTGGAGGCTAGAAAACTCAGGGAAATAAATACTGATGTTTTGAAAACAGTTCACATTACAGAAGAGGAAGTGCTGGAGGTCTTGGAAAACATAATGGTGGATAAATCTTCAGAACCTGATCAAATGTATCCCAGGACATTGTGGTAAGTTAGGAAGGAAATTGCAGGGCCCCTCACATAAATATTTGCATCATTTACAATCACTGGTGAGGTGCCAGAGTACTGGAGGGTGGCTAATGTGGTGCCTTTATTTAAGAAAGGCTGTAAAGAGAAGCTAGAGAACTATAGACCTGCGAGCCTGACCTCAGTGGTGGGTAAGTTGTTGATGATTTTGAAAGATAGGATTTATATGCATTTGGAGAGGCAAGGAATGACTAGGGATAGTCAACATGGTTTTGTGTAAGGCAAATCACGTCTCTCAAACTTGATTTGAGATTTTTAGGGAGTAACTAAAAAGATTGATGAAGGCAGGGCGGTAGACATTATTTACTTGGACTTTCATAAAGCTTTTGAGAAGATTCTGTATGGTGGACTAATCAGTAAAGTTAGATCGCGTGGGATTCAGGGTGAACTTGGCATTTGGACATAAAATTGGCTTTGCAGTAGGAGATAGGGTGGTGATGGAGGGCTGTGTTTCAGATTGGTGGCCTGTGACCATTGGTGTTCCATAAGGATTGATACTAGGTCCATTTTTGATTATCATTTATGATGATGACTTGAATGAGAATAGAGGATGCATGATTAATAATTTTATGGATGACACCAAAAGTTATGGTATAGTGTACTGTGAAGAAGGTTATCTAAAATTACAAAGAGATCTTGATCAATCGGGTCAATGGGCTGAGGAGTGGCAGATGGAGTTTAATTTAGATAAATGTGAGGTATTGCATTTTGGTAAAACAGATAAGGGCAGGACTTAGAAAATTAATGGTAATGCCCTGGGTAGTGTTATAGAACAGAGACCTTGGGGTTCAGGTACATTATTCTTTAAAATTTGCATCACAGATAGGCAGGGTGGTGAAGAAGGTGTTTATCACATTTGCCTTCATTGCTCAGAGCATTGAGTACAGGAGTTGTGACATCATGTTGAGATTGTACAGGACATTGGTGAGGCCTCTTCTGGAGTACTGTGTGCAGTTCTATTCTCCCTGTTATAAGAAGGATATTATTAAACTGGAGAGGGTTCAGAAAAGATTTACCAGGATGTTGCCAGGAATGAAGGGTTTGAGTTATAAAAATAGGCTGGATAGGCTGGGACCTTTTTCATTGCAGTATAGGAGGTTGAGGGGTGACCTTATGGAGGTTTATAAAATCAAGAGGGGCATAGACAAAGTGAATAGCAAAGGTGTTTTCCCTAAGGTAGGAGATTTCAAAACTATGGGGCATATTTTTAAGGTGAGAGCAGAAAGATTAAACAGGACATGAGAGACAACTTTTTTACTCAGATTGGTTAATGGTGGAATGAACTACCAGACAAAGTAGTGGATACAGGTATAGTTACAGCATTTAAAAGACACTTGGATAAGTACATGAATTGGAAAGGTTTAGAGGGATATGGGACAAACACAGGCAGGTGGGACTAGTTTAGTTTGTGAACATGGTCACGTGGATGAGTTGGACTGGAGGATCTGTTTCCATGCTGTATGACTCTGTGACTGGCTGGAGATCAATCTGCTACTCATCACCAACCAAAGCTTCATTTGTACACAACCCTTCAGCTTCACCTTGCCTGCAAACAGTAGTGATTGTAATGTGGTTAGCCAGGTGGAGCTCATAGAAAATGAGTTCCCTAATTGGGCAGTTAACCTGGTCCAATCAGGGAGCCCTGGCTGACTGATAAGAACAGGCCTGTCACACGTCCTGTTTACTCTGGGAACTGGCTCTGAGGCAGCTGGATCAGTGAGGACCCTCCAAGTGTAAATAGAGGGTGAACTGGGGATGGGATGTCAGCATCTGAGGAATTATTTCACAAACCATACAATCGCACAAACAGCAGCTGCGTAAGCAGTACTTGCAATGACTGTCAGGGTATTTACTTTCAAAAACATGCAGCAATCCTCCAGCAATGATTTTGTTTTAAATAAGTTATTTTCTCATTTCAGACCACCGTTAAAAATACAGAAAAATAAAAAGAAATAGTTTTTTTTTCAGTAGACTCTTTTTGTGTCGTCCTCACCACCTGTCCTCCTCACCTACTTTTGTATCATCTGCAATCTTGGTCATAGGACATTTATTTTCCTCACCAAGTCATTTTTATATATTGTTCAAAGGATGATAAACTAGTTACATAAATAGGATGGAGAAGCTGAAGTTGTTCTCTTAGCTTTCTCTGCTCTAAGGAGATGTGATAGTGGTGTTTAAAATCATGAAGGATTTAATTAATGAGAGAAATTATTTCCAATGGCTGACAGCTTAATAACCAGAAGGCACAGTCCAAGGTGAGCAGTAGAAGAAACAGATAATTTGAGGGGAAAAAAATCCTAAACAATGTACATTTAGGATGCACTGCCGGATATTCTTCAAAAAGAAATTGGATAAATATTCAAAGGAGGAAAGTTGCTGGGACATGAGGAAAGAGTTGGAATAACCAGATTGCTCCTCGAAAGAGCCAACAAGACTTAACAAACTGAATTCAAAATAACAAATGCTGGAAATCACAGCGGGTCAGGCAGCATCCATGAAGAGGGAGCAATGGCCACCTTACATGCTGTTGAACTAATCTCTGATTAAGCAAGGATGATTTTTCAGAGAAAGTTAAGGTCTTGGCAGATGATGTGAACGTGGACCATCATCGCAGCAGTTGGTTTTTGCAATGTTAAATCTAGGATAAAAACATTCCTGATACCCAATCTGGCTTGCAGAGGAATCTCCAGATGGAGTTTGCAAAAAACAATTTAATTGACATTTTGCAAGTTTTGAGAACATTCCATTTGGTACTTATTACAAACTCCTAAAAACTAATCTGACACATATTGGAAAGTTTGGAGTCTCTTTCAGTGCTTTGATATACAGCTGACCTTTGATAGAGAAAAAAATATATATAATCAACTGCAGTCTGTTTTATATAGAATGAGGTTAGATTTCATATTTTGTGCAATATGGAATTCGTTGTAGTCTGTTGCTGACCACCTTATTAAATGGTGTTTTAAAGTCATGGAGACCTACTGCACAGAACATATGCGATGGTCAAAAAACTCACCAAACAGTACAGTTTTTGTACCTTTTTTTTCAAAATCTATTTCTAAGATTGCAAATGTAAAACTATGAAAAATAGTGTTGAAAGGGCAAATGAGAAAAAAAAAAGTAAGGGCTTTGTGATCTGGTGAAAGTGACATCTTGACAAAAAGTGCTACAAAATCATAAGATCTGGGAACAGGAGTAGGCCAATTCAGCCCAACAACTCTGTTTCACCATTCAACTCTTCTAGTATTCCTGCATTCACACTGATCCTGAAGTTGTCACAATCTGCTACATTTTATACCACTAGAGCCTAGAAATTGGTTCCTCCCAGTGTCAGGTTTGAACCCAGCAGATACACAATCTGCTTTACCAAAACTGATGGACAACAGAATCACACAACAGTGACACTCCTGTGTCGTAAGGATGTGATCAGTGTTCTGCAGATGGCATTTGTTCCCTAGGAGACAATGCATCAGTCAAAGAAGGCAAAGATCAGCCCAGTATGATGATAGCATGAGACCCTGGTGGTGGCTGGAAGATATTAAAATGTTGTGATAAGCAGCATTTGTTGGCAACCTACAGTGTTAAAGCAGAGTTGTGAGGATTATCCATCCTCCCAAGCATCAAATGTACTTGAGTAAACATTGTTTTTGGAATAATGTCCAGAAACCCCTTTAAGATTCATTGGTTTCATTGTTGCATGTCTTAAACAAGTGTCCGCAGCTTGCATATCATATCAATTACTTCTCTTCTACGATTACAACCTAATCAAATCTGTTCTGAAAATGGCCCTGAAATAGGTGTTTGGCAGATATTATCTACTTTTTGGGCATGTAGAATGACTTAAGTTATTCCACAGACAAAATTATATGCAGTGTATAACCAACATTAAATGAGTGAATAGAGGATGCAGACTTTAAGAACTTGATCTTTTGGCTGAGTAAGCAAGCCTTTTAAAATTCATTTTCCAGAATATAATTGTAGATTTTTACTATATTAAGCTTGATTTAGTTTTCCAATGAGATAACAGGATTGATGATATTGGTTGAGTGAAAGGAAATGGTAAGTGGTGAAAAATAGCTGCTTTTCAGACTGGAGGAAGATAGTACAGTGGGTTTCCCCCAGAGATCAGCACCAGGACCATTGCCTTTTTTTTCACCCATGTAATGTGGGTGTTGCTGACTGGCCAGCATTTATTGTCTGTACCTAGTTGCCCTTGAGAAGATGGTGGTGGACTGCCTCTTGAACCACTGCAGTTCATATGCTATAGGTTGACCCACAATGCCCTTAGGGAGGGAATTCCAGGATTTTGACCCAGTGACAGTGAAGAAATGTGATCTATTTCCAAGTCAGGATAGTGAATAGCTTAGAGGGGATCTTGCAGGTGGTGGTGTTCTCATGTGTCTACTGCCCTTGGCCTACTTGACGTAAAAGAGCAATGGTTTGGAAAGTGCTGTCTAAGGATTATTGGTGAATTTCAGCAGTGCATCTTGTATGTGGTATAGCTGGTACTGAACATCAGTGGTGAAGGGAATGGATGCTTGTGGATGTGGTCCCAAACAAGTGGGAGGCAATGGCCTAATGGTATTGTTGCTAGACTATTAATCAAGAAAATCAGCTAATGTGTTCCAGGGATCCAGGTTCGAGTCCTGCCAGAGCAGATGGTGGAGTTTAAATTCAATGAAAAACGTCTGGAATTAAGAATCTACTCATGACCATGAAATCATTGTCGACTTTCAAAAAAAACAATCTTGCACACCAATGGACGACAGGCAAGTGGGAGACCTTCAAAAGTGAGATAACAAGAGATGAGAGGTAATATGTTCCTGTTGGAGTGAAAGATAAGGCTAGTAGGAGTGGGGAACAATGGATGAATAGAGATGTTGAAGCTCTTGTCAAGAATAAGAAGGAGGCATTTGTCAGGTGTAGACAACTGGGATCAAGTAGGGGCGTTCTTAAGAGGGAAATCAGGGGATATGAGATAGCCTTTGCAGATTAGGTTAAGGATAATCCAAAGAGATATTAAGGGCAAAAGAGGAACTAGGAAGAGAATGGGACCCTTTAAAGATCAATGTATGGAAACACAAGAGATGGGAGAGTTACTAAACAAATATTGGAGAAAGGGAACTTGGGGAAATAAATATTGATGTCTTGAAAACAGACAACATAAAAGAAGAGGAGTTGCTGATGGTCTTAAAAAGCATAAAGATAGGTAGATCTTCAGGACCTGATCAAGGTGTATCGTAGGACATTGTGGGATGCTAGGGAAGAAATTGCAGGGTCCGTAGTAGAGATGTGTATCATCTACAGCCACGGGTGATGTGCTAGAAGACTGGAGGGTGGTGAATGTGTCTTTATTTAAGAAGAGATGCAAGGAGAAACCTAGGGACTATAAACCGGTAAGTCTGATGTCAGTGGTGTGTAATTTGTTGGAGGGGATTCTGAGAAACAGGATCTACGTGCAGTTGGAAAGGCGAGGATTGATTAGGAATAGTCAGCATGGTTTTAAGCGCGGGAAGTCATGTCTTGATTGAGTTTTTTGAGGATGTGACCAAGAAGATAGATGAAGGCAAAGCAGTAGGCATTATCTTCATTGACTTTAGTAAGGCCTTTGACAAGGATCTGCATAGTAAACTCATTAGTAACTTTAGATCACGTGGGAGTCAGTGAGCTCTTGCCAATTGGCTACAAAATTGGCTTGACAGTAGGAGACCGCAGGTGGTAGTGGAGGGTTGTTTTTCAGACTGGAGGCCTGTGACCAGCAGTGTTCCGCAGAGATTGGTGCTGAGTCCACTGTTTGTCATTTATATAAATGATTTGGATGAGAATGCAGGAAGCATGATTAGTAAGTATTTGGATGACACCAAAATTAGTGGTATACTAGATAGTGAGGAAGGTTATTTAAGATTACAAAGGGATCTTTATTGATTGGGCCAATGGGCCGAGGACTGGCCAATGGAGTTTAATTTAGATAAATGCAAGGTGTTGCATATTGGTAAGTCAAAAAGGACAGAACTTACACAGTTAATGGTTGGGCCCTGGGGAGTGTTGAAGAACCGAGAGATCTAGGAGTGCAGGTACATAGTTCTTTGAAAGTGGGATCACAAGTAGACAGGGGGTTGAAGAATGCATTTGGCATGCTTGCCTATATCGATCAGCACTTTGAGTATAGGAGTTGGGACATCATGTTGCAGTTATACAGGATATTGGTGAGGCCACTTTTGGAGTATTGTATACAGTTCTGGTTGCCATGCTATAGGAAGAATATTATTAAATTGGAGAGGGTGCAGAAAAGATTTACAAGAATGTTACCAGGACTGGACAGTTTGCAGGAGAGACTGGATAAGCTGGGTTGAAGGGTGACCTTATAGAAGTTTATAAAATCATGAAGGGCATAGATAAGGTGAATAACGAAGGTCTTTTCCCCAGGGTTAGGGACTTCAAAACGAGAGGGCATAATTTGAAAGTGAGAGGGGAAAGATTTAAAAGGGACTGAGAGGCAACTTTTTCACACAGAGGGTTGTTCGTGTGTGAAATGAACTACTGTGGAAGTAGTAGATGCAGATAGAGTTACGACATTTAAGAGACGTTTGGATAGGTACATGAATAGAAAGGGTTTAGAGGGATATGGAACAAATGAAGAAAAAGGGACTAGTTTAGTTAAGGAAACTTGGTAATCATGGACATGTTGGACTGAAGGGTCTGTCTCCATGTTGTATGACTATAATGCCCTTCAGGGAAGGAAATCTGCCGTTCCACACCGGTTTTGGCCTACATGTGACTCCAGAGCCTTAGCAATGTGGTTGATTCTTGCGTGCTGTCTGAAATGGCCCAGCAAGCCACTCAGTTTTATCAATTGCAATGAAATCTTAGTAAAGAAATGAAACTGGCATCAACCTAGGCACTGGAAAAGACAATGTCAGGAACAGTCCTGTCGACCCTGCAAAATTCTCCTTACTAACATCTGGAGGCTAGTGCCAAAATTGGGAGAGCTCTCTCATAGTTAAGCAATAGCCTGACATAGTCATACTCACAAAATCGTACCTGATAGACAAAGACCCAGACACCATCATCACAATCCCTGGATATGTCCTGTTCCACCGCAGGAAAGACCCAGCAGAGACGGCGGCACAGTGATATACAGTCAGGAGGGAGTTACCTAGGGAGTCCTCAACATTGACTTTGGACTCAATGAAGCCTTATGGCTTCAGTGTTAAATATGGGCAAGCAAACCTCCTGCTGATTACCATTTATCATCTGTGCATAGCTGATGAATTAATACTCCTCCATGTTGAATAATATTTGGAGGAAGCACTGAAGGTTGCAAGGGTCAACATGTACATTGGGTGGGGGATTTCAATGTCCAGTGATGGTAACAACATTGAATATCAAGGGATAGTGATTATTTTGTCTCTTTTTGGAAATGGTCATTGCCTGGTACTGGTGTGGCATGAATGTTATTTGCTTCCTTTCAGCCCAAGTCTTGATATGGTCCCTATCTTGTTACATTCAATCATGGACACTTCTGTATCTGAGGAGTTGCAAATGGTCCCAACCATTGTGCAGTCATTGGCAAACATCCTCATTTGAGACCTTATGATGAAGGAATAGTCATTGATGGAATAGCTGAAGATGGTGAGGACCACAACCCTGAGGAACCCCTGCAAAGATGTTCTGTAGCTGAGATGACTGACTTCCAACAACCTCAACCATCTTCCTATGTGCCAGGCAGATTGCAACCGATGGAGAGTTTGTCCCTGATCTCCATTGATTCTAGTTTTGTTTGGGATCCTTGATGCTACACTCAGTTGAATGCAGCCTTGATGCCAGGGCTGTCAATCCACCTCACCTCCTGGAATTCACCTCTTTTGTCCGTGTTTGAACCAAGGCTAAGTGGCCCTGGCAGAACTCAAACTGAACATCACTTAGCAGGTCATTGCTCAGTGCAGCTCTAACAACATTAAAAAGATTGACACTATCCAGGACAAAGTAGCCTGCTTGAGAAGCATCCTGTCGCTTCACCACTGACGTTCAGTAGCAGCAGTATGTACTATCTACAACTTGCACTGTAGAAATTCACAAAAGATCCTTAGACAGTACCTTGCAAACCCATGACAACTTCCACCTAGAAGGTCAAGGGCAGCAGATACATGGGAAAACCAACACCTACAAGTTCTCTTCCAAGCCACTCACCGTCTGCTTGGAAATATATCACCGTTCCTTCACTGTCATTGGGTCATAACCCTGGAATTCCAGTATCAACCCTGGGAACTCACCTACAAACCTTACACCAGCCTGAAAAAAACATTTGTAGACCTTACCTCCTGTTCCACAACTCATTCAATTTTGTATCCACATTGCTTCTGTTCTTTTCTTCCATGACCCAAAGATCATCTCGCATGTCTCTTGTGTGAGCATAAGAAATAGGAGCAGGAGAAGGCCATCTGGCCCATCGAGCCTGCTCCGCCTTTCAATAAGATCATGGCTACTTTTCATGGACTCAGCTCCACTTACCGGTCATCCACCATAACCCTTAATTCTGTTCAAACATCTATCTTTGCTCTAAAAACATTCAATGAGGTAGCCTCAACTGCTTCATCAGGCAGCGAATTCCAAAGAGTCAGAATCCCTTGGATGAAGGAGTTCCTCCTCAACACAGCCCTAAATCTGCTCCCTCTTATTTTGAGGCTATGCCCCCTAGCTTTAGTTTCACTTGCCAGTAGAAACAACCTCCCTGCTTCTATCTTATCTATTTACTTCGTAATTTTATATGTTTCTATAAGATCCCCCTCATTCTTCTAAATTCCAGTGAGCATAATCCTAGTCTACTCAGTCTCTCCTCAAAAGCCAACCCCCTCAACTCTGGAATCAACTTAATGAACCTCCTCTCTACGCCTGTTCAGTGCCAGTACATCCTTTCTCAAGTAAGGAGACCAAAACTGTACACAGTACTTCAGGTGTGCCCTCATCAGCACCCTACACAGCTGCAGTATAACCTTGTTTTTAAACTTCATCCATCTGGCAATGAAGAACAGCATTCCATTTGCCTTCTTAATTACCTGCTGCACCTGCAAACCAACTTTTTGTGATTCATGCACAAGGACACCCAGGTCCCTCTGCACAGCAGCATGCTGCAATTTTTCACCATTTAAATAATAGCCCAAGATAACAAGGTGTAGACCTGGATGAACACAGCAGGCCAAGCAGCATCAGAGGAGCAGGAAAGCTGATGTTTCAGGCCTAGACCTTCCTTCAGAAATGGGGGAGGGGGGAAGGGGGTTCTGAAATAAATAGGGACGGGGGGAGGCAGGTAGAAGATGGATAGAGGAGAAGATAGGTGGAGAGGAGACAGACAGGTCAAGGAGGTGGGGTTGGAGCCAGTAAAAGTGAGTGTAGGTGGGGAGTTAGAGAGGGGATAGATTGGTCCAGGGAGGATG
>JAHRHZ010000273.1:7229444-7257591 GCA_024137785.1 Ginglymostoma cirratum | reverse complement strand
TTATGCACAAGGACACCCAGGTCCCTCTGCACAGCAGCATGCTGCAATTTTTCACCATTTAAATAATAGCCCAAGATAACAAGGTGTAGAACTGGATGAACACAGCAGGCCAAGCAGCATCAGAGGAGCAGGAAAGCTGATGTTTCAGGCCTAGACCTTCCTTCAGAAATGGGGGAGGGGGGAAGGGGGTTCTGAAATAAATAGGGACGGGGGGAGGCAGGTAGAAGATGGATAGAGGAGAAGATAGGTGGAGAGGAGACAGACAGGTCAAGGAGGTGGGGTTGGAGCCAGTAAAAGTGAGTGTAGGTGGGGAGTTAGAGAGGGGATAGATTGGTCCAGGGAGGATGGACAGGTCAAGGGGGCCCGAAATGTCAGCTTTCTTGCTCCTCTGATGCTGCTTGGCCTGCTGTGTTCATCCAGCTCTACACCTTGTTATCTCAGATTCTCCAGCATCTGCGGTTCCTACTATCTCTTGGATAGACTGGATTTGTTTTTGTTGGTGGAGGAGATTGACAATGGGACTGTGATGGAGATGCATTAATACTTTCAGGAGCAAAACCACCCACAAGAATATTGGTCATCTCACTGTTTGGGTGAAGACTGTCCCTCTTGAACAGGTCCCACCTTCCTCAGATGTGACCATTGATCAAATACCTTTTGACAGTCCATGTAAACCACATCAATAACATTGCCCTCATTGACATTTCTATTATCTCTTCAAAAAACTCCAGCAAGTTAGTTAAGCACAATTTTCTGTTTGGAAGTCCATGCTAACTCTAATCAAACTGTCTTTTCTATGTGACTTCTATCAGAAATAATTGTTCCAAGAAGTTTCCCCATTGCTGAAGTTAAATTGAAATCTGTAATTATAGGGTTTATCCTTATCACCTTGTTGAACAGTAGCATGATGTTTGAAATTCTTCATTCTCCTGGTACCTCATACTACCTTGAACCTTACAAAACAACTAATTTGGCCTCAACTGAGTTATTATCCAATTTTAAATGCAACACTTTGGGAAGGATGGAAAAATATTTGAGGGTGTGTAGAGAGGTCTTACAGGAATGTATCCAGGGATGAATGTCATCAGTTATATGGATAGATTGTCTATTCTCCTGAGTGAGTAGAAGGTTTTGAGGAGATCGGTTTGAGGTGTTCAAAGTCATAAGTAATTTCTGTAAAATATATGGAGAGAAATTATGTTTGTTGGCAGAAGACTTGAGAACTACAGGACACCAAATCAAGGTAATTGGCAAATGAGACAATAGCAATTATGTGCTGTCAATGGTTAGCGTCTGGAATGCACTGTGTAAGAATGTGGTGGAAGTAATTCAGTCATGGTGTTTGAAAGGGAATTGAATGAACACCCAAAGAGAGAAGATAAACAGGGCTATGAGAAAGTGATGAGGGAGTAGGATCACCTGAGTTGCTGTTGCATGCTGAGCTGAATGGCTTCCTTCTGTGCTGTAACTATTCTATCATGCTATAACAGTACGTAGTCATGTTTCCCCACGGTAAATTGACATTTTTAAAGTTAAAAAACTGTCCCATGGTTTTACTAACATTTCCTCTGATTCAATTAAAACAGGTTCCCTTTAGAAGGAAAAGTAAAAACAAATGAAATGAAAGTGAATTGGTAAGAGAGCTTAAGATCATGATGTTTGCAAGCAACTTTAGTCATATTGTTTAGATATAAATGTTCACAATCTACTGAATCACTTGTACTTTAATTCTAACATTGCCAGGTCTACAGTCTTAAAAATGACCAGTTAAGGTTTTCAGCTTAAAATTGTCAAATGACAACATAAGTTTTGTAATAAACTGGCATTTTGTGTTAATGCTTAGTCAGTTAGATAATATATTATGGTGCATTTAATTCATTGGCAGTTTCCTGGTGACCTGCCAATTTAGTTTCCCATCTTCCATGGCAGACTGAAACCTGATGTGACAGCCAATGACCTAATCTCACCCGAATGAGCAGGTAGAAGACAGCTTATTGAACTACAATATTACTAAAAGCTGAATGCAGCACGACGGTAGCTGCTTATGCGCCTGCATAATAGGAAGGCTAATAATTGGAATGAAAGCTAACCATATCTCCAAAACTTGAATGCCTGATCCCTTAACCACAATTGTTATCATGAAAAAAATATACCCGAAAAGAAAACAATATTTTTCAAAATGCTCAGGGGTCCAAAATCCAAATGGGCATTTTTTCCACTAGTTGAATAGCCTACTTGCCCTCCAATAAATTCCCAGCTATGTCTTCTCTGAGACAATACCCTTCTTTACAATTGATTAATTTCCACTGTCAGCATACCACACCCCATCCTACTCCCTATAATGTTGACTCCTTTCCCTGCATCGTCCCATCCCAACAAGAAATGGTGACTAAGAGATACACACACATTTTAGCATACTTTATGGCCCTTTTAGATGTACCTTACCTAGATATCCATTCTCAATTGCTTTGCTTTATATTTTCAACAGTTTATGTATGCAATTTCTGACATTGTCAGCATTTTTCTTTACAATAACATTCCTTGAGATGCTAGATCTGTATTTCTTGCTGAATTCCTGCCAAATGCAAAATTTTATTCATTGCCAGGTATATAAATAAGGCTAATTTCCTAATGAAGCACTACTGTTAAAGTACTCAAACAAGGATCAACTGTGTAAATTTATTTGTTAATTATTTGTCCTCTTAATGGTGTACCAAATCTAAGTGTGTGACAAGTTTGTATTTTATTTTTCCTTGGTGGAAATATAATTCTTGATTCTTTGCACTTCAAAAGCAAAATAGTCCTGTGTACTTCCAGAAATTCACTCCTATGAGTCAAGCATAAGAGGCGAAGCAAAGGCAGCCCATGAGTAACTGTTCCTATGATTTTTTCCATCAAGAACATTGGAAACATCTAGCTTTCACTCATAGTCTGGTTTAGTTCTGCAGGGATGTGTACCTCAATTTTTTTGCAATTCCACATTGGGTGATCAATGATCTAACTTTGATTTAGAAATAATTAGTGGGAAAGATAATTAGATTCTCATTAAACAACAAAAGCATCAAATTTCTATACCTAGTTACAAAAGTATGAAGAAGTAAAAGGTTCATCAGCCCAATAATTAACTGGTTTAAAAGTAATCTATAATTTTGACATAATACTTAAGGGTTAGACATGAAATATTCTTTCAATGAGGAACCAATAGTGGAAAATTACACAAAAACCCATTTTAATTGGTAATTTTCTCTTTATAATAGCTTTATAAAAGAAATAAGTCAAGGCTGCACATAATCACAATTGACAGTGGTTTCAATCAAATTCAATTCAACTTTATCAAATTCAAATTCCACCACCTGATGTGGTTGGATTTGAACCCTGATCCCCAGATCATTAGTTGAGTTTCTGGGTGAATAGATAGCAGTGATACCATTGCTTTCACAGTGGCAGCGGCTGGAGCCAGCAGGAATCTATAAATTCTAGAACCATATACATACTGAATAAATTATTAAAATCTCTCATACAGCCAGCAATATATTGTAGTGAAAGCAAAATGCTGCAGAAGCTAAAAATCTGAAACAAAAATAAAATGGTTAGAGAAACTGAATGAAAACAAATTAGAATTAGGTTTATTGACACGTACTCAAATGCAGAAGTACAGGAGTACAGTGAAAAGTGTACAAAGTCACCATTCATAGCACCATCTTAGGTACAAAGGTGCCTAGGTATAAACTCTTGGGTACAGTGTAGAAAAATAAAGAAATACTGTTAAAAGTGCAACATTACAGTCCTTCGAAACCCATGTGCCTGCAATTGCTCCATGCTTGGCTTTCCCCATGAGAGCTCACTCTTCCCCGCGCTGGGCTGAGTCCGTCACCACCAACTGTCAGCCGGGCTCACCATCTGCATCGCCAGCAAACAACATCTGAGGTTGCCAGCCGCTTTGTTGCCAATTGCCATCTGGGCTCACTATTCACTTCACCAGTGAATAACATTTGGACTTTCCAGCTGCTTCATCACCAACCAGCATTCATGCTCACCAGCTGCTTCATCGCCAACTACCAACCGGGTCTGCCAGCTGCTTGGTCGCCAACTGCCATTCAGGCTTATCAGCATCTCCTCTGCTGACTGTCAAAGTCCTGTGGACGCTGCTGCTGCCATGCTCTGGATTCCAGACTCCGATGCCTTCGCAGTGGCAACGGCAATGTCCTTGTGGTATTATTACTAGACTATGAATCCAGAAACTCAGCTAATGCTCTGGGGACCGGGATTCAAATCCTGCCATAGCAAATGATGGAATTTGAATATGATACAGATGAATTTGATTGGTTTCAGGGTCACCATTAGAATTCATTGTCGATTGTGGGATAACCCCATCTGGTTCACGAATGTCCTTTAGGGAAGGAAATCTGCCAACCTAGTCTGGCCTACATGTGACTCCAGACCCACAACAATGTGGTTGACACTTAACTATTCTCTGGCCAATTGTGGATGGGCAATGAATGAAAGATAGGATGTGGGCCTATGTGCGAATAAAATAATCTCTGCAGGTCTGGCAGTATTTGCAGCAAGAAAAACAGAATTTGAGTTCAGTGACTTTTTTGGAATGCAACGTGTACATTTTTATTGTTTGACTATTATTACCTTCACCCTTTTAAAATTTTTTTTTGATTTCTACTGTGTATAGAATATGCTTCCTCTCTTGCAGCCTAATTCAAGCCCAACTAGGATGTATTCCAGTTCAAGAATTTACATTAACTCAAGATATAGCCAAGATTTTTAAGTGTGGTGTGAGAGTTACAAAATGTAGGTAAAAATGAAATATTACTTTCAGCATTAAATAGTATTTTGTATTTTTTCCTAACTGCTTAATGAATAGAGATTAAACACAAAAATATTGGAATTTCAATATCATTAAGCATAAAAAGTAATCAGTAATACTGGTTTTATATAAAATGTAATGAAAATGTACAAGTTAGTGATGACTTTTAAATAGCAATCTTTTCAACTAGGTTATTTTTCTTCACTGAATAATTTCATTTACTAGCTCTAAACAATTGTTCACTGTAAATAACAATCAGATATTGAAAATGGAAGATATATTTCTTTTCTGCACTCTTGCAACTGACAGTTTTAAGGTTGAATGAATTTTAGGTTTATCAGAAGGGAACTCTGTCTTCTAATTAGGTCTTCTGTAATATTTGATCAATAGGCCTTTCAGAATTGCTTATGCAACAAGAAAATAAGAACTTTATGGCACTATTGAACGCAGTGATCTTAGCCAAATGTTTTAGGGCTAAACTTTGGGAGAACTCTACATATGTCTCCAGACAACTTGACAAAATTGGTAAGCATATCAGTACTTCATATCTTTTTAGGATGGTTATGAGATATTATTCTTTTGAATATTTATAGTATGTATTTCATAGGGAGAGACAGTGGCATTGCGGTAATTAATGAGGGATGGATAATTAAATGCTTACCTAGCCAATGACACTGACATCCTGTGAACAAAAAAATAAAATATCCCTGGACTGAAAGTCCATTGATCCTGGCTAAAAACGGGAGTCATAGGTTTGAATCAAAACACGACAGTTATTGGAATTTAAATGCAAATAATTAGTACATTTTTTTAAAAAAAAATTATAATTGAAAACTAGTCTCAGTAATTCTGACAATGAAATTACCGTAAGTTATCATAAATGCCTACCTAGTTGACCAAAAACAATGTTGTCCAGACACACAACAGCGTGGTTAACTCTCTTAACTGCTACCTGAAACAACATAGGAAACCATTCAGTTGTACCAACAGCTTCAGAAAAGTCAAAAGGAACAAGGACCGTAGTGGTGCTGTCTCATTAGAGAGAGATGACTGGTGGTGATTTAACCTGAGGGTCACCATACCTCAGGTGAGGGAAGAGATTGAGAAATAGAGTCCTTTACAGTAACCTCAGCCAGTGATGAGAATTGGACCCATGCTGTTGGCCGCACACTGCTTTCCAAACCAACCCCACAAAAGGAATAAAACCATTGACCTTGGCACTGGAAACTAAAATGACATACCCAGGCATGTGGACTTTGCAAAGGCATCTGACGCCTTGTGCCAAAATTGGGAGATTTGTCTCACAGACTAGTCCAGTAACAGCCTGATGTTGTAAGGTGTAATTGGATGATTATGACTGTATCCTAGATATCACCATCACTGTCCGGAATTCCGAGCGGCCTGGTACTGAACCCAGAACTCCATCAATAAATGTGGGAGTAGACCCTATATACCAACCACTACGAAGCAGAACCAGAAATGAGGCCACCACTACATCAGATCAGACCACATAAATAGCAAGTGGGACAGACCAACAATGCTTTATTGGAGGCGCACTGATGATGTTACCTAGTATGATGATGAAATGCCTGCAAACCAACCTACCAGCTCAGCAAACAAATCAACAACACCATCCACAACCCGAGCTACAAATCTTCTCAAAAACTTTAATCACAGTCCCTGTCAATGGGACAGGATATGCTCATAAGAGATGTCGCAAAGCAATATACAGTCAAGAGGGAGATGATTGGAATCATGAACATTGATTCCAGGCCTTCTGGAGTCTCATGACATCAAATCAAACATGGGCAAGGAATCTACTGCCCTGCCTCACATGATGATTCAGTATGTTCATGTTGAACACCATGTGGAAGAAGCTTTGTGGATGACAAAGGCACAATATGTCTACTGGGTGGGGAACCTCACCATCAAGCTGGTGGTGCAAAGCCTGACTAAAGAACGTATCTGTCAGACAATGCATGTGGAAGATGGTGAAAAGAGGGTAACTCCTAAGAGACCTTGCCTTTGCCATTCTACCTGAAAGAGATGCATTTGTCGATTACAGGATAAATAGGATTGACCACGCCATTGTTTTTGCAAAGATGAAGTCCCTGATATACATTGAGGATTCTGTGTGGCACTATCAACCCACTTAACGGGAAAGTCTTAGAACTCTGGACTAATCCAATGGCTCAAAGCTGGGTTTCCGTGAGGTGCCGAGCCCTGTCAGTGGCAGAAGAATTGTATTAAACCACAATCTGTAACCTTACCGCCTACCATACCCCTCACTCTATCATTTCCATCAGACCAGGAGATCAATCCTGGTTTAGTGAAGGGGCAGTGAAGCATGCCAGGAGCAGCAGATGAAGTTTCAACACCGAGCTCTTTGTATGCCAAAGAGCAGAAGCAATGTGCAATAGAAAAGGCTAAGTGATCCCAAACAAGGATCAGACCTAAGCTCCACAGGCCTGCCTTACTTATTTGGGAACATGGTGGATATTAAATAACTAATAAGCAGTGGAGGGCATCCCAGAACATCAGTACAAGAGTCAGAGCTGAAGCAATTGCAGTCGTCTTCAATGAGAAACCACAGGTGCCAGTTTTTAGCTAATTGGATTTATTTCATGTGATGTCAAAAAGCATAAGGCCACTGGATACTGATAAGGATTTAAACTTTGACAACATCCTGACATTAGTTTTCAAGATTTATGTTGAGAATTAGCCACACTGTAGCAGAACTGATTCAATGCAGCTACAATATTGGCATTTACTTAACAATGTGGAAAACCCCTCAGCAATAATCTATCCCCAAAAAGCAGAAGAAAAATCAATCCAACTCATTACTGCTTCCATTAGCCTGTTTTTGATCATTAGTCAAGTGGTGAAAGGTGTTATTTAGAGTGCTGTGAAGCGCAAATACATAGTAATAACCTGCTCACTGATACTTAGTTGCGATCTGCCAGAGCCACTCTGCTCCTGACCTCACTACAGCCTTGTTTGGTCAAAACATGGGTAAAAATCAAGCTGAAGAATCCATAGAATCCCTACAGTGTGGAAACAGGCCCTTTGGCCCAACAAGTCCAAGCCGACCCTCGGAGCGTCCCACCCAGACCCATTCCCCCTATAACCCACCTAATCTACATATCCCTGAACACGATGGGCAATTTAGCATGGCCAATCCACCTAACCTACACATCTTTTGGACTGTGGGAGGAAACCAGAGCACCCGGAGGAAACCCACGCAGACTCAGGGAGAATGTGCAAACTCAACAAAGACAGTCGCCCGAGGGTGGAATTGAGCCCGGGTTCCTGGCGCTGTGAGACAGCAGTGCTAACCACTGAGTCACCGTTCCACCAAAAGAGAGAAAGAGTGAGAGTGATCTCTTTTGTATCAAAGGAGCATTTGAACAAACATGGTGTCAAGGATCCCTAAGTGTATTCAGGTTAATGGGAATCCAGGATATTCTTTACTGGGAGTCATGTCTATCCCTGAGTTTGTGATTATTGGAGACCAATCGTTTAAGCCCAGGACTGGTGTTGTAGGTCCAGCCAACTTCAGCTGCTTCATCAGTGATCTTCCCACCAATATAAGGTCGAAAGTGGACATTTTCATTGTTAATTGCACAATATTCAATTCCATTCACAGTTACTCAGATACCGAAACTCTCCACATCCGTATGCAGCAAGACTTGGACAACATTCAACCTGATCTGATAACTGGTAACTGCCATTTGAGCCACGAAATTGCCAGTCAGTGATCATTACCAGCTAAAGAGAATGTAACCATCTCCCCATGACATTCAGTGACATTACATCACCGAATCTCTAGCTATCAACATCCCGGGAGTTATCGTTGACAACAAACCAAACTGGAACAGCTATATAGATTCTGTGGCTCTGAGAGTATGTCAGAGGCTGGGAATTGTGCAAGGAGTAACTCACCTCCTGACTCCCAAAGAGCCTGTCTATCTTTTACAAAGTACAAAGGATGTAGCTCGTCAGACCAGAAGCATTCAGTGTATTATTCCCATTATTAGGTAACTCCAGTGGTGCATCTGAACTCCTTCACCCTGAAAGACAATACAAAAGTTATCACTACATTCTTCATTTCACGAGGTGCCTGCCGATATTCCAGATAGTGGATTCTCTTAGAAAAGTTAAAAGATGTGAATGCTAAGGAACTTTTAAACATCTGGGCTGGGCCCGAACAATGGTTGATGAGGCCCTGCTTTCTGTTTCTACATAATTTTTTATGTCACTTCAACCAAAACAGCATCCTTGCTCAGAGCACACGTAGCAGCAGATTATTTTTCTGGAAAGATTATTAGTAAGAACAATGCCTTGCATTTCAAAAAAGACTTTGTCCCATCTACATTGTATAATCATACAGTTATGAACAGTTTTTTTTTTCTACAATTGTCTTTGGCATTCTTGGGACATTTAAAGACATTTCTCATAATTGTGAAGTATAACCTCTTGTAGTTACATTGGCAAATGGACACACAATTTCAGTGTAGCAGTATCATGATAGGTTGCCAGTAAATTTATTTTCCTGATGTTTGTTAAGGGAGAAATGTTTACCAATACATCAGAAAATCTCAGGTTTTTCAATTTTTATACATTTGCCAAAACTGGCATTAGGAAAGGAAATAAAGGAGGTCAATTTAATATCTCGGCTGAATGATCTTTCTTCTGACAATGGTAGGACTCTCTGTAACTGCACAGAAACATCAGATCAGAGCAAATAATTAAACCTCAGTCCATTAAAATTTAGTCAGAGGCTAGAGCCCCAAGTACTAATTCCATCTTTAATCCAATTAAAAGCCACATGCCATGTAACGATCGAGAAAAAGTCTGGAAAGAAGGCAATTTAAATTTTAATTTCTTGAATTTTCTGGCCCCACTGGAGTACACGTCTCTCTTAGGCAGGTAATCTGTTACCTCTGCTGGAGCTGGCAAGAGCCCTGATACCTTTTAAGGCAGTAAATGGCACATTTCCCAGCATAGTCCAGGAACTACTCCAATTTCATACTCTCTTGAGCAGAAATTAACTGTTCAGTTCTTCCGTAGGGCTTTTATAAATGATAACACTTCTCAACATTTCTGAAGGAGAAATTCACGTTTGTCTAAGGCCTCAGATTATTTAGTTTGCTCCATCAAAGACACCAGACAAACCTTTCACATCAGTCAGAGGTTCATCTGCATATCTATCAATGTGGTCTATTGCATCCACTCCTCCCGATGTGACCTCCTGTATATCGGTGATATCAAGTGGAGGCTCGGAGACCACTTTGTAGAGCACCTGTGCTCTTTTCGCAACAAACGGCAACACCCTACAGTTGTGAACTATTTCAACTCCCCCTCCCATTCCCTGGGCGACATGTCCATGCTGGGCCTCCTCCAGTGGCACAGTAACGCCACCCGGAAACTGGAGGAGCAGCACCTCATATTCCACCTTGGGAGCCTACGGCCCAATGGTCTCAATGTGGACTTTACCAGTTTCAAAATCTCCCCACCCCCGGCCTCATCCTATGACCAACCCTTCCTCTCACCCCCGCCTCCTTGAGCTGACACAACCTGTCCATCTTCTCTCCACCTATCCGTTCTTCCCAGCTCACTGACCAATCCCCACCACTGCCTATCTGCACTCACCTATCCCCATCCCACCTACCTTCCCCAGCCCCACCCCATCTCTATTTATTTCGGACCTCCCTTCCCCCTCTCCCATTTCTGAAGAAGGGCCCTGAACTGGAACATCAACTTTCCTACTCCTCTGATGCTGCCTGGCCTGTTGTATTCGTCTAGCTCAACACAGTGTTATTTCTGACTCCAGCATTGGCCGTTCTTACTATCTCTCATTATTAAATTTAAATTACATTAGTTTGACTTGTTTTTGCAGCCATTTCACAGTTCTTAATATTCAGTATTTAAGATTGTAGTTATTCTTTCATCAACTCTCAGCCTCCAGGTATGCACATTTTGTTCTACACCTACATATAATGACTTATTGTTGCACTTTTTTGTGTTAAGGCACTGGTTTCTCAGACATTTCTGTTAGTCTAGTATCATAGAGAAAGGAACAAATATTCCATCAACTATGAAAAATCCCAGAAACAAAAGCAGAAGTTGTTAAGCTTAAACCAACATTTTCCTAGCTACCATCAGTTCTGAGATAGGATCACCAGACCCAAAACATTAATTCTTATTTCTCTTCACAGATGCTGCCAGACCTGCTGAGCTTTTCCAGCAACTTCTGTTTTTGTTTCTGATTTACAACACCTGCAGTTCTTTTAGTTTTTATGATAAACCCCAGTTCGTGTTGCAGTAGAAAGCAGCTTTCATTGGTACACTCTATGGGGTCGTCGAAAAGCAAAAATTGTTTTTTTGATGGATTGTTCAGCCATTCTTTGCAAATTGATGTTGAAATAACTCCACAAAAGCCAGTATCCCTTCACCAAGTAACCCTTTATTTACACTTGAACAGTCCTTAACTATAGTACTGCCTCATACAGAGTCAGGCACCAGAATGTCAGTTTCTCTAACACCCAAACTTTTTATGTCAGTCAGAGCTCCGTGATTGGACCAGATTTACAGGGGACTCATATTCAATGAGTTCCAGCTGGCTGACGCCATTACAATCACTAGAGGTTTATTTCTACAGAAGGAGTACCAGATTATAATCGAGTACAAATCCGTGGAAGCATGCAAGCATGTGTTATAGAGTCATAGAGCTGGACAGCACGGAAGCAGGCCCTTCAGTCCAACTCATCTGTGCCAACCAGATATTCTAAATTAATCTAGTCACATTTGGCCAATATCTCTCTCAACCCTTCCTGTTCATATACCCATCCAGATGCCTTCTAAATGTTGTAATTGTACCAGCCTCCACACTTCCTCTGGCAGGTCATTCCATACAGACATCACCCTCTGCATGAAAAAGTTGCCCCTTAGGTCCCTTTTAAATCTTTCCCCTCTCACCTTAAACTTATGCCCTCTAGTTTTGGACTTCCCCACCCCAGGGAAAAGACCTTGTCTATTCACCTATCCGTGCCCCTCATGATTTTATAAACTTCTATAAGATCACCCCTTAGCCTCCAATGCTCCAGAGAAGGTAGTCCCAACCTATTCAGCCTCTCCCTGTAGCTCAAACCTCCAACCCTGGCACCATCCTTATCAATCTTTTTTGAACCCTTACAAGTTTCACAAAATCCTTCCAAAAGCATGGAGACCAGAACTGCATGCAGTATTCCAAAAGTGGCCTAACCAATGTCCAGTACAGCTGCAACATGACCTCCCAACTCCTATACTCAATGCACTGACCAATAAAGGCAAGCATACCAGGATGTTGCCTGGTCTGGAGCGAAGGTCTTATGAGGAAAGGCTGAGGGACTTGGGTCTGTTCTTATTGGAGAGAAGAAGGCTAAGAGGGGATTTAATAGAGACCTACAAAATGATCAGAGGATTAGATAGGGTGGACAGTGAGAGTCTTTTTCCTAGGATGATGACGTCGGCTTGTACGAGGGGGCATAGCTGCAAATTGAGGGGTGATAGATTTAAGACAGATGTCAGAGGCAGGTTCTTTACTCAGAGAGTGGTAAGGGTGTGGAATGCCCTGCCTGCCAATGTAGTTAATTCAGCCACATTAGGGGCATTTAAACAGTCCTTGGATAAACATATGGACGATGATGGGATAGTGTAGGGGGTGGGCTTAGATTAGTTCACAGGTCGGCGCAACATCGAGGGCCAAAGGGCCTGTTCTGCACTGTATTGTTCTATGTTCTATGCCACTATCCTATCTACCTGCGATTCCACTTTCAAGGAACTATGGAGGAACTGTGCCCTCCAAGGTCTCTTTGTTCAGCAACACTCCCCAGGACCTTACCATTAAGTGTATAAGTCCTGCCTTGATTTGCCTTTCCAAATGCAGCATCTCATATTTATCTAAATTAAGATCCATCTGCCACTCTTGCGCCGATTGGCCCATCAGAACAAGATCCCATTATGCTCTGAGTAACCTTCTTTGCTGTCCACTACACGTCCAACTTTGGTGTCATCTCCTATGTTTATATCCGAATCATTTATATAAATGATGAAAAGCAGTGGACACAGCAGCAATCCTTGTGGCACACCACTGATCACAGGCCTCCAGTCTGAAAAGCAACCCTCCATCACCACCCTCTATCTTCTACCTTTGAGCTAGTTCTGTATCCAAATGGCTGTTTCTCCCTGCATTCCATGTGGTCTAATCTTGCTAACCAGCCTACCATGAGGAACCTTGTCGAGTCCCTTACTGAAGTCCAAATAGATCACATCCACTGCTTTGCCCTCATCAATCCACTTTGTTACTTCTTGAAAAAAATAGACCAGTCTTTTTTTTAATCCACCATGCAAGTTGGTGTCTACCTATGTCAGTTATCTGCTGCTTGGCAGCCAGAACTGCATTTTCTAAGAAAATTTCAGATGGCTCTGCTTCTGTCACCTGCACTGATGCATGTTGGCACATAGTACAAGAGCTGCACATAGAGTAGGATATTTACCTGTCTCAGCAATACAATAACACCAACTCAGCACAAGCACAGTGAGCAGAACCTTTTGTTGAAATGGGGTCTCACATGCCACTTGGAGAACTAGCAAGTGACCCCTGGTGCCACATTTTAGGAAGGCCAGCCAAACCACATGCTAATAAGATAGTGCAAGGCCACTGGCAGACCTTCTCTTGGAATTAAGACACTGGGGTTTGAAGTTCCATGAAACAAGAGATGTTAGCCAATCAGGAGCTGGCAGATCTTGTGCTCAGCAGCATCATTGAGCAGTTAGCAAAGCAGTTAAAGTAATCAGGCCAATACATTATTGTTGCGGCACAGACTGACTGGGAAAGTTCATGAAATTTACCTCTTCATGCCTGAGGGGATTGCCACTGACTATGAGGCAGCAAAAGGGGTTATTTTAAATACGTATAAGTTAAGTTAGTATCCAAGGCATATAGGCAAAATGTTAATTGAAGGTGTGGTGCGAGATGCAAATTCAGACTTCATAGGAGAGGCAAACCTCAGATTATCACCCGGTAACTCTTAAATATCATATTTATAAAAATGCCTGTATTCAGTACGTGGACTATAGAAGTGGGCAGTGAAGAATTAAAACTTAGAAAGGCAAGCAGCACAACAAGCAAGTTCAGTTGCCAATACCAAAATGTCTTTAGCTAAGGTTAGGATTAAGAGAGTGCCAGCAAAATCTGAATTGTTGTTGGCCTAAATTTTAGTACTTTGAATTCATACTGACCTAGTAATGAACACAAGAGAATTGCTGTTTCTGTTTGTTTCTCATGGCAGGGAGGTGCCACAATTATGGTAAAATGTGGACTATTAATTTTCAACTTACAACATCTGAGTTTAATGCATGGGATCTTCATCAATTAAAATGGTTTTACACAGGAAGAAACCCAGAATTAAAAGGGCTGCATTGATCACCTGACCACAGATTGAGGCAAGCTTAAGGAAATTAATTTGGATTGTCTGAACTGAAATGACCATCTCATCTAAAGTTATTGAAACCAGTCAACTCAGTCATGAAACTTACACGTGTTTCAGTTGATTCTTGTCTGAAAAATTCTGTATTTTGGATATGAAAGTTTATGTGCAGTGATCCAGCTTTGAAGGACAATAAAGATAGATTTTGGAATACACAAACGAACTGAATTTCAGTATGCTTGGCAGGGCAACAAACAAATGGAGAAAGATAGTGGATCGGTAGCAGCAAGTATTGGAACTCTTACTCTCCCTGCTTTGTTCTCATCATCCCAAATGCCAGCACCAGTGGTAAATTAGAAAAATATTCATTCACTGAGAAATCAATAATTCTATAAATTTCACTGCCACTGAGTATACAGGACACCAACTAAACAGCAGTAGGCTCAGGTTCAACTGTATCAATTTGAGGGCTCTAAGAACTTTTTAATCTGCATATTCTTTATCTTCCTATTGTATTAGACACTCTCCCCTTTTAAACTTTACAACTGTTATGTGTGTTGGATGTTGCGTGTGTCATTTTTTACTCCAGGTTAATAAATGTTAAAATTCCTTTCTTTCATGAAAAAAAAGCTTTGTAAGTGACTCCTTAATTATAATCTAGTGACTACATTGCAATTAAAGTATGGTTAAACTGTATGCTCAAAATAATTAACATTTTGTTGGACAAACCAAGGGGCTTAAAAGAGAGGAGCCAATTCATTCCCAACCCTGGTCATAAAAAATTTTGCAAGGGATTCCAATTCTTCACTGTTGAAGAACTAGTTTCAGAACTTCCTCAAAAGCCACTCCATTGTGGACTTCCTCAAAGACTGGCAGTTCACCCTCCTTCCCCAGAGCTGTACTCCCTTAGATTCTGAAAACTACCTACTCACACCTACTCACAGGCCCAACTCCTGCTTTTAAAACTAGCTTCACCAAACTGTTGCAGTTCTTGCATTTCTCCAAGCTCAAATATTTCTCAACTTCACAATGCAAAAACAACTTGTGGGCACCTTCACTTTGCTCTGAGTTGCACTGAACTATTGATGGCACACGGCTTCTTCTACGATGCCTGCTGGTCCCAGAACTTTTCTTGACCCCTAACCCAAATGCTTAGGTGCACCTCCTGGCTCACCAGGCTTTCTGAGTCTGAATGACTTGGAACTTTTTGGTACATTTTTTGGAAACTAGTGGCAATTTTTCGAGGTGGAGCCTCTTCTCCATGCACAAAATGTCTGACTGACTAGCAGCCTAAAGGTAGCAATCTTCTCCTCTGACTGCCTCCATCAAGCTGTCTAAAATGGATTATTCACTAACATTCAAATGCAAGAACACATGGAACATTCTGTTCCCTAAATGTTATAACTTTCATAGCATGCTGGTTTGCCCAGTGCAAAAAAAGGGTTTTCATTTCAAAACCTATAGTAAATCTTTTAAGGACAACTTCCTTATTTCATACAAGAGACTCTCAAAATACAAATACAAACAACTGAATTGTCTTGATCCTAGATGTTCACTGTTTGAAGCTGCAAAGTATTCCATAACCATCACCATCCCTTACCTTTAGCCTCATTTACTGTAAGTATTCCAAGTACAAATTCCTTGGTTGACCATTGTAAAAATGTGGATCAATGTGGACAATACATGGAACCCTTCAATTTTGATGCTTCAAATCACCAAAGAGCAACACACATTTTAAATATTTCATAGTTCTATAATAAAAGTACAAGTCTAGAGGAATTAATCTTCTGTGAATACTATCCTTCACTTATACTCACTCCTGTTTCCTTAAAAGTCTTGTATAATGTACCCCTGATTGTTAACGTATCATATAGATTTTATCACCTAAAACATTTCTAAAGTTTAAAAGTGATGTACAATGTAATTTCCCATTGTTATTCTCTTTACAGGTCCTACTTTGTCCAATGCTATGGTAAATGCAGACCTCACTACATTTCAGAAGATAGAAGACACAAACGCAAGAGAATTAGAGCTGGTATTAATTTTTCAACCAATTCTTTCTTCATATAAATAAATCTCCCCTGATATTTTTTCATGGAGCGTCCTGTGCTTTTATTTTTGTCTCTCTTTCTCCTATCTGTCAGGTATTGCTTGGTTATTATAAGTTTCATGAAGCATCATCAAACCCTGTTTATGGAAGAAGACCATAACATATAGGAGCAGAATTAGGCCATTTGGCCCATCAAGCCTGCCCCACCCTTCCATTCTCCTGCCTTCTCCCTATAATCCTTGATAATCAGGAACTTATCTATCTCTATCTTAAATACGCTCAATGTCTTGGTCTCCACAGCCTTCTGCGGCAATGAATTTCACATATTTCATGTTTTTATTGAATCTGGTTTCACCACCTGTCACGGTGGGATTTGAACTCTTGTCGCCAAAACATTGGCCTAATGTTCTGGATTGCTAATCAGGTTGCATTACAACTACACCACCACGACACCACATGCCACTGAATGCCAAGAGGTAATGGTTACATTCCATCTTGTTGGAGATAGACATCTCCTGATACTTGTGTGATGCGCACATTACTTGCCAATTTTGGGCCAAACCTGGATATTGTCCAGGTCTTGCTGCCTTTGGATCTCATCAGTATTTGAGGAATCACAAATGGTGTTGAACATTGTGCAATCATCGGCAAACTGAGTTATGGCCTTATAAGGATGGAAGGCCATTGATGAAGCAGCTGATAATAGTTGGACTCAGAACACTACCCTGAGGAATTCCTGCAGAGATGTCCAGGAACTGAGATGACTGACCTCCAACATTTTCTGTGGTACCAGGTATGATTTCACCCAAGGAGATCTTTCCCTGATTCCCATTGACTCTAATTTTGCTAGGTTTTCTAAAGTGACACTCAGTCAACTGCAGACTTAATGTCAATGGCAGTCACTCACACGTCACCTTAGAATTGAGCTCATTTGTCAGTGTATGAACTATGGCTTTAATGAGGTCGGGAGTTTAATAGTCCTTGCAGTCTACCCTGAGCTTAAGTGAACTTCAGGTTATTGCCCAGAAAGTGCTGCTTGATCAGACTGCTGATGACACCTTCCATCACTTCACTAGTGATCAAGAGCTGGGTTGGATTTGTCCTGCTTCCTGTGCAGAGGACATAACTAGACAATTTTCTACATTGTTGGGTAGATGCCAATGTTGTAGCTGTTCTGGAATAGCTTGGCTAGAAGCATAGAGAGTTGTGGAGCATACGTCTTCAGTATTATTGCCAGAATGTTGTTAGGGCCTGTAGCCTTTGCAGTATCCAGTACCTTCAGCCATTTCTTGATACGTGCAATGAATCAAATTGCCTGAAAACTGACACTTGTGATGCTTGGGACCTCAAGAGGAAGCTGAATTGGATCTTTCATTTGGCATTGTGGCTGAAGATTGTTGTAAATGCTTCAGCCTAGTGTTTTGCACTGAATTACAGACCTCCCATATTATTGAGAATGGGGATACATGTGGAGTCTCCTCCTCCAATGATCTGTTCAATTGTCCACGACCATTCACAACTGGATGTGGCAGGCCAGCAAAGCTTAGACCTGATCCGTTAGTTATGGAATTGCTTAGCCCTGCTTATTATTTGTTTATGCCGTTTGGCATATTAAGAGTCCTGTTTTGTAGCTTCATTAGGGTGACCTCTCGTTTTAGGTATGCCCGGTGCTGTTCCTGACGTGTGCTCCTGCACTTTTCATTGAAACAAAGAGTTGATCCCCTGGATTATTGGTAATGGTAGAGTGAGGGATATGCTGGGTACTGAGGTTGCAGGTTTTGTTGGAATACAATTCTACTGTTGCTGATGGCCTGCAGCCTGAATGGCTAGATCTGTTTGAAATCTATCCCATTTAGCTCAGTGGTAGTTTCACATGACATGTTAGAGGGTATTGTCAATGTGAAGACGTGACTTTGTTTCCACGAAGTCTCTGTGGTGGTCACTGTGGACAGGTGCTTGTGCAACAGGCAAACTGATGAGGATAAAATCAAGTATATTTTCTCCATGCTGTATTGATCTGTTTACTATATGTTGTAGAAATGTTTGGAACATTGACTTAGTTTAATTCACATACATTTTATTGCATTATAGTCAATTTATAAAAGTTCTATGAAAGTGGAGAATCATGGTCATTGTTATTTTTGTAGATTGTAAACAGACACCCTCCTTTTGGAAACCAAATAAGAGAATCTGTTCTTCATCTCCCAAAGTATGAGCTCAGTGTTGAACAGGTAATCTTTGGATTATTGGTATTGTGCCATTTCCTTTGCAGTCAAACGGATGCCCAATAGTATTTACAAGAAAGAAGTGATTTGTTCATATTTTGCTTGTTAATAATTGTAATTATTTATGACTTAATTTCTTTATACAAGGGAAGATTTTGATCATTCGTATGGTGAAATCAAGTACTCTGTGTTTAAAATAATGCTGAAAATCACAAATAGAACACTTCCTTCATTGAACAAAAACAAGCTGCTGGAAAAGCTCAGCAGGTCTGGCAGCATCTGTGAAGGAGAAAACAGAGTTAATATTTTGGGTCCGGTCACCCTTCCTCTGTTCTTACTCAGACCTTTCTCAGAACTGAGGAAGGGTCACCGGACCCGAAACATTAACTCTGTTTTCTCCTTCACAGATGCTACCAGACCCGCTGAGCTTTTCCAGCAACTTTGTTTTTGTTCCGGATTTACAGCATCCACAGTTCTTTCGGTTTTTACTTCCTTCATTGAAGTTTTTAAGCTCTTTGATTATTATAAAGTATGTTATGCATTCATTCATTTGGATTTTTTTCTTTTGAAGCTTGCAAGATACCATGAATCAGTGGCAGAAATTATTGTGAAAATCACCTTAACAAATTATCAACAGCTACGGGAAAAGAGAACAGCACCTGACAATCACCACACTTCCCTAATCATCGGAGATGCAGACAACCAAGTTGTCTATAAACAAAAAATCACGCAAGTATCTAATCTATTAAGGCATATAGTGCAGAATCATCTGAAAACTTGCAAATGGAACTAGTTAATTTTTCAAAACTTACTTGTCACATTTAAAACCTAAACCCTGTGTCTGCATTCAATCTACATTGGGTATTAAAACTACCTGTTGTTTGCCAGAAACCATTTATAAATTTTCTAATACATTTGCAGTACTCCCATCCAAGAAATCTGTCTGGATTCCACATTGGATGTGTATCAGACCCATTTTTCTTCACGAATTTAAGTAATTAACCCTTATGTGGTTACATCAGTAATTTGGATTTAAAGTTATTAATTGAACACAGACAAAATTCCATTGTTGGGTGGTTGGCAAATGGCAATGGAGTACAGCATGATATTTTCTACAGGGCATTAGGATACCATTACAGGTTCATTAGGTAGCAGCAGACTACGGTAGAAGGATAATCCCACAAAAGGAATGTTAGTGCTGATATTGAAGGAAAAATCATGCCAGTGACTTTGAATTTGCCCACTCGTCCTGAAGAGATGACTCACGTAAAGTATTTTGATGTTGACCTATTTATAAGTTGATAACATTATTGTTTGTCTATTGAGTGATTAATTGACTGAATCCTAGTTGAAGTCTGAACGTGATCATCATACTTAAAATTTTGGTTGGGATTTGTATTTGGTTCTGGAAGAGAAAAACTATGGAGTGTAGAAATTTTAATTTTAATAACTGTAATAAGCCTGTAATAACTCAGGAAACCCATCAGGAAAGGAACATAGTTTATCGCCGAACACCAATATAAAGCAATTATTCATGATATACATAGGCTAATACCAGATTGGGACAGAATGCTCTGTAGACCCATCCCCTTTGTTTCATACCCGGAAGTGTTATTACACACAACTGAGTGGCTTTCCCACCAAATTACCATGACTTTTTCCAACGACTGACCACCGCCAGTAAATTACCCATGCAGCCAGTTAGGTATTTACATGCAAAGTTATGGGGTCCAGATCTGCTTTTTTTGTGTACCCAAAAGTGTCAACACGCCCAACTTAACGACTTTCACACCACAAAATCACCATATCACCATGACTTTTTTTTTGTTTTTAAGTATAAACCACTATTAGTAATCACTAATGAAGCCAATTAGAAGCTCGTATGCAATGCAAACCATCAAAATTGAGTTGGGGTAGGGAGAGTGGGAAGGGACTAAATCAAAATGGAGTTGAAGGGGGAAATAAATGTATCTCCCAAAGTGCCCACCTCTCTTTAAAGACAGTGAGAGCATTGATGGACACCATGTGCCCACTCTCCAAGGACACGTGGCACAACAACAACAAAAAGACTTTTCAAATAACTGAAAAGGGAGTGAAATCAGCTGCAACCAATACAAACGTGATCTACAGACTCTTCAGCACCTCAAAATAAATAGTTGGGCTGGGAGCCCATGAACTGCCATAATCTGCAGTTATAAGGAGACAAGTAAGTTTTGAAAAATTAACTAGTTCCATTTGCAAGTTCTCAGATGATTCTGCTTATAACTGCAGATTTGCTATGTGCAACACCCTTCGCCCCAAGTCCCCAGTGAAAAGTGGGAGTTCTCCCACATAGAGAGCCCTCCACTGGGGATAACTGAGTGACCTTCCCACCACAAAATTCCCATGACTGTTTTGTTTTGTAAACTACTAGCCATCAGCATCAGTAAAACACTCATGTAGCCAATTAACTATTTAAAAGCAAAGCTCATTAATGGCAATAGGGAATAAAAACTGAAAGAACTGTTGTGGTTGGTTGGCTCGCCAAGCTGGTTCGTTGTTCCATTACCCTGCTGGGTAACATCATCAGCGCAGCCTCCAACGAAGCATCATTCTGTTTTCCTGCCTGGTTTTTAAACTCTGGAGTCCATTGAGCTGGATAACCTCACTTCCAGTTTTCCTTCGTAGTGGAGTGAGGTAATCCATCTCAACGGACTCCAGAGTTTCAAAACCAGGCAGGAGAAAACAATGGCGCTTTATCGGAGGCTACACTGATGAAGTTACCCAGCAGGGTAATCAAGCGTCTGCGGAACAACAAACCAGCTCGGCGAGCCAACCAACCGCAACACCCACAACCTGAGCTACAAATCTATTCCAATTCAAAAGAACTGTGGATGCTGTAAATCAGGAACAAAAACAAAGTTGCTGGAAAAACTCGGCAGGTCTGGCAGCAGTGAAGGAAAAAACAGAGTTAACGTTTCAGGTCCGGTGACCCTTCCTCAGAATGGGCAATAGGACTGCTTTTGTTTTATATTCTACCCAGAGTGTTAGCACACACAACTGAGCGACCTTCCCACCACCAAAATCACCGTGACTGTTTTTTTTTGTTGAAAGCTATGAACCACCACCAGTAAAACACCTGTGTAGTCAATTAACTGTTGATAAGCAAAGCCCATTATGGGCAATAGGGTCTGCTTTAGTATTTGAGACTATTGGTGTACTTTATAATTATTTCTAACCTATTTTGTAAACAATCTGTTCATAAGTGACATTTGCACCACACAACTGCCAGGCTATGACCATCACCAATAAGAGACAATCTAACTACTACCCCTTGACATTCAATGGTATTACCATCACTAAATCCCCCACTATCAACATCCTGGGGGTTACCATTGACCAGAAGCTCAACTGGACTCACCACATCAATAGAGTGGCTACAAGAGCAGGCCAGAAGCTGGGAATACTGCAGTGAGTAACTCACCTCCTGACTCCTCAAAGCCTGTCCACCATCTAAGGCATAAGTCAGGAGTGTGATGAAATACTCCACACTTGCCTGGATGAGTGCAGCCCCAACAACACTCAAGAAGCTTGACACCATCCAGGACAAAGCAGCCCACTTGATTGGCACTACATCTACAAGCATTCACTCCCTCCACCACCAACGCTCAGTAGGAGCAGTGTGTACTATATACAAGATGCACTGCAGAAATTCACCAAAGATCATCAGACAGCATCTTCCAAACCCACGACCACTTCCATCTAGAAGACAAGGGCAGCAGATATATGGGAACAGCATCACCTCCAAGTTCCTCTCCAAGTCACGCATCATCCAGACTTGGAAATATATCGCTGCTCCTTCACTGTCACTGGGTCAAAAACCTGAAATTCCCTTCCTAATAACATTGCGGGTCAACCCACAGCAGGAGGACTGGAGCGGTTCGAAAAGGCAGCTCACCACCACCTACTCAAGGGCAACTAGGGATGTGCAAGAAATACTGGCCAGCCAGCAACGCCCACATCCCACAAATGGATAAAAAAAGTATTATTTGTATTTGTAAACAACGTGTTCAGAGATATTATTACACACCTCTGGAGCAGGTGGGACTTGAACCCAGGTGCCCTGGTCCAAGGAGAAGGATAAGAGTGTCTGCATTTCTTTTTCTACCCAGCAGTGTTATCACACACAACTAAGCACCTTCCCACTGCTAAAATAACCATAACATTTTTTTGTTTGCTTTTTTTGAAAATTAGAACCACCACCAGTAAAAACACCCATGCATCCAACTGAGTATCTACAAGTAAAGCCCATTATAGACAACACAATGAGTAGAGGAGATGATGGCTCAGTAATAGTTTTGCTAGACAATTAATCCAGTGACCCAGGTAAAGTTCTGGGGATCTGAGTTCAAATCCTACCGTGGCAGATGGTGAAATTTGAATTCAATAAAATTCTGGAATTAAAAGTCTAATGATGACCATGAAACCATTGTCGATTATTAGGAAAACCCATCTGGTTCACTAATAGCCTTTAGGAAAGGTAATCTGTGAACCTTTCCTGGTCTGGCTCATATATGACTCCACACCCACAGCAATGTAGTTGACTGTCAGCTGCCCTCTGGGCAATGAGGGACAGACAATGAATGCTGGCCCAGTCACTGACGCCCACATTCTGTGAATTAATTTAAAAAACCTCCAAGGTGGGAGAGAGGCTAGAGAGAGCAAAAAGGGACTAAATCAAAATGAAGTTGGAGGGAGATTTCAGACACTGCATTCCCAATGGTGCCCCCCTGTGTCTAAAGACATCAAGAGCATCATGCTCTTTCTCTAATGATACCTGGGCAGAAAATCAACAGAGAAGAAGATGGATAAAGGTTTCAGGTGATGAGTTCCAGCTGCCTATTATCAAGGGAACTCATACTCAATGAGCTCCACAGGGAGATTAACTATGACTCCTGTGGGCTTTTTAGGAGTTTTCACAAACCAAAAATAATCTTGCTTCCATGAATGCCCAGTATAGAATGTATGCTGCTGCTTGTCTAATATGAAGTAGACCACAAACACTTGCAGCAATTACCCAAACTGAGGTGTTACGTAGTTTGCAGAGCAGGCTACCAAAAGGATTCCCACTGTCATGTTGCAACCTACCCCACAATAGGAAATTTTACCAGCGCTGCAGTGAGATTAGAAGAGTTGTGAGCATTGCTAGTGTGATTGAAGTGTCATAATTAGTGTGCTAATGAAGCCCTTGGAACAGATTGGGGATTTTACAAATAAATTCAAGCGGTAGAATAGAGTCAGATTAGGCTCCCAGCAGATTCTCTTTTTGGGCTATTACCATTACTACCCAGGAGCCCTAGACCCATAAATACCTTACGTATGTATTAGTAGGGAAGTAGCAGCTAACAGTCCATGCATGGGCAGGAAATTCAGGTGCTGGACAACTGTCTGCTGCTGTCTCACCCAATGTTAAATGAGATTCTCCTTCATGATCCAAGCTGAGAAGTGAGTAAAGAATAAATACCTAAATACCACATTGATCAATGCTCTTCTGAATAGTGCACCAGGGTATTAATTCTGATTTTGTTCTAACATTAGGGATTCAGCCCTGCTGAAATCAGGACACTGGTTGAAGAAAATTGAAGTTAAAAGGGCCTTTAAAAGTGAAGAATTAAGTGTTAATCTTATAAGTTCTGAATATGGTAAGCCAGGTTTACGTTGTCAGTGTAGTTTTTTAATCTATATTTAAAGAAGAGCAATTTGAACAACTGTGGACAGATCCCCTTATGAGCGTTTCCAACTGCTGTGATATTCCTTCATCAGTTTAAAAAAGAACTCTGTTTAATACAATACTGACCATTATGAATTTATGTCATTACCTAGTGTAATTAATTTTATCCAGTTATTCTTCTGATCAGGTTTGCCTTTGTTTAGTTGTTTCAGATTATTCTTTGCATCATTTTTAATGCATTTTGGAGAAGTTTGCAGTCTCTATTTCTCAAAGCCTAAACCCACAACAGCAACAAAGTAATTTCAGGATATTTAAGAAAATTAACTAGCTTGCATTTCTAGCATTTTCACAACTTTGGGACATCCCAAAGTCTTTAAGGGGAGCCAGTAGCCAAGTGGAATTGTTGCTAGACAGGCAATCCAGAGACCAATTTCTGGGCATGAGTTTCAAATCCTACCACAACAGATGGTAGACTTTAAATTTGGTGATAATCTGGAATTAAAAGGCTGATTGCCATCAAATAATTGTTAAAGAACATTGGTGAGCCATATTTTAAAGACAAAAAAATGCCATTCTTACCTGTGATTCTAGAACCACAGCAATATCGTTGATTCTTAACTGCCCTCTGAAGTGGCCTAGTAAACCATTTAGTTGTATCAAGTTTTAAAAATTGTGGTTGTACCTATACCACTTGCACCAGGACTAGAATGCAGCTCATCGCCACCTTCTCTAGGGCAACTAGATATCAAATGCTGACCATATCCATGAGTGAATAATAATAAAAAAAAAAAAAAAAATAAATGAAGTAATGACCAGGAAACCTTTTTTGATGTTACTTGATGCCAAATATTGGTCAGTCAACAAGGGATAACTCCTGTGCTCTTCTTCAAGACTATGCTAGGGGATCATTTACATCTACTTGCAAAGGCAGACCCAGCCTCATTTAACATCCAGTGAAATATTGGATATTATAGCAAGGTACGAGAGAAAGCTTTGGATACAAATGTAAATGAGCCCTGACAACATGCTAGCAGTAGTACTGATGATGTGTGCCCCACACTAGCCTAGTTCCAGCACAGGTACAGCACAAGTATCTAGTCAATAACATGGAAATTATTCAGCTATGTCCTGTCAACAAGTCATATACAGGAGTACAGCTTCAACAACACTCGAAGTTTAACATTATTCAGGACAAAGCTACCTGCTCCATTGACACCCTGTCTACCAGCTTAAACATTCTGGCTTACCGTGTCAGCAAAACATACCATCTACAACATGCACTGCAACAATTCACCAAGACTCCTTCAAACTGGCAACCTCCACCACCGAGAAGAATCAGAGCACATGAATGCAAAAACCACCAGCTACAAGTTACCCTCTCAAGTCACACAGCATCCTTGAACTATATAACGGCTCTTGCAGCATTGTTAGGTCAATTTTCTGGAATTTCTGAACTGCACTGTTGCATACCTTCACAACATGGACTACAGTAATTCATAAGTCAACCAACCACAACCTTCTTGAGGGCAGTGAGTTATTGGCAATAAATGTTGGCTTTGCCTTTGATGCTAACACACCAAGAATAGGCAAATCAGTAAAAGGACAGTCCTACTGACTGTGTAGCACTTCCTCTGAATTGCCTATATCTTGGAGTTGGACTTTAACCCATACGCTACGACTCAACAGTGAGTGCTCCCACTTGACACCTTGCTGACACAAATATTAAGAACACTCTTAAAATGCTCAGCTCGGAAAAATAAAGTTAGGTGCTGACATTAACAGGATTTTGGAACAAAAACAAAGTTGGTGGAAAAGCTCAGCAGGTCTGGCAGCATCTGTGAAGGAGAAAACAAAGTTAACTTTTCAGGTCCAGCAACCCTTCCTCAGAACTGATAGTGGCTGGGAAAACATCAGTTTATATGCATAAGATAGGGAGATGGGTGGGATAGGGAGTAAATAATAGGATAGAGAGAGAAGGACAGACAGACAAAAGAGTTGATAATTATCAGACTGGGAAGGTGAGTAGTTGTTAATGGGAACAGGATTTTTGCCTTTTCAGACCCTAACATCAGAACCCCCACTGTTGTGAAATAATCACCCAGCAATGATTGATCCTAATTTAACTATGAGTGTCTGAGGGGAAGGCTGGCCACCTAATTGGACCAATAATAGGCCCTTCAGCACTGAAAAAAATGCATGCTCCTTTTTCAGACAAGAGAAAGAGTGGATTCTCTCCAGCTGTTTATGGTCTGAAATAAAAACAGCACTTAGCAACCAATCATTGAAGAGGAGGAATCTTTCAAAGCATGTTCTGCAGCTGCAACTGAAACAGGCTCATGTGATGAGCCTTGAAGTTTGCCTGGAGCTCTGACCACCTGATCTGTTACCCTAATCCCTGAAAGACTAAGAGGCTTCAGGTGACTTCTAACAATAGGTCTTGATAGGTCTTTAGGGAAACTTAATTTACCCTCTCTGTGCCATCTCAGTAATAATAGCCTGGTTGTAGACTACCTGATTGGTGGCATGAAGTTCTGAACCCACTTGTCACATGCTCACCCTCAACGGAGCTAAAAAATCTAATTATTTGAGTAAAACTTCCCTTCTCCTGTCAGATGATGTTTGGATCAGGACTTTTGCTTGTCTTTCTAACTCTGCTATGTTCCTAACCCAGATTCCCAGTGATACATGCTGCAGCATAAAAAGAGATTAGGCTGTTTAAAGAGAAAAGAAGACTTACAAAAGAAAATGTATGGAGTTTGTATGTCCATCCTCCAACTAAACTGAGCCATAAACAAGATGAACAGACCTCTAGGATTTGCCAACCTATGAAACTGACTGAAATTTTGAAGGATGCACAAGCATAGTTAAACATGGAAATGTAGAAGTTGCTGTCAATAAGTCTATGCTTCTCCAAAGGATGCATACCCTGCAGATTTCAACCAAACAGAAATCACTGACTTGTTGAGAATTGGCCCTATTATGTTATTTGTCTGACTGTAAAAAGTTACACCTCGTTAAATGAGGTGTAACTGGTCTATTAAAGGCATGTTAAGTTCAAAGTTACTTCTGTAAAACCTCTATGGGTCTGAAAACTGATTTCGTATTTATGAAATGTTGAATTTCTCCATTGGGTAAAAAAAATTCAACATTTTCAATAAAGTTGTAAAATTTCATTTTGATGTTTAAGTTTTGACCCTAATCCCATTTATATATATGTATCATTCATTTTGCTTTCTATAAAGTGTAATAAAAAGTGAAGGATAACAAATGCATTTGATTCCTGGTTAACAAATAAAACCAGAACTGGGTAGTTAAGAAGCAAAATGCTGTTTCTATTATATGCGTGTCCTTTGCACTTCACTTGTGCACAACAGAATGGAGAAATATTATAGGGAAGTTCATTCTACAAACTTTGGCTTTCAGCACAAACTTCTAGTGATAGTGTTGACAAGGATGAAAATTAATCCTGCTTTTAATAGGGGAATGCTCAAAATCTAAACTATCCTACTCAATTTCTGCCCTAGTACTACCAAACTGGTAGAAAAAACACACCTTCAAACACTGCAAAAATTGCCAAATTAAAAGTAGCTATATACAAGTAGAGATAAATCAGATTTTTAAAATAACACAGTATTTCTTCTCATTGAGACTGTTTTATTTAACTGGAAACAACAAAGATCTTTGAGATAACAAGGTGTAGAGCTGGATGAACACAGCAGGCCAAGCAGCATCAGAAGAGCAGGAAAGCTGACGTTTCAGGTCTGGACCCTTCTTCAGAAAATCAGATTTTCTGAAGAAGAGTCCAGACCCAAAACATTAGCTTTCCTGCTCCTCTGATGCTGCTTGGCCTATTGTGTTCATCCAGCTCTACAC
>JAHRHZ010000273.1:7186302-7229044 GCA_024137785.1 Ginglymostoma cirratum | reverse complement strand
GCTGCTTGGCCTATTGTGTTCATCCAGCTCTACACCTTGTTATCTCAGATTCTCCAGCATCGGCAGTTCCTATTATCTCTGAAAAGACCTTTTGACTTTTTTTCAACTAGGTGCAAGGAATCCTACCTTATTGTAAACAAAATTACAAAACTGGGACATTTGTCATATTACTCATAGATTCATAACAACATAATAAATCATACAGGAGTAGACCATTTTACCCCTCAAGCCTCCTGTGCCTTTTAATAAAATTGTGGCTAATCTTCCACTTCAACTCCATGAACCCACCTCTCAATCTCTTCATTCTTTTTGTGTCCAAAATCTATCAGTCTCAGTCGAATACATTCAATGACTGAACAACCCCACAGTTCTCTGAAGTAGAGAACTCCATAAGTTCATAAATTCATAACTGAAGAAGTTTCTCCTAAATAACAAGGCGTGGGGCTGGATGAACACAGCAGGCCAAGCAGCATCATAGGAGCAGGAAAGCTAACGTTTACAAGTTTCTCCTAAACTCAATCCTAAGTTGTCTATCCTGAGCCTTTGAATCCTAGTTCTAGAGTTTCCAGTCAAGGGAAACAGCCTCTCAGTATTCACCCTGTTAAGACCTCTAATAACATTACTAAAGGAACTTATGCCTCCAGAATTGTCAACCATGAGAACAGAACCCAAATATGTTGCCCACAGTAATATATTGACCCTGTAAATTTGCAACGTATGATGATGTTAAAGGGATGTAATGGAGATGGAACTGGATTTTCATTTTTGAGACAGGAATTGGGAGTTGGGAGATTTCCAGATGTTGCATCTAATTCATCTAATACCCGACTGTGGCTGTTGACACTATTTTCATTTGTTTTATATTTTCCATCTAGTTGGTTTGGACATTCAGCAAAAGTATTCAGTCTTTTATTCAGGGCCAAAGAAGTTTGGAACTCATATTGTTCATGAAAAGCCTGATGTACAGCAGTCGCAATCAACAAAACAGAAAAGAACATCAAGTTCGTTAATGGTTCCCATTGTAAATGCAGTTCAGGGTATGTTTTGATTAATTCTTTGAATCAGTGTAAAACTGGTGTAAATAATGAATTCCTTTGACAGGGAGGATATCATTTTATGTTTATTATTTGTGTGGTGAGGGCTGAGAGCTGGACAAGACTCTGCAGAGAATTATTCCCTCAAAGGTATATTAATTATTAATTTTTGAACAGTTAGTATGTCCTCTATTTGGGGCATTAAAGTTTGTTTAATAGTTACTTTCTCTTCTTTGCCTGGAGGAATCTGGAGCAGTGCCTATAAAAGTATTCCAAAGAGTGAAGGCAGATTAGTATTATCTGGCAGAAGGAAGTATAATTCAAGAACATAGAAAAATATAACGCAGGAACAGGCCTTTCAGTCCATCATATCTCCACCAATCATGTTGCCATTCTAAACCAATCCCATCTGCATGCAATAGTCCATATCCCTCTATTCTGTGCCTCTTCACGTGTCTGCCAAAATGCCTCTTAAATGTTACCATCGTCCCTGCTTCTACCACCTCCCCGGTAGAACATTCCTACGATCCTTTGCATTAAAAAACTTGCCACAGACATATCCTTTAAGCTTTCCATCTCTCACTTTAAACCTATGTTCCTTAGTATTTAACATTTCCACCCTATCCATGCCATTCATAATTTTATATACTTCCATCAGGTTGCCCCTCCGCCTCCAACACGCTAGCAAAAATAATCCAAGTTTGTCCAACCTCTCCTTGTAGCTAACACACTCCAATCCAGGCAACATCCTGGTAAACTTCTTTTGCACCCTTTCCAAAGTCTCCACATCCTTCCTATAGTGCAGCAATCAGAACTGCATGTAATACTTCAGATGTGGTCAGGCTAAAATTTTATACAGCTGCACTGTGACTTGCTGACAATTATACTCAATGCCCTGACTGATGAAGGTAAGTATGCCAGACACCTTCTTTCCCACCATATCACTTGTGTTCAGGGAGCTATGGATTTGCACCCCAAAATCCCTCTGTATATCAATATTCTTTATTGTATACTTTCCTCTTGAATTTGCTCTCCAAAATGTATCACATCACAATCGTCCAAATTAAACGTCATCTTCCATTTCTTCATTTCCAACTCATCTATATCCTGTTGTATGCTTTGACAACCTTCCTCATTATCGACAACTCCACCAATTTTTGTGTCATCTGCAAACTTACTGATCCAACCACCTAAAATTTCATCCAAATCATTCATATATATTACAAACAACAGAGGTCCCAGCACTGATCCTTGTGGAACACCACTATCACAGACCTCCAGTCAGAAAAATACTCCTCCACAACTACTCTCTGTCTTCTATGACAAAGTCAACCATACTTCCAATGTTCACATCCAAATTATTTATACAAATGACGAAAAGCAGTGGACCTAGCACCAATCCTTGTTGCACATCGCTGGTCATCGGCCTCCAGTTTGAAAAGCAGCCCTTCACCACCACCCTCTGCCTCCTATGTTCGAGCCAGTTCTGTATTCAAATAGCTAGTTGTCCCTCTATTCTGTGTAATCTAACCTTGCTAACCAGTCTACCATGAGGAACCTTGAGAACACCTTACTGAAGTCCACAAAGATCACGTCGACCACTCTGCCCTCATTAATTCTCTTCATTACGTCTTCAAAAAACTCAATCAAGTTAGCGAAACATGATTTTTCACGCACAAAGCCATGTTGACTATCCCTGATCAGCCCTTACCTTTCTGACTATATGTAATTCCTGTCCCTCAGGTTCCCTCCAACAACTTGTCCACCACTGATGTCAGACCTACCAGTCAATAGTTCCCTGGCTTTTCTTTACCACCTTTCTGAAATAGTGGTATCGCGTTAGCCAACCTCCAGTCTTCTGGCTCCTCACCTATGGCTATCAATGATACAAATATTTCAGCAAGGGGCCCAGCAATCACTTCCCTAGCTTCCCACAGAGTTCTAGAGTACACTTGATCAGGTCCCAGGGATTTGTCCATTTTTATACATTTTAAGACATCCAGCATCACCTCCTCTGTACTGTGGACATATTTCAAGATGTCGCTATTTATTTCCCCACGTTCTCTATCTTCCATGTCCTTCTCCACAGTAAACACCAATGCAATATACTCATTTAGTATCTCTCCCATCTCCTGCACTTCAATACATAGGCAGCCTTGCTGATCTTTAAGTTGCCCTATTCTCTCCCTCGTTACCTTTTTGTCCCGAATGTATTTGTAGAATCCCTCCAGATTCTCCTTAACCCTATTTGCCAAAGCTACCTCATGTCACCTTTTTGCCCTTCTGATTTCACTCTTGAGTATACTCCTACTCCCTTTATACTCTTCTAAGGATTCATTGAATCTCTGGTGTCTATACCTGATATACTTCCTTCTTTTTCTTAACCAAATCCTCAATTTCTCCAATCATCCAGCATTCCCTATACCTACCAGCCTTCCCTTCACCCTAACAGGAACATATTTTCCCTGGACTCTCATAATCTCATTTTTGAAGGCTTCCCATTTTCCAGCCGTCCCTTTACCTGTGAACATCCGCCCACCACCCAGCCCCCAACCAACTTTTGAAAGCTCTTGCCTAATACCATCAAAATTGGCCTTCCTCCAATTTCAAATTTTAACTGTTAGATCCCATTCAACTCCTCTGAAAAGCATAACCGCATCCCATAAACAAATATTTTGGTTAAATGATCACTATTGACAATAAGGAAATGCACACTTCAAAGATGGTACAATTCAAACCCTGTAAGGTTGAGAAAAATGTCGTCTGTGGATATATGCCTCCTTTTTATATACATTGAAATTAAAATGGATAAAGTAGGTCTTCTCCAACTTCAACTATACCTAAATTTGCTGTGTCCAAAAGGACTAAGAAGAGCAGAAAGCCCAATTGATTCTCAACTAACCACCTAAGTACCACAGCAAATTGCAAAGGCTGTATCTTGTTCCCCTCCAAGGACACAATTTCCTAAATCTGCAATTATCCAGCAAAAAATAACGCCTCTTTTCATTCACGGGATGAGGGTGTCACTGGCTAGGCAGCATTTATTGCCCATCCCAGTTGCCTAGAGGGCAGTTAAGAGTCAACCACATTGCTGTGGGTCTGGAGTCACATGTAGGCCAGACCAGGTAAGGATGGCAGTTTCCTTCCCTAAGGGACATTAAGGAATTAGACATAACTACTTTGCATATGCATGTTACTACCTAACTGTACAAATTATTTAATATCCTATTACTGTATCATTCTGGCAGTTTAGTGCTAGACTTCCTCCGAGGTTAAATTTACTGAATCCAGATAGTATTCAGATAATATCTAACAAAGCTCCTGAGCTACTGAAGCATTATTTAATGCTTTTGTATTCCAACCCATTATTATTCAATTGTATGGATGTACTCAAAGTTGGGATTATTTTTATAGCAGATAACTTAAGGGAAAATTTAAAAGATTTTTAAAGCGCTCAAAATTTTAAGAGATTTTATCAGACCACACAGGGGGAAACAGCCTCCATTGACAAGAAGGTACATGACCTGCGATATCTAATTCCCTAAAAGCCAGGGAAGTGAAGAGAAAATTTTAGGTTGTTGTTATGCTCTAGAAGGCATTGTGTGCAAGGATTATAGAAGCAAATTTAACACATATCCTGAAAAAGAAAACATTTCAGGGTTGTGGGGAAAATGCGGTGACTAATACTGTACTTCTTTCAAATATCCAGCACAGGCACAATGGGCCAAATGGCATCCTTTGTGCTGTGTAATTCTATGATTCTGAGATTACTCAATACAGAAGCCGGTATTACGTTAGGTTTTTTTCTAATTGACTTTTAAGCCTGTGCTTTAACCTGTAGTGTACTCCCAAATCCTTTTGCTCCTCCATAGCTCTGTCTCTTCTCTAAAGTAAATATTTTGCATTGACTTCCTTGAACTAAAACAGCTAATGATACATTTTCAACATTTAACTTCCCCTATCGTAGTTTTGGACATTTAATTTATGTTCTGTTCCACCCCAGTCTACGCAACTTATTGTACCTGCTAATTTCATTTCAACTGCAAACTTGGCCATATAATTCGTCATTCTTTCATCTAAATCATTGCTTTACGTAGTATATAAAGCAAAGGTCACAGTTCAAATCCTTGGAGAATACCACTTGCCACATCTTCTGGTCAGAGAATGCACCCCTCCCAAACCCCCCTTATTCCTATTCTTTGCCTTCCACCGCTAAAGAAATTGCCATCCAACAACTCAATATTACTTCCAATTCTGAGCACTTGCATTTTTTATTATAGTCTCTGTGGAATCTTATCAAATAAATTATAAAAGATCAAATAGACATCATTAATTAAAACCACTCTATCAACCAGTCTATGACTGCCTCAAAGAGTTCTTCTAGATTAATCAGTTTTACAAATTCGTGTTGTGTTTGATCTGTTTATGGTTGACAAAAGTGCTTAGTCTCTGTCCCAGAGATTCCTCCCCACAATTAATTTAAACTTATCGATAGCTTTATAGTTTACCACTATTTTCCCTCCACCCACTTTCTAACCATTCCCTCCCAACCACTACAAGCAGCAATTTTCTGAAATGATGGAGTAATGAAGTAATTTATTTTAATACATGAATACAATTCTTCAGTCTTAAGAGCTTTGATAAATAATGACAATAAAGTTTTGAAAATTCCTTTTCCTTAATTATAAGCAGTCAGGTCCTGGAACTCTCCACATATTTTCTAATCAGTCTGCTTAGAGTTATTATTACATGCCTGTGGAGCAGGTGGGACTTGAACCCAGCTTCCTAGATTATAAGAACACTGTCACCGTGTCACAAGAGCTCTCCCCCTGGAGTTTTCTATCATAAATTTCATCATTTTGTCCATGATCATTTTCTCACTTAGGGGAGAACTTAATGAATTTAATGTAAGTATACTTTTAGGTTTTTTAATACCACTAGTAGTTTCCCCTCTTGCTCCAATGTGAAAGTGGATTCAAGGCACTTATTTAAATCATCTTCCATTTCCTGAATGTCCATTATAGTAACTTTTGTATCTATCTTTAGCAGACCAAGATGTATCATTTACCACTTCGTTTTACTCTAGCAATACATTTTATAAAAAGAATTTTGCTGTTAGCATTTTAACAAAGAGTTCATACTTGAGAGACAAACAGTTGGTATCACACAGCCAGTGTCAAGTAGGCACCCAGAGTTTGTATATGGGTATTTATAGTATTAACCCTTTTTAATAGTTCTTCAATCTAGCTACTGAAATTAAAAAAAAACAACAGTTGAGAACACTTTAAATTTTTATGTTGTCTGGCCTCTGCTAACTATATTATTGGTTAGACTACGTACTGAGTAAAGATCAATCAGAGAGCAAAAAGAACTCTGCAATGCTACAATAATTTATATAACAAAACATGTTAACAGTAAAATGTCAGCGTTTTGCAATTTCATTTCAGGAAACAATCTCCAGTACTTTCTAGATATGTGCCAGATGTAATGTTTCTTTTTTAAATTTCTTCGATAAACTTTTGATATTTGGAGATAAGTTTCACATTATGCTTCTTTATCCCCATTGTGTCTTACATTGTAAATTCAGGTTCTACCAGTGAACATGACTACACGGAACCTGGAAAAAGACACTGTAATCATTACTGCAAAAATAAAGACAAGTGTGGTCATGAATGCTGTAAGTGCTAATAAACAGACATTGGCAATTTATTTAACTAAATAAAAATAGTTTTAAAACATATTTTGTCAAATATTTCAATACATTTCTATTTTAATCGAATTCTTAAATATTTGGCACCATTTTAACCTGGGCCATGTGGAGCAGGAGATTAATCTTAAAGTATTAATAACCTTTCCTGCACACCAACCTGCTATGTATAAAAATAGCTGCCAAAGGAAGCTGAGAAAGACACCTCATTCTCTCCTGACTTTGGTTTCTTCTTCCTGCCCCCAAGATCTCATTACCCTACAACTTAGTTGAGGGTCATTCATTTAGTTCCCAGCCTCCTACTACTTGACATTGCTTTTGACAGCCAATTGCCCCTCCCTACAAGTTTTGATAAGGAATTTGAGTGATTCTTCAGAGAAACTCAAATCTTGTAGGACTCGGAAAATTTATCTGCTACCTCAGTGTCTGTATATCCAACTGCCAATCCAAGTTACTATCAAACCTATGATTTCTTCCCCTATTTTCCTTAGGATTTTCAATATATTCTATCAGATCAATTAGTTGTCTTTTAGATTAACTGATTTATGTTAAATAATGCACCTGTGGTGTTTTCTACTAAAGCATTATATTTCTTTCTTTAGGTAAATTTGGAGTATTGGTTGGGAGGAGCTCCACAACATCTCAACCAACAACAACAAATTTTTCTTCCTATCTCAGTGATCTTAAAAGTAGAAGCGAGACTTCATCAGCTCCATCAATTAAACGATTAAAGGTAACTTCACTGTACCACAGTAAAGTTTAAAAATATCATTTTACAAAGATGTAACTGACCAAAACATTGTATTTTCTTCTAATAGGTACAGACAATAAGTGAAATAGGGCTGGTAAATCTTCAACACTTTGCTTACACAAAGAAAGCTCCATCGTCATCATTACCTCGGTAATGGGATACTTACTGTAAATAATAAACAAGTTATCTCATTTGACATTGAGATTAAAGTTTATCATATGTAATTTTTCATGTTCAATTACTTTCAAGGTACTATGAAACAAACTTTGATCCAGCTGCTCAGATACAAAACCAGAATAATTTAGACATCAATGTAAGAAGTTGTCACAGACAACAGCCACAATATTGTGATGAAGGTGGGTTAGTTGGGGAATTTTCTTTTGCACTCCTTCTGCTATCTCTGTTCCTAGTCCTACTTTGTACATCCCAAGAATGGGATTCCAATTTGAGTGATATTATTAATAATACCAATAGTACTGCTTACATATTGTTATTATGCAATTAACAGTAATACATAATGCTTTAGACAACATCATCACCATCCTTATTTTAAAATGGCAGCAACAAATCTTCGAGCAAGTCTGGAATATTCTGCATTTGATCTTCAACATTTTGTTTGGATTTGCCTCTTTTGCACGATAGTTCTTTCTGCATTATATTAACAAAGGTTTTGGTCTAAAGTTTTTTGAGAAGATTTGTAGCTCGGGTTGTGGATGAGGTTGTAGACACATCCGCCAAGCCGGTGGGTTTGTTTGCAAACGTTTCTTCACCCTGCTAGGTAACATCATCAGTGCGCCTCTGGTGAAGCGTTGGTGTTCTGTCCCGTTTGTTATTTATATGCCTTGGCTTGCTGAGGTGGTTGGTATTACTTCCGGTTCTGTTTCTCAGTAGTTTGTACATAGGGTCTAATTCAATGTTAATTGAGTTCTGTTTAGAATATCAGGCCTCCAGGAATTCCCTGGCATGTCTCTGTTTGGCTTGTGCGATTATGGATGTGTTGTCCCAGTCGAAATCGTGTCCCTTGTTGTCTGTGTGTAGTGAGACAAATGAGAATTGGTCATGTCTCTTGGTGGCTAATTGGTGTTTGTGTATCTATATTGTCAGTTTTCTTCCGGCTTGGCCCATTAGTGTTTCTCACAGTTCTTGCATGGTATTTTGTATATTAAACTGGTTTTGCTGGTTTTGGGTATGGGATCCTTTACGTTCATCAGTAGTTGTCGTAGGGCGGTTGTCGGTTTGTGGGCTACTCTGATACCTAGGGGTCTGAGTAGTCTTGTAGTCATCTCTGAAATGTCAAATGTCGACAACCTTAAGGTTTTGGTCTGTTTATTTTTGAATGATGAGGTGATGTTATTGAAATAGTGGAAAGAATATGAAAATATTAAATGCCAATATGTTAATATTCAAAGAGCCTCGTGTTAACAATTAAGGTTTCTAAATTTATACTAAATTTCAGAATACGGTAACAAAAAATGCTCACTGTACAACAGATCGTTCATCATCTGAAAGGGAAAAACAAACCTGAGGCAATGTTTTGGGCAAAACCCCTTTGTAGGAACTAAGGAAATTTTAGTATTGTGTTAGTGCTGAGTTAGCATGCAATAGAATGATATTTAGAAATTTGTAGCGTTATCTACATTGATTAAAATATACATATAAAGTCAATGACATTTTCATCATTAGATCGTTTGGAAGATCATTGTTATTTGCCCTGATTATGCCTTAAAATCTTCTTTAAAACACATGATTTGTGATTTTTAAAGGAAATCTTTAGTGTTACAAAGAGAATTGACCAAACATTCAAGTGTAAGCACAGTGAATTGTGGACAACTTTCCCAATATACTGTAGGATTATATTTTTGTCTTTACCATCGTGGCCAATCAACACATCAGTTTTGAAATGTTTATCCTTGTGTTTAAATCGCTTCATGGCTTCACCCCTCCCTTTACATGTGGGCCTCCAGCCCGACCTCTTAAGCATGTCTTATTTCAATTGCTCTGCCATTAGAAGTGTTTTTAGGTGTTTAGACACTAAGCTCCGTAATTCCCTAAATGAACTTCTATCAATGAGGTGATTTTCCACAATGAAGCGATCTTGCGATGTTACTTTCTGTGATTGCTCCACATTATAAAATCAGCTTTCCTTGATTTGTACGGAAATAAATAAGTTGACTATAATACCATAGTAGTGGAGCAGGTTGGTGCAGCACGCCATTGTAGCAAGCTGCTAACGTTAGCTAAAGTACCAAGAAATTACTAGTTATTTCAGCTCAGAGATGAGGGATTAACCCATTCACATACAGCATACAATTCAAGGCTGACACCAATGAAAGCCCACAAGAAACTTTCCGTTATCTTAGTTGGTGACTGGCATGTGTTGTGGACAAGACCATTTTATAGAAAATATTCTGTCAAAATTATTTAAATAATTTGTTATGGAAATATCCTCCAGCTCCTTCACAACAGAATTCAACTGTGATTCCATCACACCAAACTTCTCTAGAATCTTTCAAGTTCAACTCTGCTGATGTAAATAAGAGCAACTGTTGGTCGCCAGAAGAGATGAATGTGAATTTTGACCTAGGAGATGACTTATGGAATGACTTTGATGATGAGAAGTTAGTAAATGCTAGCAATTTTGTTTGTTCAGAGGAAATGAACATTAATTATCAAACAGGTATTTATCCTGATTTTTTGAATTATTCTGTTCTTTTCAAATCTCTTAATCAATTTCTTTATAAAGTTTCAGTAGTTCAAAGTTTTGATTGGTAGTAACAGAAGTTAATGCAATCTATTAGATCAAAGAGATTACTCTTAAATTTCAAAAATACTTTTCAATGTAGCTGTATTTTTACCCTTTACTCAAAAATTCGAATTACTTAAAAATATTAGCCTCAAATTACGAACAAACCCTGATAGCTCACTTGTGTGTCTAATTTGGTTATTAAGTGGAGAAGTTTTCAACTGCAGTCATCGTTTCTTGCTTAATAAAAAGATCATTGGGAGAGGAAAGTCAAATTGTACCATGATACAACCATTTCCTTGTCCGCCTCAAGTTTTAATCATATCATTCAATGGGTACTTAGTCGGTAAGAACATAAAACCAAATATAGGTCATTTAGAAATAGAAATCAGGGCCTGGTGTAGGATTGTGATTGCAATTTCCAGATGAAGCAGACATATCCAATTCCACTTTCTCCAGCTGTTGAGAGGCCTAATACATGGTCTTTAAAGGGACTACTGGGGGGAAATCCAAAACTGCATCCTTTTCTAAGACCTTTGCAGCAGCAAGAGAAAACTAACCTACCCCTCTTTGAGATCACAGGATTTATCTTCCAGGCAACTCCATGCAGAAGCTGACCAAATTTCTAAGGTCAAAAACAAGCATGCAGCAGTGCAACATCCATTTGGGCCCACACTTCCAGTACAATATTCTGCAATATTCTAACTCGGTATAGACCTCCAGCCTTGAGAGCTGCCACATGGGTACTGCTGATATTGTTCTATTCTGCGTCTCTAAATATATCGGTACAATTCTTTTGATTGGCTAAAAGAGAAGGGATTGTATTTAAATGGCACTTTTCACAACCACCAGATGTCTCAAAGTGCTTTACAGCCAAGATATTGTTGAAGTATAGCCACTATTATAATGTAGGAAACATGGGAGTCAGTGATTTGTACAACAACCTCTCACAAACAAAAGTTATAATAACCAGGCAATCTGTTTCTTATGAAGTTGATTGAGGGATAAGTATTGGCTAGGAGTCTGGCGATAATTCCTCTGCTCTTTTTCAAAATATTACCATGGGTTCTTTACAGCCAACCAGTTATGCAGATAGGCATCAGTATGTAAATTATCACCTGTAAGATGGCACCTTTCACAATGTAGCTCTCCCTTAGCACTGCAATACTATCAGCCATGATTTTTCAGCTCCAGGTCTGAAGTGGGACTTGAAGCTGGAACCTTGTGACTCAGGTGAGAATATTACCAACGGAGCCATGGTTGACAGAAGGACATTTCCTGAAATTACCACACTTGCAATGTTGTATCAGAGATAATAGGTATTACACACTTGCAATGTTCTCAATTTCATCCTATTTTAAATTAATATGCAAATAATAAGAAACTTACCAAACTTAGAAATACTTCTATTTCCACATAGTGGATCCTGAGGTCAGCTTTAGTGTGCTTTGTTTCAAAAGTATAATATTTGAATGCTATTGATTTGTTGAGAATTCTGATAAACAAGTATTATAATTTATAAGAGGCAACATAAAAGTTCAGCAGTTTTGCGCAGAGGAGTAACTTTTGTGTACTTGGGAGTGATTAAAAAGTCAATCAAATTTAAAAATATTTGGATTTTGTACTGTTTAAACAGATTCTTCCTTTGGCATAGATCCAAACTTAACAGAATACAATCAATTGCCTCAAAGTCCTTTGAACAAGTTTCAAAACCAAATAATGAACGACAAACATAAAAGGTGAGCTTAGTCGCGTGATTATTCTTGACATAGTGGGAATCTAGAAATAACATTGTTGTATCTACATTTAACATATTTATATCAAATTCTTTCATCTCCATTTCATGGTAAATGGTGTAGATTTTCACTTTATGTGAAAATTTGCCAAATTCATTGTTTCCAGGTTGGCTAACAGCCACTGCAGCTAACCAATAGTGATAATGGGGGAAGAGCCATTCTGAGAGCCTGATCTCTGTGATGTAGGGACAGCAAGTTGCAGGCAACAAATAAATAAATAAACTGTCTTGGGCTGTTTCGTAGCTTCAGGTCACCTCAATATTTGGCTGCCGCCTATGGACCAGTAGAAAGATAGCTTGGAGGGGTGATGAAGGGATCTGTTCTCTGTATGGCCCAGCGCAATCAAAACCTGGGATATTTTTGAGTACTCCTTCCAACCCCACAACGTAAATAACTACAAATCTTCGGGCTTCTTTGCGATTGTTTACAAAGGACACCATCTTAAATGTCCAAGTTAACTATGCACTTGCTTTAAACAACCGTGCAGCAAACTATTCTGAATTCTTTGTCAGAGTGCCTTTGAACTCACTGACTCTGAAAGTGGGGCAGTAAATTCTTCCCAGTCATTTTGGGGGTACAGCTGCTTTACTTCCACCACCCAGGATGTCTCAAAATCTTCCAAATTTGTGTTAAGATTTCAATATTTCAACAAGTCCATTCCTGGTAAATATGTCCCCAACCAGAGTGTCAAGTGTTTGAAATAGTACATGAATGCTCTTTTAAAATAACATTGAGAATTTGACGTGGATGAAACCATATCCACCTGGAAGTGCCAAGAGGATGGTTCATTTCAGTGTCTTCCTGAGGTCTCTGTGCAATATCAAGAAATGGTTGAGAGCACTGAACGCAGGTTCCTGGATACTTCTCCAAATGGTGTCATATGCTACTTATCTGCCCACTCCACCAACTTGTTCCTATCCTTTTGAAATTCTATATTTTTCTCCTTGATAACATCCCAACTGGAATACTGAATTCCCCAGCACTAGCCACATCCTTAGCCAAGTAGTTCCAGTACAGCAGCAACTCTGGGTCTACCTGACAAAGTGAAATATTACCTGCCCCATCAGTGTACATTCAATTATCAACAAAATGACAGAAGGTATAACTGATGATGCTACCAGGTGGCATTACTCACCAAAACCTGCTAACTACTACTCAGTTTTGGTTCCACTAGGACCACCAAGCTTCTTCTAGCTCTAAATCTCATTACATCCTCGGTACAAACATAGACAAAATAACTGACAGCCAGTGGTGAGTTAAGTCTGAGTGCCCTTGACCTGAAAGCAGTATGTGAAAGAATGTGAGATCTCAGAGTCCTGGTGTATAGAAGTCTATAGGAATTGAGGAGAAAAATTCTTCACAAGTTTCAGTTATACCTAGCACAAAGGAAGAGGATTGGAGGCTAATTATCTCAGCTCAGGGCATCTTTGCAGGAGTTCTCAGGGTAGTATCCTAGATCCAACTATCTTTAGCTACTTCATCAACATAAGGTCAGAAGTGGGGATATTCTCTGATGAATACTTGACGTTCAGTACCATTCACTGAAGCAATCCAAGCCTGTGTGCAGCAAAACCAATACAACGTTAAGATTTGGGCCAATAAGGAGCAATTAATACATACACTGTGCAAGTCCCAGACAAAGACCTTCTCCAGCTAGAGAGAATCTAACCACATTCAAAATTTCCTTCACTGAATCCCTCATCAATGTTCTGGAGAACACCTCTGATCAGAAACTAACCTAGACCTGCCACATAAATACTATGGCTACAAGGGCAGGTCAGAGGCTGGATATGATTCAGGTGGAGCCCACACCATCAAAACAGCTCCTTCCTTTTCCAGTATTGATGCCAATGTCCCACGCATTTGAACATGTTTTTCCCACATCAATCTTTGAGCCATGTGTTTACCTATTAATCTTGTTGACCCTGTGCCAATTAGTTCATGGCTCAGGTAGTAATCCAGAGATTATTACCTTTTTTATTCTGATTTATAATTTACCCCTTGCTGTTCATATTCCCTCAGCAGAATCTCTTTCCCCTTTCTACCTATTTCATTGTTACCTACGTGGACCATAACAACTGGATCTTTCCCCTTCCACTCCAAGTTCCTCTGCAACCCAGATGAGTTATCCTGAACGCGGGCACAAGGCAGACAATACAGCCTTTGGGACTATACTATCCCTGATTACCACTGTGTCTGTCTTTTCTCCCCATCTTGAATGATTTCTGCACCATGGTGCTATGGTCATTTTGATCATCCTCCCTATGTCAGGGAGAATGAATCTCAAACCAGTTAGACAAGCTCAATCATAGAATCCTTACAGTATGGAAGTGGACAATTTGACCCATCCAGTCCACACTGACCCTCCAAAGAGTATCCCACCCATTGCCACCCCTTTACCCTATCTTTATTCTGCATTTCCCATAGCCACTCCACCTAGCCTGCACATCCCTGAATATGATGGGCAATTTAGCATGGCCAATCCACCTGACCTGCTCTTCTTTGGACAGGGGGAGACACAGGGAAAATGTGCAAACTGCACACAGAAAGTCCCCAAGATGGAATTGAACCCAAATCCCTAGCGCTGTGAGGCAGCTGTACTAAGCATAGAGCCACCGTGCCACCTTAAGGTGAGGCTGCTTCATTAATTGAATGATTTATTGTCACATATATTTTTCAGTGAGAAAAACAGTAAAATACAGTGAAAAGCTTTTCCAATTTTGCCATAATCTAGTGCCATTTTAAATAATTTAAGAATAAGGAAAAGAAATAGATAGAGCTTAAAGAATGTCCATCAGCCCTGAGCTAGTTCATCACCATCCAACAAGGCCTTTGCCACCATACCCCCTCCACCATCTTGCCGCTATCCACACCAGATCCAACTAACAGCAAAATCACCGATCCTCAGGCACCATCTTATGCCGCTGGGCCGATTCGCCTCTGCAACTGCCTTGCCGCCGTCAGTGCTGGACCTAACCAACAACAATGTCACTGATCCTCAGGCACCATCTTTCACCACTGGGCCTACCTCACTGATGTTCCCTCCACTGATTTAGCAGCCGCCAATTCCGATGCCAGGTCCCATGCTCAACTGAGAAAGTAAGTAAGAACTCACTCGAGGTCTGTGTTGGGCCCACTCAAGGTCCAGTCTGGGCCTACTCTCCTTCATATTTCCTACCTAATTCAATATTAAATACAAACTTCAAAGAACGTTTTGGGCTTTTGGGTGAACTTGGTGTTGACAAACATGAGGATTGCTGTTGCTAGGAAACTAAACATTCTGTTTCAAACATGAGTCATAATTGTTGTTTTTCTGAACAAAAAAAATCAACGAAAACAAAATTAGAGCCAGCTTTTAATTGATGTTTATTCAAAACGGTTTTAATCTTAAATTGCCTAGAGGAATTTTCGTTGTGATGATGTAATCAGCAAAAGAAATTGACTTTTATCCAATCACTGTAGGCTAGATTTTAATTAGGTTCATAGAAAAGAATTCTCAGGATGGGAGCATCATTTTCAATTGTTGCTCATCCCCACTCACCCTGAGAAAGCGATTAAGCAACTGAGTGGTTTTCTTATCAACTCCAAAAAGCAGTCAAACATTTTTGTTGGAGTGGAGTCACATATTGATAAAGAGCAAAGGTTTCCATACTAAAGGACACTAGTAAACCGTTGAGTTTCTACAAGAATCTGACAGCTTCTATTCACTTTTGCTGATGTCAGCGTTTTACATCTAGCTGTTTTTTCAACTGAAATCCAGTCCTTAAGGGTCATGGTGGGATTTGATCTCGCCTTGTCTGTATTATTTGTTCAGGCATCGTTATTACTGGTCCAGCAAATAGACCTGATTTAATGGGGGTGGATCTCACCTGACTGGAGATCCAGTGAGGAACAGTGTTACTGCTGGCCAGTTGGATGCCAGCAGCTCATTTGAACAGCAGCACCAATGGGAGGCAGTAAATGCTGCCAGCTCATCAGCAACCAGAGGTCCAAGGAGAGACAAAGATCATTGTTGATAAATGACAGGAAGGGTTTCACATGTTGGGGGTTGCACAGGCATGGGTGTTAACAGACAGCCAAAGCAGGGTAGTGGCTCTGGATGCCCGTCACTTTTTGATGTCACATCTCTCGATCAGGCACTGAGTGCCTTTGAATAAGGCAGCTTCCCTGACAACCCTCTGTAAGAGTCTGAAATATTAGTGGGACAGGAAGTCTAACCCTGTGCCTTCCTGCCTCTGAGTTAATTCTGGCAGAGTTCAGGCATACAGCCAACCTGCATAATTAAATGTCCTTCCAGGCTCCAAACACAAGACAGGCAATAAAACTCTGCTCTGTGTGTATTAACTTTTACAGTGGTGGTCAATATAGATTATCAAATTTGAACTTCTATCATCTGATTGTTAAACTTGAGGCCTTTCATGGACTAAAATGGATTTAAAAAGGAAGAAAGAGGGACATAAAATGGCTGCAGTGGAATTACCTGTAAATCAGGAAATAGAAGAGAGGGACAGCTCAAGAAAATTACAATCACTCGGGAAGTGGAATGAGTAAAGTTTGGAAGCTGGGGGCTAACAAGTCCCAGAATCCTGATGGACCTCATCCTGGGGTGTGGAACAAAGTGGATAGTGACATGATTAAGGAGTTAATCGTAATGTTCAAAATTTCAAAAACTGATTCAGACTGGAAAATAGCAAGTGTAATTCCTTTACTCAAAAAAGCAATCAGGCTGATTAACATCGCTCATAGAGAAGATATTAGAAGCAGTTATTAAAAATGCTAGAGCAAAGCACTTGTAAAAGTTCAAGATAGATCAAGTCAACACAGTTTTGTGAAAGGAAAATCATGTCTAACCAATCTTGGAGTTTTTTCAGCAAGAAATTTGAGCTGTGAACAAAAAAGAACTGATAGAGGTACTGTAGTTTCAAAAAGGTATTTGATAAGGTGCCCAATAAATGTTCTTGCAGAAAATCAAAGTTCAAGGTGTAAAGTGTAATATTTGGCATGGAAAAGAAGATTGGCTAGCTAACAAGTAAAAATTACTTGGCTGAAGGTTTCAAAAATATGTTTGCTAACTGTGTGCTTTCAGAAAGAAAGGTAAAAAGGTTGTGAAGAGACTAAAGAGACAATAAAAGAATATATTTAAAGTAAGTGGATGAAGGTATGGCAAATGGAATATAGTGTCAGAGAGTTGTACAGCATGGAAACAGACTCTTCAGTCCAACTCGTCTATGCGACCAGATATCCTAGATAAATCTAGCCCCATTTTCCAGCATTTGGCCCACATCCTTCTAGCCCCTTCCTATTCACATACCAATTCAGATTCTTTTAAATCTTGTAATTGTACCAGCCTCCACCACTTCTTCTGCCAGCTCATTCCATACATGCATGAAAAAGTTGCCCTTTAGGTCCCTTTTGAATTTTTCCCCTCTCACCTTAAACCTTTTCCCCCAAGTTTTGGACTTCCAAACCCCAGGGAAAAGACACTGTCTATTTGCCCTATCCATGCCTCTCATAATTTAATGAACCTGTATAAGATCACCCCTCAGCCTCCAATGCTCCAGGAAAATTAACCCCAACCTATTCAGCTTCTCCCTATAGCTCAAACCGTCCAACCCTGGCAAAATCCTTATCAATCTTTTCTGAACCCTTTCACATTTTACAACATCCTTCCTATGGCAGGGAGACCAGAATTGCACACAGTATTCCAGAAGTGACCTAACCAACGTCCTGTACAGCCAAACATGACCTCCCAACTCCTATACTCAAAGCACTGACCAATAAAGGCAAGCATACCAAATGCCTTCTTCACTATCCTGTCTACCTGCAACTCCACTTTCAAGGAACTATGAACCTGCTGTCCAAGGTCTCTTTGTTCAGCAATACTCCCTGGGACCTTACCATTAAGTGTATAAGTCCTGCCCTGATTTGCAATTCCAAAATGCAGCACCTCACATTTATCTAAATTAAACTCCATCTGCCACTCCTTGGCCCATTGGTCTATCTGATCAAGACCCTGCACGCTGAGGAAACCTTTTTCACTGTCCACTACACCTCCAATTTTGGTGTCATATGCAAACTTACTAACCATACCTCCTGTTATGAAGTAGGGTAGAGTAATTGCAAAGTGGAAGGCAGGAAGCTAAAATGTGTGGTTCCTTTAAGAGATTTGTGCTTTGTCTGTACTTAGAAATTTCTATGTTTGTGAGCAGCAGCTGAAGTTTTCAGGACAGAGAGCCTAAAAAAATGAAAGAAGTGTATCAAAGTCTTACATTTGGCAGGCAAAACAGCAGTCTTGTTTTGATGTTGTGACAACGAGTTTGAATTCAGCCAATTAATTTAAACAAAGCTCCTAGAAACAGAAAGCTAATTGAATTTAAATCTGATGGTGTTGACAATCTGAAACCATATTGTAAGAATTTGATTATGTCATTATGGGTATATAAGAAGCAGGCATTTGGAAAATCGGAGAGAACCAACTGCCACCTGCCGAGTTAGCACAATTCAGTTCTCAGAAAAAGCCCATCTAATTAATCAAAGGTACCACAGTATTTTAGCTCAAAGTCCTCATTGAAGAAATTATAGAGATAAAACAACCCTGACAGCAGAATTAATGGAAGAAAGGTGTTTGTGAAGAGAGTGGAAACAACAGAATATTCCAGAAGACAGTCTGTGCAAACTTGGAGACATTAAGTTATAATTTATTGCTTCTCATTGATTGGGTTTATATTAGTGGGACTTGTTTTTATTTAAACAGCATTCCAGCAGAATTTAGACCTGTTAGGGAGGAGTTAGTAATCTAAGGGGGAATTGTTGGGTTGTTAGGAATTTTGTTAATTTGTTCAATGTTGGGTTAAATAAATAAATGTTTCTTGTTACTTATAAAGTGGAGATCAGGAATTTTCTTTCTTTTAACTACTCTTTTAATAGATTATGAGGGGAAAGACGAGCTTCTCTAGGTGTTTTGGGGAATAATTATCAGAGGGGAACCCCTTACGCCTGTCATAACAAATCGGGACTTGTGTTTTTGTTTAATTATCAGAGGGGTTCGGCCATTCCCCATCATAACAAAGAACTGGGAGCTCATCCGGGATCAGGACTGTGTGTGTCCAGGATCTGAACGGATTTAGACAGATTTAAACTGACTTGTGGATTAATGTCCTAGATCTTGAAATAAAACTTAAGTGAGAAAAAACATCTGTTTAATTTCAGTCACTTGTGGTAGGTTAAATTAAAAGTGAGGGAAGTGGCTCTTAGCATTGCTAAAGAGATTCTGGGTTTTGAAGATGCTTCCTAAATTTGCCAAGAAAGTTTAGAAAGACAGAGGAAGGATAAACTTTTAAATTTAGCAAGCTGGTTACATTTGGGTTCAATGAGGGATAAAAGGAAAGCTGAAATTGTAATGGAGTTGGTCAAGCATTTAGGTATACCAGAGAAACAGGCAAGTGCACTGGAGTTAGAAAAACATAGATTGCAAATGAGACAACTGCAGTTAAAAAATGAAAGGGAGGCGAGGTTACAAGCAGAGGAAAGGGAACGAAAAGCCATGTTAGAAGATAAAGAAAAGGAGAGCAGGTTCTTAGCTGGGAAAAACAAAAAAGAGAGGGAAAGAGAGAGTTTGAACTTCAGAAGTTTGCAAATTGAACAGGAAAGTCAATTTAAAAGGGTGAAAATGAAAGTAAAAGATCAACTTAGTGAGGAGGAGAGTGATTATGAGCAAACCCATCGTAGCCAAAGACATGGTACAGATACATACAAATATGTTAAAACATTGCCAAAATTCAATGAAAAAGATGTAGAAGCCTTTCTCATTTCGTTTGGGAAACTGGCTAGGTACATGAACAGGCCAGAGGATATGTGGGTAATATTAATTCAGACTAAATTTGTAGGCAGGGTTAGTGAGGTGTTTGCAGCACTGGCAGATGAAGTGTCAAGCGATAGTGAAGAGGTTAAACAGGCAATTTTGAGTGCCTATGAATTGGTACCAGAAGCATATAGACTACGGTTCAGAAACATAAAGAAGGAACTAGGTCAGAGTTTGAAAGAATTAAACAGAGCAACTTCGATAGATGGGTGAGAGCACTAAAGATAGGAAAGACATATGAGGATCTTAGAGAGATTATTCCGCTGGAGGAGTTTAAAAACTGACTTCCAGAGATGATAAGAATTCATATTGAGGAACAGAAAGTTACCAAAATAAGAAAAGCTGCAGAGATTGCGGATATATATGTATTAGTTCATAAATTGAAATTTAGTTTCTGACAGCAATATCATTCTGTGAGGGGTAGAAATTGGCTAAAGGAAGATTCTTCAATGAAAAACTAAAAGTAGATCACAGTGGGAGCAGTTTACCACAAGCAAAAAAAGACACCCAAGAGGGTGAAAAGGAGGCAAGAAGCCTCAGGTGTTTTCATTGTAATAAGGTGGGACACACAAAGTCACAGTGCTAGTGGTTTAAGAAAGGCACTGGGAAAAAGGATGTGGTAAAAGATGCTAAACCAGTGGGATTAGTTGACGTAGGGAAGGAAATCCCAAAAGGAGTCAAGGAGCTGCAGGAGAGTGCACAGCCTAGGCACAGGCTGGATAGTGAGACAGTGTCCAATCTCGACAAAGACTTCACCTCTGTGGGTAAGTTTTACTCAGTAAGAACAGGGGAGAAGGTAAAGAAGTTACAATATTGAGAGACATGGGAGCCGGTCAGTCTCTAATAGAAAGAGATGAAAGTATTCAGGGTTTGAGTGAAGATTTGTAGCTTGGGTGCTGGTTGTAGATGTTGGTGTGTTCGCCGAGCTGGGAAGCTTGATAGCAGATGTTTCATTGCCTTACTAGGTGACATCCACAGTGCTGTGGAGCCTCCTGTGAAGTGTTGTTGTCTTGTGCCAGTTCAAATTTATACTGTCTGGTTTTTGCTGCTTCCGGTAGGTGCCAGTTCCAGCTGTGTGTTGTAATGGCCATTATATCGGATTTAACTCAATGTGTTTGTTGATGGAGTCCGTGGATGAATGCCAAGCCTCCAAGAATTCCCTGGCTGTCCTTTGTCTGGCTTGTCCAATGATAGTAGTGTTGTCTCAGTTGAAAATGTGGTTTTACTCATCTGTGTGTGTTGGGGCTTGTGTTTTAGTTTAATTATCGGACGTTCAGCCATTCCCTGTCATAACACTCCTACCTTCACATCCAATCATTTCCATAAATGATGAAAAGCAGTGGACCCAGCACCAATCCTTGTGGCACACTATTGGTCATTAGTCTCCAGTCTGAAAAGCAACCCTCCACCACCACCCTCTGTCTACTACCTACAAGCCAGTTCTGTATCCAAATGGCCAGTTCTCCCTGTATTCCATATGATCTAACCTTGCTATCCAGTCTACCATGAAGAACCTTGTTGAACACCTTGTAGAAGTCCATATAGATCACGTCCACCACTCTGCCCTCATCAATCCTCCTCATTATTTCTTCAAAAAACTCAATCAAATTAGTGAGACACGATTTCCCATGCACAAAACCATGTTGATCAGTCCTTGCCTTCGAAATACATGTAAATCCTGTCCCTCAGGAATCTCTCCAACAACATGCCCACCACTGATGGCAGGCTCACCAGTCTATAGTTCCCTGGCTTTTCCTTTCCATCTTTCTTAAATAGTGGCATCACGTTAACCAACCTCCAGTCTTCTGGCACCTCACCTGTTGCTAACGATGTCACAAATATTTCAGCAAGAGACACACAGCCATCACTTCCCTAGTTTCCCACGGAGTTCTAGGTTACACCTGATCAGATCCCAGGGATTTATCCACTTTTTTGCATTTTAAGCCGTCCAGCACAACCTCCTCTGTACTGTGGACACGATTCAAGATATCGCTATTTATTTCCCCATGGTCTCTATCTTCCATGTCTTTCTCCCCAGTAAACACTGATGCAAAATACTTGTTTAGTATCTTCCCCATCTCCTGCAGCTCCACACATAGATGGCCTTGCTGATCTTTGAGGGGCCCTATTATCTCCCTTGTTACCCTTTTGTCCTTAATGTATTTGTGCAATACCTTTGGATTCTCCTTAAACCTATTTGCCAAAGCTATCTGATGTCCCCGTTTTGCCCTCCTGATTTCCCTCTTAAGTATATTCCTAATGCCTTTATACTCTTCTGAGGATTCACACGATCTCTAGTGTCTATACCTGACATATACCTTCTTCTTATTCTTGACCAAAAACCTCAATTTCTCTAGTCATCCAGCATTCCCTACACCTAACAGCCTTGTAATGAGGAAAAGTATGAAATTGTCCATTTTATCAGGAAGAGTAAAAAGAAGAGTGTTATCTAAACAACGAGAGATTACAGAGCTCAGAAATACAGAGAGGTTTGCATATCCTAGTGCCTAAATCATCAAAGATTAGCATGTAGTCACAGCAAGTTAATAGGAAAGCCAATAGAGCTTTCTTTTTGAAATTTCAATTATACGGAACATTGGTAAGACCACTTCTGGAATATTTTATATAGTATCAATCCCCTTATTTAGGAAGGATGTGTATGATTTGGAATCAGTTCGAAGGAGGCTTAGTAGACTGAAACCTAGAATAGGCAGATTATATTATGGAGAAAGGTTGGATAGGTGACATTCTCATTCAATAAAAATGTGAAATTAAATTTTTTTTTCTGAAGAAGGGTCTAGGCCCAAAACATCAGCCTTCCTGCTCCTCTGATGCTGCTTGGCCTCCTGTGTTCATCCAGTTTTACACCTTGTTATCTCAAATTAAAAGCAAACCTTGGTTACCATGTCACCACAGTCAATTGTCATAAAACCTATCTGGGTAATTAATGTGCTTTAGGGAAAGAAATCTGCCATCCTTGCCTGATTTGGCCTACATGTAGCTCCAGACCCAAAGCAATTGGTTGACTCTTAACCGTTCTCTGGGTGATAAATGCTTGCCTATCCAGTTACACCCACATCCTATGAAAGAATATTTTAAAAATCCACGTATTGGGAGTTGAAGGACTCACCTGGCAGATAGATAGACAGTTCAGAAAATCACTGGAGCTGAACTTGGATATATTTTATTGAATTGAATTATATTTGAACAGTTGCTTTTGAACAGCAGAGCAAGAGATTCCACTGCTGCTGAGGACACACATCAAACATTAAACAACTGTGGTGTCAGGTTAAGACTCTAACACCTCAAAGACTCAAATTGTTTAACTGTGTTACTCTTACTTTCACTGTCTCTGCTAGGCATGCATTCTTTTAAAATTATTGCCTGTGTGTTGTACATGTATTTAATATCGCATTTTTATGATATTTTCTTGGGCTCAGTGAATAATAATGTTCCTCTTTCTTTCAATCAAGAAAACCTTGTTAATTGGCTCCTTCATTTTCTAGCATGCTACATTTAAGTGTGATAGCTGCTCAGAAAGAAATAAAACTGTTTGCTGTGCCCAACTGAAAAGGAGGAGTTAAAAAGAGGAGAGCTGATTCCCTATTCTCACCTATGGGATAATGCATTTAAAACATGCTTGTTCAGATGGTACAAGTTTTCATTGACAACGGTCTGTTTCACTACTAGCGTTTAAAATAAAAGAATTAATGCCACCCTAAAATTTGTGTGTATGGAAATGTAATGCAACTCTGTTGATCATGTGTATGTAAGCTTTTCTGTTTAGAATATATGTACAAGACTCTTTGAGTCAGTTTGGAGTAGAAATTAGTCTTTTTTTCATTCATTCACAAGATATGGGCCAGCATTTACCGCTCATCCCTAAGAGTCAACAACATTCCTGTGGGTCTGGTGTCTCATGTTGACCAGACCAGTTAAAGACAGTTTCATTCCCTAAAGGACATTAATGAACCAGATGGGTTTTCTGACAATCAGCAACAGTTTCATGACCATTTTTAGACTCATAATTCTAGATTTTTAATGAATTCAAATTCCACCATCTTTCCACCAGCATTTGAATCCAGGTCTCCACAACATTACCTGGGACTCTGGATTAACAGTCGAGCAACAAAACCACTAGGCCATCACCTCCTCACTGTCTAATAACTACAAACAAGAAATTAAAACAATTCTCTATCAAATACAGCTCACCCCACAAATAACATTATAATTAAGAATGTCATAAGTACTCAGTTTTTTCACATTGTCTTGCTTTTTAATATAAATTCTGAATTCCCATTATTTGATATCTCTGCTGTATTTAATAAATAGTTTTTTCTCAACATGTTTTCATTGTTCTTAGGGTTGGATGTCTGCCAAAAAGAGAACAACCAGGCTCCTTGAATTCTAAATTGTCATTTAACCCAACAGTGCAAGAAAAAGTAAGGCTTAACATAAAGACATTTATCATGTCTAACAGTCTAATAATGTAACAAGCAAACAATTTCTGAAGGTTGCAAGTTTTAGCTTCAGAACTGTCACTTAAGTTTGCTGGTAAGAATCAGGTACCTTTGTCAATTCTTGACAAAATGTGGTGCAGTATCTTTCAGAGTTAGTGTATTTCAGCTGGGAAAAGAAGAAGTGTGCTTCTCTGGTAAATTCAGCGTTGAATTTGAACCGATGCCAGCATATGTTCAACATAAAACTTGTACTTTTTTTAGTAACGTGTTATAGATATTGCAGTTAAAAATATATTCTATGTCTTACAGAATAAAATGTAATCGGAACAGCATGTGCTTTGAAATTACTTCTAAGACCGTAATAGGAATAATTATTTCACCCTACTTTAGCGGTGTTTTAAAATCATGTAAAACAACCAGTGTAATAACAGGGAAATAAATTTCCATTATTTATACAATGGCATTCAATGTTGCAATTTCAGTGCTGCAAGCAGCATTTAGAACAAGAGAAATACAGCAAGATATTTATGGCATTTAAACATTATGATAGCTAAACTCTGATTATAATATTCTGTTCTCTTATTTTTAAGTAAACTATAAAATATGCTTTGCTTGCATGCATTACTAATTAGAATACAAAGAAATTATCCTTGGCGAGGCATTTTTGAAAAGTGATAAATTTATATTGCAGTCTAAAATCCTTGGAACTTGGAACTCAAGTGTTGTGCAAGGTTCTGAGGAAGGACTGAACTCTGCATCTTCTGGATTGAACTCTGCAAATTCTGAACTAAACACAGTGAAATGTTTCAAAAGCAATGGACCTTTGGATTGTTTCCATCAGGATGGTACAAACACTGAAAGAGAATCCAGGTGGGAGCGCATGTTTCCAAACTTCAGAATTTTACATTGTGAAAATGTAAACATCAATATTTTATGATAAAGCTGAAATTATTTATTTTGTTGTGTATGTTGTAGATTATTTCATATTTGACTGCAATTTTGTCTATTTCAGACGTGCTTCAGAAGAAGAGTGTGATGCTCTGCTTGGCATTTTTGATGGCATATTTTAACTTCCATTTACTTAACTTTTGGTGCAACAAACATATCTGCAATCCATCAACAAATTGCAAATTTTCTCAGTTTGCTGTTTAGTTACATTGTGCCAACTAGAACATGATTTACAAATGGTATACAAATGACAATTTTTGTATGAATTGTTTGCCCTCCTTATAATAAAAATTGTTTTTATTTGTTGCTGGAAGAAAATCACTAAGTATTATACAACTGAACTGATGACATAGGATTCTAGTAGACAAATATTGAATCATCTGTGCATTCTCTCATCATTTGAACAGAGGTTTTAATCTATCTAATCTTGATACATTAGGGCTTCTAATAAAATAGCACAGAATGAGGATTGTAAGTGTTTTCTGGAATCCCATGTTTGAATTTCACAGCTGAACCAATATAATTTGCTGTCAAACTATGCAATTATATTTCTTTACATTTAAAAATGGTCTCGGCTCTGTTTTGTGAACGGTCAATTTTAAATATATATCACAACAGCTGAACTGTTGGAAATACTTAGCAGGTCAAGACAAGGAAGACAGGAAAGATGTAACTCTGTAACCCACTGTATCACAGACTTCTCTTTTTGATGCTATTTCTGTCCCCTCCCTTTGCCTAGCTGTTGCAGCTCTACCTTTTTCCAATCCTTATCTAAGGTCAATGACCTGAATGTCAACTTTGGATTTCCAGCAGCTGCAGTATTTTGCTTTTGTTAAATCTTTTTGTTAAATCTTAAAGTTTCATGGCTGAAACTCAGGATTCACCTCACATTTAACTGAGTGTAGGGTGTAAAATATTCCCCTTAGTTCACAAACTCAACTGCTGGCTAACTTAAGTATGCATCTTCTTTGGAAATTGTTGAATTAGCCTAAGTTGCTCCTGTCAACTAATTAGTAATTAATTTTAAGAGAAGTTGAACATCTTGACAACTTGCCATCCTTCGCAATTGGAGAATAGTGATTGTACTTGGCATGAAAGAAGCAAAGATGAGGAGGAAGTATGCATACAGATTAAATAGATAACATTTGTTTACAAGTGTTTTTAAGAGTTGATTATTTAAAGAATACAGTTCAGTTACTGTCATCCTACTGACAGTAATTTGAATTGAATGTGAAAACAATTTCCATAGATGTGATTGCCTACATGAATAAAGTTGTGTGTTCCTACAAAAGTCCAATATTTCGACTCAGTTTGTTTATTTGTGTCATTGGACAAAATAATACTGTGATTGCTGCAGATGGTCTTTGTTGGAAATTGGCATTTTTTTTAGGAATAGATTTTTTTTGCCGGTGTCTCTCCTCTTCTCCATTCTACTCCTCTCTCGAGGATATTGGTTGCACAAGTACTGGGCACCCTCACAAAGTATTTATCTCAAGTAGCTGTTTTCCATGTATGAGTGGAGCAGAATGCCAGCTGGCATTGTCTTAGGGGGTCACAGCTGAATCCAATGCAGTCCTCATCCAGCATCTATGCACACTTAATTTCTAGATGGGAGGAGTTCATTGAAAGCAGAGATTAGAAGAATAGAAGCAAAAGCCCTGGTCATTGGACTTCCTCACCCTCAGCCAAAGGATTTAGGGCCAATTTTAGCAGTATTATTACCAAGCCAGCTGATAGCAGATGACTCATTGCAGGTTAGAGAATCAAATCACTGACTGGAACCATTGAGAATGTATTTTCAATCTAAACAAATCCATTACATGCAACGTTCAGTCATCAAGGGAGTTGTGGAGGTATTTTCATGACTTGCATACTAGACAGGTAGTTCTAACATGCCCGAAGCTCATCCACCCATGCTGATCCCTGCATGTTCAATATTCTTTGCTCACTGGCCTCCATTGTTTCCATATCCACCAATACATTGCATTAAATAATGTTACCCTTATTTACATTTACATCTCTTATTGATATCATTTTCCTTTTCAATTTTGGTTCTGAGATTAATAACACAAAAGTGAGTCAAAACTCAAAAGAATGGTGCAGGAAAGAAGAGTTCCATTTCGTGGGGCACTGACATCAGTATTGGGACACAAAAGAACTGTAACTTTGGGACAGGCTCCGCCTGAACCAATCTGGAACCAGGATCTGTGCAGAATGAATAAATAGGATGGTCAGAAGGACTTTACACTAGTTAAAGGAGGGAAGGATCGAAGAGAAGTTATTAAAGTTTTCAGAATAAGTAATAGGGCAGAAAGTATGGAAAAGGTCAAGAATTGAACTTCAGGCACAGCAGATAAGGGGACAACTATGAGAAGGGGGACAGTCAATGCAGGACTGACGGTATTGTATGTAAATGTGCACGGTATATGAAACAAGATAAATGCTCTTGTAGCAGTGATTGAAATTGGAGGATGTTGTGGGTACTACAGAGATGTGCCTGCCAGGGGATCAGGGCTGGGAACTAAATATCCAAGGATACGCATCCTGTAGAAAGATAGGCAGATGGGCAAAGGAACAGGTTAGTAAGAAATAAAATTAAATCAATAGCAAGAAGTGATATAGAGCCAGAGAGTGCAGAATCTGTGTGGGTAGAGTTGAGGAATCGCAAATGGGAAAAAACCCTGATGTGAGATATTTCCAAGTCCCCTAGCAATAGTCAGGATGTGGTGTAGAAGATAAATCAGGAGATAGAAAAGGCATGTAAGAAAGGCAATGTTACAATCATCATGGGGACTTCAATATGCAGATGGACTGGGAAAATTAGTTGATAGCGGATCTCAAGAAAAGGAATTTGTGAAAAATCCATGAGATTCTTTTTGGAGTTGCTTGTGATTGAGCCCACAAAGGAAAAGGCAATTCTGGATTTCGAATGTGTAACGAGGCATACTTGATTACGGAGCTTAAGGTGAGGGAACGCCTAGGGGGCAGTGACCAAGATATGATAGAATTAACCCTACAATTTGAGAGGGAGAAGCTGGAATCAAATGTAACAGTATTACAATTGAGTTTAAGGCATTACAAAAACATGAGGGAGGACCTGGCCAGAGTTAATTGGAAGGAGATCCTAGTAGGGAAGACAGTGGTTCAGCAATGGCAGGAATTTCTGGGACAATGTGGAAGGCACAGCAGAAATTCATCCCAGGGAAAAAGAAACATGCAAGATAGCAAGTACTGTCAAAGCTGGAGTCAGAGATAACAGCATGGAGCAGCAGGCCAGGCAGCATCAGAGGAGTAGGAATGTTGACATTTCAGGTTGGGAACCCTTCTTCAGAAAAGGGGAGGGTCAGACAGCTATGGCTGATGAGGGAAGTCAAACACAGCATAAAAGCCAAAGAAAAAGCCTACAATGTGGTGAAGATTAGTAGGAAGCCAAGGGGTTGGGAAGACTTTAAAAACCAACAGAGGACAACTAAAAAAAGAAGGGGGAAAAATGATTTTTTTAATAATGTTGCCAGCTAGACCAACATTTATCACCAATTCCTAATTGCCCACGGGGCAGTTAAGAGTCAATTATTTTGCTATGGGTCTGGAGTCACATGCAGGCCAGGTAAGGATGGCAGATTTCCTTCCCTTTAGGGCATTATCTAGATAGGTATTTCCCAACAATCAACAATGGTTTCATAGTCGTCATTAGACTGTTAATTCCAAATACTTTATTGAATTCAAATTCCACCATTTGCCACTGCAGGATTTGAATCCAGGTCCCAGAATATTTTCTGAATTTCTGGATTAATAACTTAGTGATAATAGTATTAAGCCATTGCTTACTCATGTGGGTAAGCAAGCTAATAATATAAAAGATTGCAAGAGTTGTTTTTAGATTTATAAAAGGTAAAAGCAAGGCAAGAGTGAATATTGGACCACTAGAAAATGAGTCTTGAGAAGTAGTACTGGTGAACAAAGAAATGTTGAGGGAATTAATAGGTATTTTGCATCAATCTTCACAATGGAAGATACCGGTAGCATCCCAGAACTTCAAGAGAGTCAGGGGACGGAAATGAATGTAGTGGCCGTCACTAAGGAAAAGGTGCTAGGGAAGCTGAAAGGTGATAAGGTACCTGGACTGGAAGGACTACACCCCAGGATTCTGAAGGAGATAGCTGAGGATTTTGTGGATGCATTGGTAGTGATCTTTCAGGAATCACTAGAGTCAGGGAGGGTGTCGGAGGATTGGAAAGTTGCCAATAACACCTCTGTTTATGAATGGAGGGAGGCAAAAGACAGGAAACAATAGGCCAGTTAGCCTGACCTTGGTCATTGGTAAGATGTTAGAGTCCATTATTAAGGATAAGATTGCTGAGTACTTAGAAATGCACGGTAAAATAGGGTAGAGTCAGCATGGTTTCATCAAGGGGAGGGCATGTCTGAAAAATCTGCTAGAATTCTTTGAAGAGATAACGAGCAAGTTAGAAAAGGAAAGCCAATGGACATGATCAATTTGGATTTTCAGAAGTCTTTGGTAAGCTAAATAAGATAAGAATCCATGGTGTTAGGGGCAAGGAACTGGTATGGATTGACTGACAGAAGGCAGAGCGTAGGACAAAGGAATCTTTTTCAGGATGGCAGCCAGTGACTAGTGGAGTTCTGCAGGGATCAGTCATGGGACTGCAACTGTTCACATTATACATTAACAATCTGGGCAAAGGAACCGAGGGCATTGTTGCTAAGTTTGCAGATGACACAAATATAGGCGGAGGGACCGGTAGCGTTGAGGAAGTGGAAAGGCTGCAGAAGGCTTTGGACAGATTAGGAGATTGGGCAAAGAAGTGGCAGATGGAATTCAGTGTGGGGAAGTTTGAGGTTATGCACTTTGGTTAGAAGAATAGAGGCAAAGATTATTTTCTCAGTGGGGAAAGGCTTTGGAAATCTAAAGCAGAAAGGGACTTGGGAGTCCTAATTCAGGATTCTCTTAATGTTAACATGCATGTTCAGTTAGCAATTAGGAAGGCGAATGTAAATTTAGCATTCATTTCAAGAGGGGTCGAATACAAGAGCAGGGATTGACTGCTGAGGATGTATCAGGCTTTGATCAGACTGTATTTGGAATATTGTAAGCAGTTTTGGGCACTGTACCAAAGAAAGGACATGCTGGCCATGGAAGGGGTCCATAGGACATTTACAAAAATGATCCTGGGAATGAAGGGCTTGGCATATGAGAAACTGTGGAAGTCTTTGTGTCTGTACTCAATGGAGTTTAAGACGATTAGGGGGCATTTGATTGAAGCTTAACGGAATACTGAGAGATCTGGATAGAATGGACGTGGAGATGTTTCCACTAGAAGGAGTTACCAGGACCAAAAGGCATAGCCTCAGAGTGAAGGGATGACCCTTTTCAATTGAGATGAGAAGGAATTTCTTTAGTCAGAGGGTTGTGAATCTGTGGAACTCATTGCCACAAAAGGCTGTGAAGGACCAGCCATTGAAGGTATTTTAAGACAGAGATGATTAGTTCTTAATTGGTAAGAGGATCAGAAGTCAAGGGGAGAAGGCAAGAGAATCAGGTTGAGAAACATATCAGCCATGATTGAATGGCAGAATAGACTTAATCAGCCAAATGGCCTAACTCTGCTCCTATATCTTAAGTTTCTGGTTGGAATCATAACTAGCACAAGGGAAGATGATCGTGATTGAGGGCAAATATCTCTGTAGGAGTTCCCTGAAGTAACTATTTTCTAATCAACCAGATTTGAGATGTCATTAAATGTTCCATGGAGCAGATGGGGCTTGAACCGAGGTCTCCTGGGTCAGGGGTAAGAACACTACCGCTGCACCAGAAAAGCTCTGTAGTTCTTTGGAGTATTGTCCTAGGTCCGACCATCTTCAACTATCACCAATGACCTTCCTTTCATCAAACCCACTGCCTTTACCACCTGGAAGGACAAAGGCATCAGATGTGTGGGAACACCATCACCTGCAAGTTCCCCTCCACACTATCATGTGTCACTGTAGCTGAGTCAACATCCTGAAAATCCATTCTTAACAGTATTTCCCTCCAGCTCAAAGGATTGCAGCATTTGAAGAACCACCAACTATCCCAAAGCATTAAGGAAGGACAAATACAAAACCTTCTATCACTTTGACCCCCCCTACACACACCAGCCCCCAAAACCCACCATTTCTGAATCTCCTCCAGCCATTCATCCTTGTCTATGGTCTTCAATTCATGAATGGTATCCTGTGTACATCACCTTCATCCTCTCTACCATGACTCATTCACAAATAAGAATCAGAAATGACCTATTGGGGAAGTAGCTGGCATGAACTAACCATTTCTCCTGAAGGAAGTAACAAAAAATGCATGTGACTATGTAAGGTGTTATTTATTTTCCCTCAGCAGTAAGGTACTGAATATCATAAGAGAACTAATAAATTGCAAAATCACCCTGTTATGTACATGGGGTAGCGCTATAATTCAGTTGCTTTCAGATCTTCAATTTTTGCTTAATCCCCTTCTGAAAGAATTGCAGCTGAATTAGCAAGGAGAATTTTATTCAAAATGCGATAGTTAAGATGGTAATTATGTTAATTGATTTTAAAATGGTGGTAGCCACCAAACATTTATCCTGCATTTCTTAAACTTTTAGAATCTATACTGTAGTGATTTTAACGAGGTCAGCCAAATGAACTTCGTTAAGTGTGAGTTCCCTGAATGGGACTGTTAATCTGGTCCAATCAGGGACCCCTGGCTGACAGATATAAACAGGGGTGTCAGCAGTTCTGCTCACTCCAGGAACCAGCTCTGATCTAGCTGCATCTGTGTCATGTACTATCCATGTGTAAATAGAGGGTGACTTAGTGACGGGATATCAGTCTCCGTGGAGCTATTTCATATAACACTTCAAATTTGTTTCAATATACAAAAGCAGACATTTTCCAAATGCTGCAAATCTGAAATAATTTTAAAAAGGAAGATGAGTTAATATTTCAGGTGAAGTCCAATTTTGACAAAACCCATAACTTCAACCTGTAATTTTCCCTATGCTGATGGTTTTCTTTGCATTTCTAGCATTTGTTATTTTTGTTGGCTCTGAACCTTGTTTTTGCACCATTGTTCATAATTTTCAACTCATGGTTTGAATGTGGAGCGCTTGCAAAAGAGTGGTGAAGTTTTGATTACCCAGGAGAATAACCACTAGGAAGTTTATTTTACTTTTTCTAAAGTAATATTGTTTTTGTAGTGAACACAGCTGGAGCTGTGTTTTCATCAAGGCCCAACTCCAATTTGAAGTTTCAATGAAAATTTGAGAAGGAAAAAATTATTTTAATTTTTTTTGGGTCAACACTGGGAGCAGAATCTTGTGCTTCTGCTGGAAGGGCGAAGAAGGCTGGAAGGAGGCACAGAAACTAACTGCCTGAGAAGCCCAAAAATCAGAGTCATGATGATAGGATGAAAGCTTGGAATTAAGGTCTCTAAATTCTAAAGGTGGGTTAAGCCTCCTCATGATAAGCATCATTTATCCGTGTTTGCCATTGTTGTGCATGCTCACCAAAAAGCCAGCTCACCATAATGAAGTTTCTCTTTCCAAATACATTTTCTACAATGAAGCAATATGTGCCTTCAGATGCGTGACTGCATACAAGTGGTGTGCATCCGGCGTGGTAATCACCTTTCTGGACTTTGTTGTGAGCAGCTATTGCTTTGTCCTACTTTGATAATTGGACAATGGACTACCACATGTAACTCCATCCAAGTGGAAAAGCCCTACCGCTAAGCTGACTGTTCACTATTATCCATCTATGTCACACCATGATTGAGGTCATGTAGCAGCAGATACATAGGGTTTGGAGACTGAAGTATCATGGGCCAAGGTTGGCCAAAAGTGGAGGTCTGTTGAGGGAAGGGAGGTATGCTAACCAAGGAAGGATGAAAGAATTTTTGGTAATGAGAGTGGTGCTCAATATGTGAGGGGGTTTCACAGGCAGGGACAGTGGTTGAGGATTGAACCTGAAAGGCAGACTTGGTAGAGTTCTGGGGCTTAAACTGAGGGTAGTGGGAAGCAGATAGGAGAATGACAGTGATGCAGAGGGGAATGGTGGTGGGAATGGTGAAATGGAAGGTCGGCTCTTGCAGCAGATTGGGTGTTGATTGCGGGGGTGTGAGAGTTCCAGAGATGGCTGACCAGATGGCTTCAATAATGCAGGGGCTCAGTGTAAGGTGGACATGGGAATACTGATGGGTGTAGGCTCAGAGCATCAATGTGGATGGTTATTGTAATGGGGTCCAGTGTAATGGGAGGATGGTTAGTGAATGGCAGGGCAGGATAGAAAGCAGTTGGGCATCTTCTAAAAGTGATGCTCACCATTTTTCCTATCACCATCAGATCACAGTTCTTTGTTAATAGTGAATAATCAACTTGAGAGTAGGGCTTTCCCACATAGATACAATGTGTGTGTGCTCCATCGGCCAATTAAAGACAAACACTAATTGTAATTATTCAACTGGTTCAGAACCATACTCCATGGTGAAGAGGACAGGACAGCAGTTTTGCTCCATGACCAAACAGCATTAAAATGTAAAGATCTCAGCAAGGTCAGGAGCTGCAATGAAATTTGAGCATAAAGACATCACATTGGTTGAGTCAGGGATAGTGGGAGTGATGGAGGGACAATGCAGCTCCATGGGGTCAGGGTGAGGGTCAGCAATGACATGCTGGTTTAGAACTTCATGGATGGATGTCATTGTTGATGAGGGGGTGGTGGTATGCCTACGAGACAGGGGTCTCTTGTATATTTCTCAAGTGTGATGGAGAAAAGCACAATAGTGCCTTCAAGGAGAGTGTGAGGATATGGCCTTCCTTACCCTGGTTAATGTGATTTGTCTCCACACATAGTGATATATGAGCAAGAGGAGGACTCATTAGTTGTCCTCCAGGATATGCCTCACCATAATGAGGTGAGGGAGGTTTAGGGTATTTTGATGCTACTTTACACAGCTATCCATTGGCTGAAATGATCAGGGATGGAGGAAAAGTTTCAAACAATATGCTGAACTGATTGATCCCTGAAATATTTTCACCAATTACTATCCCAGTAGAAACAAGTAAACATAACTTTTATTAACTAGCAGCTGCAGAGGACCTGGCAGAAAGTGGCCCTGGGCCATAAACAATAAGCATCAAAGCAGCGAGAGAAAGCAGCCTCACGGGAATGAAAATGGGTTGAACACAACCTGAAGGTTAGTTCATGCGTTCCCAGGGTTATAATTCACAAATGATACCCGATATTTAGCTCTACATGTGACAGCAAATTCAAATGGTTCATCATAGGCACATATCCATGGAGGGTGATGGAGAACAACATGCAATACCATTATATGAGTACATCATTATTGTAGTAACCAGAAACAAAGAGCCAATGTACAGGAGTGAAGTGCAATTTATGAATGAGATTTCTAAGTACCATGATTACATATACCTGTGCCATTGATGTGACTTAAAAATTTCTTTCCAACATCTAGGTGCTGTCCCAAGACTGACATCCAAGGTCGAAGCAGCTCTGCCTCAGTGAGCATCTTTTGGTGGTTTGAGATTAAGGGGGGCCCTGCCTCCTGAGAGGTTTTTGCACATTTGCAGATCAACATTCATTGGCCTAATTTTCTGGAGGTGATGGGGAAGATGGAATGGAAGGGCATCTTTGGGAGAGCCCTGGGATGGAGTCCTGGATTGCATGGCTTTTTCCATATTTTCAACAGGCTCCTTATGTTTAAATTCAGAGACGTGTCACCTACAAGGGGCTCAGCCAGTGGCCTCATCTCCACCATTCCTCCAGGAACCTCATTCTCAAACTTCCATCAACTCTGGACCCATGTCAGCGATGTGCTCACCATAAGACCATAAGGTATAGGAACAGAATTAGGCCATTCAGCCCACTGAGTTTTTCTTCTGTAGTTACACAGGAGTGAGTGTCATCCCAATGGGTGCATGAAAGGTTTCTGAGTATGCATGCCTGTAACAACTCTTCAGCGCTGTCCTGTCAGTGATTAATGACTGTATTGACCTGCAACTGATCCAATGCTCATAGAATAAGGGTCTCATGATGTGGTGGTAGGGTCCCTACTTCTGATCCAGGAGACCCAGGCTCAAGTCCCAGAGATGTGTAGTAACAGATTGATTAGAAAATATCAATCCACAGTGTAAGTGGCTGACACATATTCAGTCCATATGTTCTATCTGCTGTTAAGGCTTCCACATGATCATCTTATCTGACATCTATGTGCAATTTCAGAGTTGTACTGCCGAATGCCGCTATAAGTGACTGTGCAGTGCCTGTTACCTTTGGAGAGTGCAGCAATTCATCTTCTTTCGGCATTGCAACAGCTGCTGTAAAAGTGATATTCCAATTTGTTTTCAAAAGAAAGTTCTGTTGTTCTGCATTGTTAGAATGTGTTACAACACACTTTAGAGAACAACGCAGAGAAAATCTCAAAAATTCAGTGGTTTGCCAAAATACCTGACCTCCGATTGTATTGTACATACAGTTGAAGTCAGGAAGGCTTGAATTCCAGGATTTCAACCCAGTGACAAGTGAAGGAATGGCAAAATAGTTCCAAGTCCAGATGTGTGGAGGGTGTGAAGAAGAAGGGTCACTGGATCTAAAACATTAACTCTGTTTTCTCTCCACAGATGCTGCCAGACTTGTTGAGTTTTTTCAGCAATTTTTGCTTTTAGAACAAAGAACACAGAACATAGAACAATACAGCACAGAACAGGCCCTTCGGCCCTCGATGTTGCGCCGCCCTGTGAACTAATCTAAGCCCAGCCCCCTACACTATCCCATCATCATCCATATGCTTATCCAAGGACTGTTTAAATGCCCCTAATGTGGCTGAATTAACTACATTGGCAGGCAGGGCATTCCACGCCCTTACCACTCTCTGAGTAAAGAACCTGCCTCTGACATCTGTCTTAAATCTATCACCCCTCAATTTGCAGCTATGCCCCCTTGTACTAGCCGACGTCATCATCCTAGGAAAAAGACTCTCACTGTCCACCCTATCCAATCCTCTGATCATTTTGTAGGTTTCTATTAAATCCCCTCTTAGCCTTCTTCTCTCCAATGAGAACAGACCCAAGTCCCTCAGTCTTTCCTCATAAGACCTTCGCTCCAGACCAGGCAACATCCTGGTAAATCTCCTCTGCACCTTTTCCAATGCTTCCACATCCTTCCTGTAATGGGGTGACCAGAACTGTACACAATATTCCAAGTGCGGCCGCACTAGCGTTTTGTACAGTTGCAGCATGACCTCATGGCTCCGAAACTCAATCCCTCTACCAATAAAACCTAACACACCATATGCCTTCTTAACAGCACTATCAACCTTGGTGGCAACTTTCAGGGATCTCTGTACCTGGACACCAAGATCCCTCTGCACATCCACACTACCAAGAATCTTTCCATTGACCCAGTATTCTGCCTTCCTATTATTCTTCCCAAAATGCATCACCTCACATTTATCTGCATTGAAATCCATTTGCCACCTTTCAGCCCAATTCTGCAGTTTATCCAAGTCTCCCTGCAACATTCTTCCACACTGTCCACCACTCCACCGACTTTAGTGTCGTCTGCAAACTTACTAACCCATCCACCTATGTCTGTGTCCAAGTCATTTATAAAAATGACAAACAGCAGTGATCCCAAAACAGATCCTTGTGGCACACCACTAGTAACCGGACTCCAGGCTGAATATTTTCCATCAACCACCCCTCTTTGGCTTCTTTCAGAAAGCCAGTTTCTAATCCAAACTGCTAAATCTCCCTCAATCCCATGCCTCCGCATTTTCTCCAATAGCCTACCATGTGGAACCTTATCAAAGGCTTTACCGAAGTCCATGTACACCACATCAACTGCCCTACCCTCATCCACATGCTTGGTCACCTTCTCAAAAAACTCAATGAGGTTTGTGAGACACGACCTGCCCTTGACGAATCCATGTTGACTATCTCCAATCAAATTGTTGCTTGCTAGATGATTATAAATCCTATCTCTTATAATCCTTTCCAAAACTTTTCCTACAACAGATGTAAGGCTCACTGGTGTATAATTACCTGAGTCATCTCTACTGCCCTTCTTGAACAAGGGCACAACATTTGCAATCCTCCAGTCCTCTGGTACTAAACCTGTAGACAATGACAACTCAAAGATCAAGGCCAAAGGCTCCGCCATCTCCTCCCTAGCTTCCCAGAGAATCCTCGGAAAATTCCCATCCGGCCCAGGGGATTTATCTACCTTCACACCTTCTAGGATTGATAACACCTCCTCCTTACTAACCTCAATCCTTTCAAGTCTAATAGCCTGTATCTCAGTCTTCTCCTCTACAATATTCTCCTTTTCCGGAGTGAAAACAGATGAGAAATATTTGTTTAGCACCTCTCCGATCTCCACAGGGTCCACACACAACTTCCCACTTCTGTCTTTGACTGGCCCTATTCTTACCCTAGTCATCCTTTTATTCCCCACATACCTATAGAAAGCTTTAGGGTTCTCCTTAATTCTACCTGCTAATGACTGCTCATGTCCCCTCCTTGCTCTTCTTAACTCTCTCTTTAAATCCTTCCTAGCTAATCTGTAACTCTCCATCACCTCATCTGAACCATCTTGTCTCAATGTCACATAAGCCTCCCTCTTCCACTTAACAAGAGATACAAATTCTTTTGTAAACCAAGTTTCCCTTACCTTATCACTTCCTCCCTGCCTGACAGGGACATACCTATCAAGGACACGCAATACCTGTTCCTTAAACCAGCTCCACATTTCGATTGTCCCCATCCCCTGCATTTTGCTACCTCATTCTATCCCTCCTAAGTCTTGCCTAATTGCATTATAATTGCCTTTCCCCCATCTATAACTCTTGCCCAGTGGCATGTTCCTATCCCTTTCCATTGCTAAACTAAACGTAACCAAATTATGGTCACTCTCTCCAAAGTGCTCACCTACCACCAAATCAAACACCTGGCCTGGTTCCTTACCAAGTACCAGATCCAGTGTGGCCTCCCCTTTTGTTGGCCCTTCAACATACTGTGTCAGGAAACCCTCCTGCACACATTGGACAAAAACTGATCCATCCGACGTACTAGAGTTATAGCATTTCCAGTCAATGTTGGGGAAGTTAAAGTCTCCCATAATGACCACCATGTTCCTTTCACTCCTACCCAGAATCATTTTGCCGATCCTCTCCTCCACATCCCTGGAACTTTGCGGAGGCCTATAAAAAACTCCCAGCAGTGTGACCTCTCCTTTTGTTTGTATGGAGGTTGTGATGTGGAGACCACCTTACAATTGGCAGTGCCCCATGAATCTCCTGCCCTTGTCCTTCTTGGTGGTAGAGATTTTGGGTTTGAAACTTGCTGCTGAAGGAGTCTTCATGAGTTTTTGCAGTTTAACTTGTAGATGCCACACACTACTGCCAGTGGGCATCAGGGCTGAATAAGAGTGACGAACTTGGTGCCAATCAAGTGTTCTACTTCACCTTGAATGGTGCTGAGTTCTTTTTCAATGTGGCTGGTTCTGGGCATCATCCAGGCAAGTGGGGAGAATTTTTTTTCTGAAGAAGGGTCTCGGCCTGAAATGTCAGCCTTCCTGCTCCTCTGTTGCTGCTTGGCCTGCTGTGTTCATCCAGCTCTACACCTTGTTATCCTAGAATTCTGTCACACTCCTGACTTGTGCCTTGCAGACGACAGATAGGAGATGAGTTACATGCCCGACTATTTCCAGCTTCTGACCTGCTCATGTAAACATAATATTTACATGGCTGATCCATTTTTATTTCTTGTCAAAGGCAAACCCCAGGATGTTGAAGGTATGGATTCTGCAATGGCAATTAAGTTGAACATCAAGTGGCAACGGTTAGGTTCCCTGTTAATGGAAATGGTCATTGCTTGGCCCCTGTGTTGTCTGAATATTATTGGAAGTTGGATTTCCATGACTAGAAATGTGATATGATTCATAGTATTGTGCAATGAACTGAGCTTCCATCATTCCTGGAATGAAGAAATGTTTGTAATTTAGCATAAGTAAGCTTTTACTCAACTATGCTTAAGATTTTGTTCTTTACCCAAGGGTGATTTTTTTCTATCAAAGAAAAGTATTGTGTGATCTGACCTGTAAGTAATTTTGTAAACTCAGTATATATAACTACAGTCGTTTCTCCAGCTGGTAGAATGAATTAAATTTCCAATTCACATTGTACTTGTATAATTTTCTAATGCAGTCCTGCAAGATTTCTCTTCTATTATTTTTACAGGAGTTCATTCCTGTTTTAAAATGAGTGCACAATGAAATGTAGTACTCTACAAACAAGTCTGCACAAAAACTTCATTGATTGAAGTTCTAGCCAATAGAAGAATAAGATTCAAAAGGTCAAGTAGCTTTTACCCATATGTGTTTCTTTTGGGTCTCAATTACCTTTCTGGGTCAGGGTCATTCCAGAGTCATCTCTTTGTGGGAATTTTACCTTGAGTTAACAACATCCCTCAGGAAATGAAACAAATTAGGTTAAATTATAAAAGCTGCAGTAAGTAGTGGGTTTTTCCTGTTTAATATTCCATTTTATCCTTGAGCTGTCTTGAAGGGCCAAGAGCTTTATTTTCAAAGTTTTCCTTCAGTTTCTTCTAGAGTGCTGAGGCAAAGCTGTGTGATATCAGCGTTTCAGCTAGACATGGGACAGGACAAAGGTTAAAATGGTTATGCTGAATGCAAGCTTAATACTCATCTAAATTTCTTATATTTTTCAATTCTTGGCACCATTAAACTCAAGTTTTTAATTATTTACTTAATTTTACGTTTATTAATGAAAAGTGTTACTTGTTAGGGTTTTATACATTTAGCTGCCAAGGCGGAAAGTTGTCTGCTTTATAATCATTGTACACTTTGATTGTTTTGCTTGACAGCTGCTGCTCATTTAACTCCACAGTGGTTTTCTAGAAAACTGAAGATATTTGTGTATTTAATGAGGTTTACTAAAATTAATTTTGTATGTTTATCTAAGAAAGGAGCTACTTGCCTTAAACAGGGTGCAATGGAAGTTCATTATATTTCCAGGATGGAGGGCATGTTCTATGAGGAAATATCGAGAATAGAGACCTATTGCATTTTGAAGAATGTGAGGAGATTTAATTGAAAAATATACATATTTTAGAGGCCTTGGCAGGAGAGATGCTGAGAGGCTGCGTTGAACCTTAACTCCCAAAAATGGGTAGGTTGGTGTCATGTCAGAGGTTAAAATGCAAGGAATCTGGAATGGGAAGCAAAATTGCCCATTTCTGGTTTTGAAAGAGGCAGTGCAAAAGGCTGGCAACTAATCCAGTCTTGGGAAACATGTTAAATATCAGCCAAAGATCATAGCGAGGCCCCAGCCATCATTTTAACAGTACTCTGATCATAGACATCTGGGTTTTCCAGGGATTGTGGCGGATGAGGCCTGGGAAGAACACTTGCGAGGTGAAGGTTTAGCAGGATGAAAGATAAATCTTCAATGAACAGCGTATAGATCAATAAACTCTTTTCACAGATCTCCTGAAAACAACCATGGCCCAGAACAACCCTGCCCTTCTTCTGGCTGCAGCTATGGATGGGAGGAGAGGAGGCAATGGCCCTGTGTGGTATTAGCATTTCACTATTAATCCAGAGACCCAACTAAAGTTCCGGGGACCCAGGTTCAAATCCTGCCATGGCAGATGGTGGAATTTGAATTCAATAGAAACAAATCTCGAATTGAGTGTCTAATGAAGGCTATGAAACTGTTGACGATTGTCAGAAAAACCCACCTTGTTCATGAATGGCCTTGGGGAAGGAAATCTATTCTCCTTACCTGGTCTGGCCTACATGTGACTCCAGACCAACAGCAACGTGATTGACTCTTAAACAGGAACAGCAAAAGCAGGCACAAGAACTCAGACTAGGCTGTAGAGGCACAAGATCGAGGCAACCGCGGACCACAGCAACAGTGAGAGTTAGCCCAAAACAGAAACTGCAGACGTCATTGCCATCGTGACCCACTGTGGGAATGCGCTGGGAATCAAGCTCCACTATTCTCGGAGTTTTCACAAAAGTTAAAGATTTTAAAATAAGCTCATACAAATCCCAAATTACCCGAATTTTGAGACCCACGTAAATAGAAAGGTGGACTAACTTTCTGTACTTAGTAGGAAATACCACTTATTCCAAGTAATTAGACTGTAGCTACAGGTAAACTCTTATAAACCTTGCCTTACATGCACACAGGCAAACAGAAAAACAGACAGGGAGAAACCTGCAAATTCCCCTCCAAGCCGCTCACCATCCTGACTTGGAAATGTATCATTATTCCTTTAGTGTTGCTGGGTCAAAATGTAGTTGGTAGTGGTTACCCTTGCAGAATGGAGCACATTGTTCATCCATCTCCCACACTGGATCCAGGTTGTGGGGCACACAGATACAGATCTGTGCTGTCACACATGTCCAGGCTACCTCATGCAGATGGTAGGGCCTACAATGAGGATTTGCATACAGGAGGAGTGAAGTCTTGCTTCAATTGTATAGGAGCTCGGGTAGACTTCATCTGGAGTACAATGTGCTGTTTTGATCTCCTTAATTCAGGAAAGGTATTATTTCCATAAAGATGGTGCAACGAAGATTCACCAGACTTGGTCCCAGAACGGCAGGACTGTCCTATGAAGAGAAATTGGGAAAACAGGGCCTGTATCTCCAGTTGGTGTTGTGTTGGGCCGAGCACTGGCTCCCTTGATTTTCAATGATTTAGACTTAAATGAAACAGGGATGATTAAGACATTTTCAAAGACATTTTTCCCTCCCCACCCTTATTTGCCTTCCGGAAGGACCACTCCCTCCGCAACTCCCTTGTCCGCTCCACACTCCCCTCCAGCCCCACCACACCCGGCACTTTCCCCTGCAACCGCAGGAAGTGCTACGCCTGCCCCCACACCTCCTCCCTCACCCCAATCCCAGGCCCCAAGAAGACTTTCCACATCAGGCAGATGTTCACCTGCACATCTGCCAATGTGGTATACTGCATCCGCTGCACCCGTTGTGGCCTCCTCTACATCGGGGAAACCAAGCGTAGGCTTGGGGACTGCTTTGCAGAACACCTGCGCTCAGTTCGCAACAAACAACTGCACCTCCCAGTCGCGAACCATTTCAACTCCCCCTCCCATTCCTCAAACGACATGTCCATCCTGGGCCTCCTACAATGCCACAGTGATGCCACCCGAAGGCTGCAGGAACAGCAAATCATATTCAGCCTGGGAACCCTGCAGCCCAATGGTATCAATGTGGATTTCACAAGCTTCAAAATCTCCCCTCCCCCAACCGCATCCCAAAACCAGCCCAGCTCATCTCCACCTCCCTAACCTGTTTTTCCTCTTACCTATCCCCTCCTCCCACCTCAAG